>JAZGUH010000349.1:600000-826731 GCA_037893225.1 Hippasteria phrygiana
GCACTCGCACAGTATAAGCCGTTGCTAGGATCGGGTCTTTTGTTGCTACGGCTTCGAATTTGGCCATTGACAGGCTACGGTGAAGAGCTGTAGCCATTGATAATAATGTCTGTGAGATAGTCTTATATCGGGATGCTACTATAGGCATGTTGCCAAAATACTGTACAAACGCTATTGACAACACAAACCATTCAAATTATCTCTTAGGGGCTATTCAAAATTTTCAACGTTTTAAAATTTCGGGTTTTTTTTCTCAAAATTTGTTTGACCCAACCAACCCACCCACCCACCCCAATTTTCAATCTTAAAATATTGATTTTTCCATTCAATTAAACAAATACATAATAAAATGCCCAGCTTTATGACGTGATGCAGCTGTGGGTCTCCCCTACTTTAACACGTGCCCCCATGACTTCTTGTGTTTCATAATCAGCTTTTGATCTACCGCCGCCGGCGATACTGATTGTTTTCGTAGTCGATATTTTTTCCAGCTGTATCGTCTACAAATTACAGCATGATAAAAATGTTGTGAAACGCGTAGGCCTAAACAACTTTCAAAAACTTAACACCGCCAAAGCTCTCTGTCACAATATCGCCACTCAGATCGTCCACCCATGGAGGAATGGTCCACTATACCCACGTGGCGGCCAACTTTTTTACCAAGTCATTTCTTTTTTCAATTTAAGTCACAAGTAAATGTTTTCAACAACTTCAGAAATTCTTGAAGTTGAAGCCACACAATACCTCTTTTGAAGTTGACATTCATGTAAAAATCATGCATGTACATGTATCGTTTTCCCCAGGGCTTCGCAACGCGCAAGCAACGTGTATGCTTATTAGCACGGTTCCCGTCTCTGCTGCGGTATTTAATTGATAGCAGTAGAGACGGGAACCAGTCTACAGTGCGTACGCGATTGGGTATATTTTGATGCATGACTTAGGGAGAATTTAAAAAGGTCTATATAACTTTACTCTCTCGATCTCAAACACCCCTATTTGCATTTCAAAGATGTATTGTGATTATATACAAACGTTACTTCATCGTTTTGAACGTTTGAAGGACATTTATACATAAAGCATTTGCCAAGCATTTTTAGCGAAAAAGAGGAATTCTTGCTACGCTTTAATTTCAGGCCTAACATTCAGGCCTATAGCAAAGACGATGGCAGTCGTTTGAAGATGATGTTTCTTCCTTCATGTTTTTATATCTGATCAATAATGTGCAGCCCGGTACGGGAATGCTTTGCTAAATGCCGAAAAGCCATAAGAACAGTCTATGAAGTATAGAATATCCACTCTGTTGAACAATGGATGACACAACGTCTAAGACTACGCATAGGCCGTACGGGTATAGGGTTGAAAAAACAAACTAATCAAAATGCAGGAGTGGAATTGGCAAGTCAAAAGAGCATTTCTTTTAATTTTCCTTTATGTTTTTTACTAAAAACAAAATTTCGATTTTCAATAAATTTCCTTGACCCACCTACCCACATTTTCGAAAAGAAATCGAAATTTTTGAACATTGAACATTTTGAATGGCCTTTTACATGGGTTTTCTGTCAGATGTACCCCAGAAATATATGTGCACAAGAAGTTTCCCAAGACACACATTATAAAATCAGGCGTGCAAATGTTTTTAAAGTAATATTTATTGATTTCTTTGTAACATTGTCAGGTAAAGTCTGAAGTAGATAGTATCGATTCTTGGCATATTTCTATAGTGATTGGTATCGATATGATTAAAAGCTATTGAATTATGCATTATTCGAAAATAACCAGGATCGCTGGTTCAGTTAATCAACTGCTGCTACAGAATCGAAGCACAGCCTATACCGGGTTTGAACTCGAGAATCTGACCCCCAAAAAAGTATTGCACACTAATAATCCCCAGAAAGGTTTCAAGTTTGTCGTTAACGTCACTTCCATGGGAATCGCATTCTTGTAAAAACCCCGGTTTCAAAGAATCTCACGAAAACTACGACAGCAACAGAGGAAATCAACGAATATCACTGCTTGTAAAAGGCTAATATATGCAATTCAATTACGCAACACCATTATGCCTCTTTAAACGCAAATAAGCACCTCATTGCTTCAAAAAAGACCTCTTTAAACGCAAATAAGCACCTCATTGCTTCAAAAAAGAAACTGATCTGACGTCACTTGTACAACAAAGGGTAAACTGTAGATCTTCACAATGAGCAAAACTAAATTGGCGGAGGAAACATACCTGCTCAGCCAGCTGGGCATTAATACTGGTACCACAAATAAATAACTTTACCCCATTGATACTGCTTTCAGCCAATATGAAATGATCTCTAACAAAGCTGTTCTAGATAATAATCGTCTGTGCAAGCAAACGTTTGTAAATGATTTATCACTTTGCCAAGTTACATTCAGTGGTGAAGAATACAAAGGTAGCCTTAACAAAAATGTTCATCACAAATTCTGCGATGACAGGAAATTCTGTGCCATGTGAGTAATATTTGTATGTTTCGTTCTGATAGTCACATCCTAATTTCGTGACTTTCTTTGACTTTCCCACCATGACTAGAAACATGAACAAGATGTTCCAGAAAGCCGACATTTTCCAGAAACCCGCAAAAAAACCAATCTGCACATGCCATATGACACGCATCATTCCAAAAACCCCTGCTAAAATCTTGCGGATCCATTCACATGACCAATCTTGATGATTTTTGCACAGATGTCGCATCGATGCAAAGCTTTGGAGGTCTCGATCCCTGTCACAAACCGCACGGGACCCAAGTGATTTGGTAACAGGGATACACTTTCACACAACACGGTATATGTGTGTTTATAGAAGCGATTTCATTGCAAGGGACCTGTGTTTCCAGCACTCGTGTGAAACAGGCTCTTGTATGCTCTCATAGAGTTGAAGTTTGACAGTTATGAATGTATTGAATACAATTTGCCGGTGTGTTTCCAGACTTGTCGGCTTGTTTTTGTTCCAATTAGCCTTTGAGAAAAATTCTGGTAGGATCAAAACATCAGGTCATTCAAATTATCAATTATTATATTGCAGGTCATTCCAGTTTGCAAGCAGATTGCAGCAGTATATTATTACTCTATTTGGCAATATATAAATACCACGTGTCATTCCACCTACCTTTGATGTCCAGGAAGTTGTTAAAGAATCGTATTGCCCTCATCTTGATAAAGTGAGACATGTCCTGCAGTGGTACCCTGAAGGGATTGCGGCTGTCTAGCTGAAGGTGGTTATGTATAGACAGTCTGAGGTCTGTCTCAACGGCACGGCACAATGGGTCCAGCAGGTACTGCAAAACAAATGAAGTTTCATGAAATATTGGAAACTTTGGGTCAAGAAAGGAAGAATTAGAATTACAAACTTATAGAAATACAAATGTATTGCCAATTATTTTGCACATGTAAGTGCTTTAAAATAATTTTTTGCCTTTATGCCCCAAATCTGTAAAGACCCACTTATAATTCACATGAGTGTAAAAAGAAAGCTAATTTGTTAGGGTAAAGGTGAACACGGTAATGAAACAACCAATCCTGATATTGTTGTTCACTCTTTTGCTTGAAATATGAACCTGGCCTTAAAAAGTTAAATGTAGGTAGCAATGAATTCGAAGCTACACAAAATTAACATCAGTTTGGGGATTATGCCAGATGGCGATGCTAACATAACTTTAAAATATATTGTACAGTACGTTGCAATTGAAACTTAACTCTACGAATTGGAATGGGAAAATTTGCGAAAATAATTCGCATTCGCATGCGCATGCGCGCATTTCGCATGCAACTTCCCCCCCGCGATTTCGCAGCGAATCGGGTGCGAAAACTGTGTGCAAATGTTGTAAAAACGGTGCGAACGCGATGTGAAAATTTTGTGAACTCGGTGGGAACATTAATTTGCGAAAATGGTGCGAAAAACTTGCGAAAATGGTGCGAAAAACTTGCAAAAATGGTGCGAAAAACTTGTGCGAACGGTGCTAAGAAATGTGCGAACTTGTCTTTTACACTTTTGTAAAAAGGGTGTGAAAATATTTTTCCCACTTTGGGAAAATATTTTCACAATTTGTGAAATGAAAATGAATTCCCTGGAAAGAGAAAAAGTATGAAAATATTTTCCCATTTTGAGGTTAACTTTCAATTGCAATGTACTGTAATACACTGGCCTGATGTGTAACTGAAAAACAGTGACAAGTGGTAATTTCTCGATTCTTCCCTCTAATACCTCTTTGAACTGCGAGTTGATTTCCTTATGGAATGCATCCAGGAGAACCTGTGGAGATTCAAGGTGTTTGCATTGCGTGATTGGGGGAACACAGTCTGCCAGCGCACCAAACATGTACTGAAAGAAAAAGATATACACAAGTTACAACCGCTGACAGAAAATTCAACAAAGGCACAGATCCTTAGGGATCAAAGTTAGAGGGCATGGCATGTGAAGGTATACATGTACCTTCCATCTGAAATAAGACCACAGAGCAAATTTTGAATTTCTCTATCCTTATTGATCACCAGAAGCAATTAAATATTATTATGGAAAAAGATAGTCAGACAACCATAATAATAAAAATAATATAATAATAATATAATAACGGACATTTCTAAAGCGCACATATCCACCAAGACTACGGTTCTCAAGGCGCTATATTATTCCTGAAACCTTCTCAACTCCCTGGGGAGTATACATCTCCAGGTGCAAGTTAAGCGCACATGAGCTAATCGAAAACATAAGCATCACTGCCATCACAGGTACCCCATTTACTCCTGGGTGGAGAAAAGCAACTTGTGACAAAGATTACGTTCAGACACCATATTAAATTCCCTTAACCCCTTGGGCACGGTATTTTACGGGAGACGTCGGGGTGCCGCGGCGGCTCTGGCAGCCAAGCGAAACAGCCACAATGTGTTTGTGCAGTCAAGCATAACATACACAATAATCTAACAATGAATTGAAACTGTACAAACAGTGGCCAATGTCGTCATCCAGCCTGGTGGCACTGTTTTTTTTGCGCCATATGGCGTCTTCCGTACGCAAGGGGTTAAAATAAAGTTTTAGCTAAAACGGTGTCTGAACGTTTTAAAGTTGCACCGAATCGGGTTTATCTCGCCGCTAAAACGGTGATATAAAACACCTCGGAGGGAGGATTTATCTTCTAGTACGATGTACGTTTTTTATAGCTAAAACGCTTCCTGTTTTAGCCAACGCAGTTGACTCGGTGTTACGTAACCCCAATCGCGGTTGTCAGTGCATGTCCTATACACAGCACACATGACATGCACGCCAACGTAGCGCTGGCGTGGTCAATCAATCGCCATCTTTACTAATACAGTAAAGCATCTTTCTGCTCTTGCCCTTACATTTAGTTCATTGTTCCGACATTTTTTGAAGCAGTTGTTCAATTTTTTTCAAAACTGTTCACCATTGCATCACGGCTACTGCTTCGACTTCATTTGCTGAATCGCAATAATTATTCGAACAAGAATCTCTCATGACAGCGCCATAGACCATATCGCAAATACCGCCTGGTTGAGACAATTTTTGTGCGTGTTTCCTTCCCACAATCCCTTGTAACCATTGTGATGTCTCAACCAGGCGGTATTTGCGATAAGGTCTATGTTGACAGCATTGAGCAAGTTTGGTTGGGCGACTAGAATAGACTAGATAACCATAGTCAATCTAGATGTCACTCGAACGCTGCGTGGTTTGACGAGCTAGTCCAACTGGATCAACCTAGCCCCGGACCACGGTTTCTCTAGTCAAATTCGCGAGTTACGTCACACGTCACGGTTTCAAGATGGAGGATAGGTAAACTGGGGCAAGTTTTGCAAACATTTACGATAAATTGTAGGTTCTGTCCATTCATAATAACTCTTTGCAATAAGATAATTATTTATTGCACTATAGTTAAGTAGAGAAAATAATAGAAATAAATAATAGAAAATAAAAATGCCGTGCCAACATTTGCTTTGTTTCTTTGCAGTTTTTGTTGACTACACACTAACTAGATTTGACGGAGTCGATCGACTAGACGCGTTCGTGTGAAAAACAGAACACGCATGCATGATTTAAATCGCAAATTGACAAAATGGACTAGGTCAGCAGCACCGGAACTTGTTCATTGATCTATACTAATGGAGATCAATGGTTGACAGTAATGCATGTAATGGTGGTGTGCGCAATCCTAGCGATGAATGCATGTCTTATGAAGTGTTAGGAAGCATGTACGCCGGCAACCAGTTGAAAGCTGTGTACGCACATTATACATGATGCATCCCATACACACAATTTTATGATGTGCACACATACATGTGCATTTTCCTATACTTATGAGGACCATGAATGGAACCCTTCTTTTGTTCCCTTTGTTCCCTTTGTTTCCGAACAGCTCCCATAAGGTTTGTACACGAAATTCTCTAGAGGACTCGGCCCAAGTCCTCGGTGTCATTGTTATCCCTAATCCCCCATTGTCCCAAGTCCTCTCTCATATAGCCTAACCCACTCAGTTGTACTTTCCCAATACTTCCGAAGACAATGCTGTGTGTTTCCTATTGTTCCTTTATAACCCAACCCCATGACTTAGCACGTATTTTTACTTCCAAGGACCGATTTTCAACAAAAGACTGACATGCGAGGACTGAAAGGTAGCTTTGTATTTTCTTTCTATACTCTCACTATGAAAATCTTTGCCGTGAAAATCCGTTTTGCCGTGAACTAAAAATTCACGGCAATTTCATGGCGCAAACTTTGCCCTGAGAATGCCGTGAACATTCGTTTTGCCGTGAAATTTTTAGTTCACGGCAATTTCACGGCGAGAGAACACCATGAAAACGCCGTGAAATACTCTCGGGATTTTATCGCCAAGAAAACGCCGTGAAAAAGCCGTGAATTATTTTCGGGCAGTTTCTGCCCAGCTCATTAACTGCTCTATTGTTCACTCTTTTGTATCGTGTGATTATCAACCACCAATAAATTGTAATGTAACTGTCGAAGCTGGCAGAAGTTGCGTTTTACTTATTGGTTTATTGACAGCATGGAGCTACCTCCATGTTGACAGTTAAACATGACGGCAGGCTAGATATGGCGGCCATGCGTTCGACGTCCAGTTTACGGGTTTACCATCGATGCCTTCGTAACTGGTCAAGGTGCCCCTCGTAAAAATAATAACAAACCTGTATTAAATATTGTATTGGGGAATTCGATATACCGAAGAATATCGCGATATGTGTTATTTTCGCACCGTTTAAGATTTCTCTAACTAAAACAGTTACGCCTAAAAAAACCTAAGTAAGTGTGTATAAGTGTGGGTTAGTCTAGATTACCTTACCCGAAATTCCAGCTATTTCCAATAAATTTGACGACAGAATAATACATAACGTATGATGTACCATGGAGGAATAGAAAGATACATTAAATGTGTCGTTTCTTTGATCGTTTTCTAAACCCCGACATAACTTCTTCGTCATATCTCCGGAGTAGAGTCCGCACCGTTCATTATAGCGCACGTGCCACCCGTTGTGAGCGACCGTTTTGACTTTTACCGTTTTAACTAAAACGATGTCTGAACATAGGACACAAGCACCATGACTCCTAATGGTCTCGAACTCACAACCTTCAGTATCACAGAGATTTTGAGTCTGATACACTCGAGGCCGCAGCATTCAACAATACACTGAGCAAAGACAATAATAACTTTGTCCAACAGATCATACCCACTTCCAGCAGTTCATACAACTATCAACATGCCATAAGACAGGCACAGCAGAAATTCTAGTCACTCTGATGGCACAATGCTCAGGTAAAAAGGTTCTGCTCTAAATTTGTAGAATGCATGCAGATCAAAAACATTAGGACCCGACATGAACGTTGTGATCAGCTGGAAGTATGCCTAGAATACCCAATTAGCCATGTCAAAATTTTGGGTCCAGTAACTGATTTTTTCATATAACGTGATTTCAAGAAAAACAAACAGCATTTGAAGTGACATTTATGCAAGTCACAATGTTATTTTGATAGGTTGTAATAACCAAGCCCTTGTTGTAGCCCGGTGCTTCAAAATGAAAGCATCGTGTCCATACCCACCCCCCACCACCATCCCATAGGAGAGATAATAAAATTCTTACATGAAGTCTGTGGGCATCCACTGCATTCTCAAACCTATCAGACAGATAGAGTGGGAAGACAACACGATGCCAATACAGGAAGCTACAATCACAGGCATCTCGCAACCTGCACACAAAAAAAGACACTGCATGATTGTACCAGACCAGCTGCAAGTAAATCACAAAAACTCTAAAGTCTAAAGTCTCAATGCTGAAGTTTTTCATTCCAAAGCAGATTGCACAATGCTTCCTTTGGCTTCAGGAAATTGGCTTCATTTGAGTTATTACTACATGTAAGTTTAGCACTTTTGATGAATCAATTGTTTATTTTTGTTTATAAACTGGAAAGATTTCACAAACAGAAGTGATTTCAGTGGCGAACCAAGGATTTTACAAGGGGGGCGGGCCTATCAATTTGTTTCCCAAAAGTTTTTAACAGTTTTTAAAAAGGTTGCCAAAAAAACCCAAATCTATTTTGGGAGGGTTGGGCAGGAATAGGCCTCTTTTGGCATTGGCAGCATGACAAATGCATGTGACCAAAAGAAATTAGTGAATTCATTGACGTGTTTTTATAGCTGTTTCTATTGATTGAAATCTCGATTTAAAACCCTCCTACTATTTAAAAGGTCAAAATCAGTCAAAATTTCCTTCCACCTCCCCTGCTATACTTTTACACAGACATGATCAGATTACATGTGGTTTTGTACTATGGCAGGAGGGTCAAAAACAATCACCTTGACTGATTTTGACCCATACAACAACATGGCTCAGAATGTATGTTTGCATAGGAGGGTTATTAATAAGTGATTCAAATCAAGTGATTTAAAATCAAACAACCCTGTAATGTCTCAGGATGCATCGAGGAAGTATGCATGTATATTATTGTAAAGAGTGTATTGAAAAGAGCTTATCCAAAAACAATGAGCTATTATGTTAAAGTTATTAATTTGACCACTATAGATATGGTTGCACCATAGAGTGTTGTTCATCAACTTTCAATATATACCTTTCTGCCATTTTGCAGTCAGGGTTGACTGAGCACAACTGATTTCAAAGCACTGTCCAACCTACATGTATGCCAACATGCTTTTGGGGCACATCACCATGAAAAATAAATTTTCAAATCAAACTGCTAATGAGACATTTCACAAACACTCCTTATTTCTACATTATTAATTTATCAATCTTTGGGCATATATACAAATTATGAATGTTTATGAGTGCAATGCTTAGAATAATTTCACGAGGTGACAGATGGAATGTTACATTCCATGAGGCAAAGCCGAGTGGAATGGGACATTCCATCTGTCACTGAATGAAATTATTCTTTCCATTGCACAAATGTGAAACATTCATTATTTGTTTTATACAACGCCTGAATAAATCCTCGTCAGATTGCATGCATGGATTTCTTTGTGTACAACATGCCGTTTTCCCAGTCCGCATAAAACCGCAACAACAAAATGTCCAGTTCCGAATCAGCTAAAGCTTCAATTGTTCCTGCATGTCTTGCAAATTCATCTAATCATTTGACTGCGTATTTAATTTGTTTCTTTGTGTTAGCAGCGTCAGCATCACGTACGAGGTCCGATATTTCATCTGTTAGGAGAACAAACTGATTCGCGAACATCGTCTGCCATTTTATGTGAATGACAGCCGTGGTGTAGCGCCACCAATTGTGTGACTGCGGAATGGAAGTTCTATTCACAGTTCTATTTTTGCAGTGGGACAGCCCCGTGCGATGGGACGAAAAATTCAAGGACACGTGATCAACAATCCACCAATCAGATGACATAAATTTATTCAGGTGTTGTATAACACAATATATCACAGGAAAACCAAGACAGGATGTTTACCAATTGATTCAGATACGGCTTTAGATACGGCCTCAAATAGCGACTTAATACCCTGCATCATCCGCACAGTGCTGGCCAAGGAACAAAATGTGTGCGGCCATATTTAAAACGTGGAGTCACACAAAAAAAGCGGAGCGCGGAAATGAAAAGTGCGGAAAACAGCAGAAAAGCAGAAATTTCACATGCCTGTTGAACACTTTGTATTGCCCAATGGTTGACTTATTCTGCAATGAACCCTAACCCTCTTTGTCTATGGAATAGCCGCTCGTGCAACGCAACGAGCGTCTATAATGTGTGTGCAGATCTGGCGATTAATTATGCAAGACATCCGCCTCTTGACCTCTAGATTTTTACCAATCAGCCTGCTCGTTTTTTTGACCTTCGGGAAACCGCCGATCAAGGCGCGCGAATGCTACCCGGCTGCATAACGCGCCCCGGATGCATATCTTTGAGAAATGTAAACATTTCTGCGCGCGCAAGGAATCATGTTGCAGTTTTACTGTGCGTAGTATAGTACTGCGTACCGCGTGCTGGGGGAGAACGCGACACGCGCGGCGGCATTTGAATTATTTCAAAACTGCCATCGCATGCTACACATACGCGCCGTGATGAATTCAGAGAAATGGGGTCAGCTGACACCCACCAACCAATCAGTACCTTCGTCCACATTTCTGATCGAAATGATGTCACAAGTTTGCAAAGTCCACTCCGATTGGCTGGCGCGCGAGGTCGCATAAATTAGCATGTCCGCATATATCAGACGTTGATATGCAATGCAATGCATGCAACGTCTGATACTCAGTCTAAACCCCCTAGGGTGCATGCAAAATCATATTAAAATTGTTGGATTTAGCAGGATTAGGGTTTATGGGATACCAGAAGCCAATTTGTGCTCACAAATTGAGCACAAAAGCACTTACTTTTCCCTGAGGTCACTGATGAGAAAGAGCTTATTCATTGTGGAGCGGTATGAGGCCAATTCATCCTCCTTAAAGGCTTTCTGAAAGAATCAACAATAAGGACAATTTGGAACATAATTTTCCAGCAGTCTTTGAAAGCTAAAAAAAGGATGGTGATTACTGGGAGAGATTTGCATCATTTTGTAGATTTAGGTAGCGTAAGATACAGTACAATAAAACAGAATTATGTCTGCCATAAAACAAAAGGAAAAAAGGCATTCTGGAGTTGTTTTTTGAAGTCCTGTTTAGCCCACTGGTGCTACGTGTCTAAAAAAAATTGTATAGTGTGACATCACAACACATACTCTTTCTATTTGCCCAATGCTGCATAGTCCCAGCAGGTTTTGTCAAATCACTTGGCACAAAACCTCCCAGATACACAGCATTAGGCAAATAAAATGCCCCACCAATGACTTTTAGACAAGCGACGGGCTTGCCTCTACGAATCCTGCAGTGCCACAGGAAATATGTAAGGAATGCATACAAAAATGCATAGTCCTTTTATGGATATCCCACCAACATAGGCAGGTGTGCACTCACAAAACATTTGGAACTTTTTTGGGAAACACGAACAAGTAACTTGTGATCAGATATCCAGAGATGCCACAGGGTCTCCTTGAAAAAACCTGAACTTTATTACATTGCAACAAATAGCAGCGAAGCGAGCGACCGAGCGGAGCATGTAACGACAGGGGTTCTAGCTCTTGAATTTTAGCTTTTTTAGGCCTTTTAGATGGCTCTATATACTGTCAACTATTCCATATAATGTCACCCTGTCTTACGACAAAAGAAAATGCAAAGAAACAATAGACATAAACAATCTCATCTCTTATTGAACTCAATTTGTTTCAGGTTTTTTCTGGGTTTTTTTAATGGACAGCCGGAAGAAAAAAAAACAGAATTTTTGGGGTTTTGTAAAAAAAAAAAAACGGAAATCCGGATAAAACCAGAAAAGTGGCATCTCTGGATATCACAAAAACAACTTGGAAACAATAGCCTATCATATGCATAAATACAAACAAAGGTCAGGAACAATTTCATGGTGTTTTCCTTATTTCTGTTGCATGTGTAGGAATCACCCTTGTGCAAATTGCTCCAGTATGAATCAACAGCACCTATCTGCTATTTGCCAAATGAGCTAAAAATTGCAGGTCAGGTCATGTCATCATCTGGAAGGTTCTTACACTAAGGGTACACACAACACACAAATATTCACAACAGCATTTTGGCATCATTAGTGAACAGTCCTATCATAAACGTTTCCCACATGTTCATTAGGTAAGCCCACAAGCTTCCAATGAAAACATTAGGTAATTCAATCAATAATTTGCTAAGTGGCATCATGAATGATGAAGTTGGCCCTTAATCAAGAAGAAAGCAAACCGATCACTTACCATTTGGGTACCAACATGCAGTGCAAGATTGGCAATCAGTCGTCTCTCCTTTGTGGCTAAAATAGAAAAACAATTGCAACATATAAGTAGGACTTTGTTCAGGATTCCAAATTAGGATGCAGCAATGACAGACGTGGTGAACAACCACTGTTGATATTACCTGTTCCACTGAGAGCATTCTCCACAAGAACCAATGCCGACAATGCATCCTGAATAAAAATATAAAAAAAAAACAAGCATTTGAGAAAAGATCTTAAAAATGTTTTGAAACAATAGTGTAGCTATTGAAACCTCTCAGATCTCTGTTTGACAGGAAAGACTGAAATGGATCTCTGTCCTTGAGTTTTGAGAGCTTTGACATTTAACTTTTCACCCCAAACTAATACCAACCTGACACTCAGAGGGCAACCCTTTAAGTTTCTTGGACATATAGCTATTAAGAACACAAGTTATCATCTTGAAATCACTTAGTAATCACCTTGAACTTGACCTCAAATCTAAAACCAACTTTTCTCAGAGTTTCATTAGAAATATGTCACTCTAAATACAAGTTATCGTCCAGAAAACAAAAGTGCATCCAGAGTGCAGACTGCAAATGTGTAAATAGTGACTAGCTCCCCTAAAATCTTGTTTTCACACTAAGTAGAGGCTTGTTGCCGGTCTAGGACTGACCACAAAGAGGCCTCTAACCTACAACCTCACAGCAACAAAGAAAACAGATCCAGACTGCACACTTTAGAAATGTCCTCTGGGGATTTTCCCTATTCACTGTGCACAATTAATACTTTGTACATAAACACATGGGGCACATTCTAACTGTGGGATTAAAAACAATTATGGCGGGTCACCAGTATAGGATAAAGGGGCTTGCACAGAGTCGGTGAAGCTTGGTCTGACTTGAGATTACATGGAAAACAAAAAAATGGACCGATAAACGACTGAGTAATTAATCAGTAAATAGTTAGTCAAAACTACTTCTGTCTGTGGAGGGTTAAATTATGGCTGAGGGTGTAAAAATGAGTCTTTGATAAGCTATTGAAAAAATATACTCATGAGTTGTTCATTTTGGTGACATTCAGATTTTTAGTGTCAGTGCATTACTGGTGTGACCGACTATTCCTTTAACCTCTTGTATATCGCACACTGTTATCGATGGGGTGCTGGTACATGTATGCTGGAACTACATGTATCAATAAAAGGCAGAGTTGTATTCGAGTCCCTGCAAGTCCTTTCACAAGTCCCTGCAAGTCCTTTCACAAGTCCCTGCAAGTCCATCACAAGCCTAATCCCAATCACAAGCTATTCAAATGAGCTGTGACAAAGGCATTCCTTTGTCATTGTTCATCCAGTTACTTGTGACCGGCTTTATGAAAGCACTTTGACTAAGCTTGTGAAAGGACTTGTGAAAGGACTTGTGAAAGGACTTGTGAAAGGACTTGTGAAAGGACTTGTGAAAGGACTTGTGAAAGGACTAGTGAAAGGACTAGTGAAAGGACTCGTGAAAGGACTTGCAGGGACTCGAATACAACTCTGCTAAAAGAACTGTGCAGCCATGTGTAAACACATACAATAGGTGCCACACTGAACAGTAGTGTCCCTATTAATTGCAGGCAGAGCCTTCTTTTATGTATTCATTATGCTCCCATTCAGGAACAATATAGTTGAATAATGAATAGATTGTGCATGTGCAGGAATGCAGCTATACACGTCAACCGGCCCAGTGGTCTCGTCTCAAACCGCAGCTATGGCCGTCAGCCGGTTGCAAGGGGTAAAACAAGGTTTTGCCATTCCTGTGATAAGCACTGCATGTTCCGTGTTTTCTGAGAGCCTGTGAGAAAAATCTTCTCAGGCACACTGAAGTTGGGACTTGTCTGGGTCTGAGACCAAGTAATCAGCTGACGGTATCTGTCAAGTCTGAGTGAAATGCAATTCCTGTCACAGACTTGAGTTCTACATGTACTTTTCTGCTTCTTACCAATCTCTTCTCACTGTACTTCTTGTCAGAGATGATACGCTTCTGCAACAACAAATGAAAAAGATAAAAACTCATCACTATACAAATACCACAACTGCACATGGAGCATAATAATCTGGATTTCAAGGATTTCATCTTGAAGTAGTGGTAGCAACAGAGTGGTGACTACGGGCAACCTCTAGTACTACATCATGCTGATAGAGTCTACGCTACATGCTGGTCTGTTTCATTCAAGGCTATAATAGACAATTATCAGGACTACATGTACATCAAGTAATGCAGGTTACAGTAGCACACAGCCTATGAGCTTTCTTTTCCAACTGAACAAATACTGTATATTGGCCTGATTTGATACCACCAAAGGGTGCATTCGAGTAACTCACCCGGATCGATTCGGGTGAAGGCAGACGGGTTAGCCATGAGAGCTGGGCTAAACACTCAAACACCCTCTCCTGTTGATGTCAACTAGAACTTGAGGTGCCGATTGTGTAATACAGACCCCTCTTTAACCCTAACCACCCCAATCCTTGCAAACTCCAACAGCAGGTTTTGTCAAGTTTTGATGGGTTCAGTACTGCAGGGCCTTGGCACCATTACTTTACATGGAGCTATAATGCCCCAATTTGTCCGAGTCCAAAGAATGTGCCATAGGTATACTGCACAGTGTTGGATTTTGACAGGTTAAGGAAGCCTCCTAGTAAAAATGTCTAGGGGGTTAGGGTTAAAGGGTGGCTGCAATGCAATTTTTATTGTGTATATCGATGAAATAAAGTTTTTGAAACACAACTGTGTGTTGTTTGTATTTTTTTATTTCGCGTAAGCATTTGAAAATATTGGTTTTAATGCGGGAGGGGGTCAGCCCCGCCCATCAAGTGGTAACGCCGATGTGACGTCATCCCGGGAACCGAGCGTGCGTTGCATTGACATGCACGTGTGTTTTTGCTGTCGCGGAAAGCTTTCAGTGTTTTGCGAATGTTTTTCGTCGATAATACCGTGTCATTGTGTTGCTGCTGGATTCAGCAACACCACTAAGGATGGTGTCAGTCTTCACCTCTTTCCAGTATAACTGAAATACCGTCGTATTTGGACTCGGAGAGTGTTATTTAGCCTAGCAATCGTTGTTTTCAAGTCTTTCACGCGTTCCGCATCGGGAGTCCGATTCGGAGTCTTCAGTAGTTTCGCTGTTACTCTCACCTTCTGGCTCATACATGTACGGAAGAGCTCCAAGATCCTCCTCTTCCTCGCCCCAATAATGTTCCGAAGAAGTGTCTGAATCAACAAGTCTAAAATCGACATTTGATTGTCAGATTCAGATCCAAAAGATTCTGTTTGAAGATTTTAAGGCGACGAGAAATGTTTCCCTGGTCCCTTCACCCAAAGCTCTTTAATCGCGCGTGGCTGGTTCCCTCAACAACGGCATACATCCACACATACACAAACGTACACTGATCAAACTGCTCTTGCTGAGTTTCTGTGTTCCCAAGATGACGTCACGCATTTAGGGGCGCGGAAACAATAGAGAAAGGGGGGCACTTTATTCCGGGAAAATTAAACACCAAAAATGGGCAGAAACACAGAAAACACATTTTGATCACATTTCTTATATTGTAAAAGAGTTATACATCACACAATTTAATTGTTGGTACAATTTCATTGCAGCCACCCTTTAAATTTAATTCATTGCGAGTCAAGCTTGTTTTTATCATTCCAAAATGAATTTATCGACCTAAAGTACATGTATACTTCTCTCAATTCTAATTACAGTTATGCCCCAAATTATTCATACCCATGCCAAATTCAGGGTATTGTGAATCATTATATTTATTATTTCTACTTTTATGCTAATGATGTGAAACCAAAATATATGTAGATTTGTACATGCCAACTAAAAGTTATAACGTAAAGCCTACATGTACGTTCCACCAATGCATCTTTTATGTATGAGAGAAAAGCAAACTACCAGATTTTTCATAGGGTATGAATAATTTAGGGCATAACTGTACGTAATTTTGAACAGTTTCTTACAGTAGAAAAAGCAATTTTCTAACATGTTTTGCGGTTGGTGTTTACTGTGCGTCGCGGTGATCGCTAACTCTATTTTCGAGTTGCATTTTGTCATCTTCATTGTCATTTTAACCAAACATTTCCCACAAAAAAATTAAGAACCCAAGCCTCTATCTACGACATACCTGCTGTTTTTAATGTCGCAATCTAGTTTTCTAAGTCCAATAACTTAAAAGTGGATTTTGTTCTCTTATAGGAACAGGACCCTTAACTACACAATCGTCCTTGAGTCAGCCATTTTTAATTCCCCGCTCCAATAGAATCTGTGGGTTAATCAGACTTAACTCAAATGCGTGTGACATAATTCTACTAGTAACCTTGCTCCGCGAGCAGGGTCTGTGGTGGCTGACCTGAGTGACCCCCGGGTATGACGTCAGAGCTAATCGAACGGCACGGGGCTAACCCGAGTCGACCCGGGTGAGCTACTCGAATGCACCCTGAGCTCACCAACATACACTTATCATCACTCAATTTGCACAATATCATTTAGCAATCTTGTAACTCTTCTATGGATTCACTGTTTTAAACAAAACTTTCAAAACTATATCTCACTGACAGACAATATACAAATATAACATGGTTTGAGGGTGGATAGTCAATATTACACATGTAACTCCCCTCGGTATTGAAAGTTGACAAACTAGTTCCCTTGGTGAAACCGAGGGAACTAGTTTGTCAACTTCCAATACCGAGAGGAGCCAATATTGACTATCCATTTGAAATAAACCATGTTATATTCATTTACTATATACCTCAAACATATTCAGTTGCCATCAGAAAACGCTGATTACATGCGTGTGCTGCCATCTTTTCATGTGTACGTAGCTAGGGCAATGTTCGCGCGTGCGTACGACACCAGTGTGACAGTTCCACGATTGCTTCGTAAAGCACATGCGTAGTAGACCATCGCATGCGTATTTACACTGTGTGTGAATACTCATGTGTGCACTTGGTAAACAGCAAAAATAGAGGCAGGTCGATTTCTAAAGACTTAATTGCGGGGTAGCATTGTCCCCATTGTTACCCTTTCTTCTATGTACCCCGCAAGGAGACTAATGTAAGAACACTATCACACAACACTGTGTATGCAGCCACCAGCCACATGCCACACACTCTGGCTGCATTGGCTTGCTACATGTAGTGTGGAGCATGGGTACATGTGTGTGTAGGTATGTGTTATGGCACAGGGTGACTCAGAAAGGAACAGTCTACAAGGCATGTAGCATTGATTATTGAACATGGTGTGATGCACACTTGAGGCCTTTTCACACTGTCCATAATCTCGGGGTTGGAACCGGTTCCAACCCCGAGATTTTTTCAACCCTTTTCACACTTCTAAAATTTCAACCCGGTTTCAACCCGGTTCCAACCCGGGTAGCATGCTCTAGCCGGATCAAAATCAACCCTGGCAGGGACCAGGGTTGAAAATCTCAATCCGGATTGAAATTGCATTTTTCAGCTTGAACCGTGTCGAAAACAATAGTGTGAACCGCCCCGAGTTGAGTTCACTTACCGCCGATCCGTGTTGAGTTATGTGGCGCGAAATTCTATGGAAATCTGACACGGGTACAAAGGTCAATAAACAATCAGCTGCGACGTGGCCGCGCGCTGCGTACGTACATTCGTGTACAGCACATGTACCGTGCAGCGCACGCGCACACACGAGGTTCTTCGCCAAACTTTAACAACTGTTCAACAATCACCACGCACACGTATAATATTTCTCTTCACTTTCTGACGAAAATAGGTCCTAATAAGAAGTCCGACAATAAGGCTGAAAGGCCAACATGGAGGGACGAAGAGGTAAAAGCTCTGTTAGCGATTTGGTCTGATGCTGAAATTCAGTCGCAGCTGGAGGGCACCACACGAAATGTTGGAAATGTGTCGCATACATCCGGCCGCTTGGCACGTCGCAATGCATTGTGGGATCGAGAAAATCATCACAGCGCGCCGGTGCCGAATGCGATCCGTGTTGAGAATTCGTAGTGTGAATACATACAGCCTTATCCGGATTGAACGTTACACGGTTCACGCAGCGGCCAGTTTGCGTAATGGACAGTGTGAACGTTGCGTCTTTGCGATCCGTGTCGAAAACAACCCAGGCTGAACCGGGGCGGATCCGGGTTGGTTTCAACACGGTTCGAAGCGGAGATAGTGTGAAAAGGCCTTTGGTGATAAATATGATCACAAATGGGAGACTGATTTTGTTGTAAAAACTGAAAAATGACAAAAGATAAAGTCAGGCAATGAGGCATAGGTTTTAGGAATGTGGGAGGCAAAGTGAGTCTTTTTAAAAGTACAATTTCAGAGGCTATTTTCAGGGAGAATAAGCACTGTATCACCACATATATAACCTTGTGATGATGAATCACTGCAAATACTGTTTTTTCTTTAAAATACTTTAAAATGTACATCACCCCATCACAGCCAGCAATACTGCATTCTTTCCAACTTTTGAAACGTTTCTTGACCACAGCATGGCGATTTATCAATTAACTAGAATGGCAAAGCCATCATGGCTCACTGTTAAAGGCGGGAGAGGAGGCCCCACCCCACCCCACCCCTCCACCCTCAGTACAACCAATATTAATCCCATCCCATCTCCACCTGAATCTCATTCTATCCATTTTAATATAACAAAAAGTAACAAATTTGAAATATTTGGCGTGAGATTGGGGTGGAGTGTGTCAACTTTTTATATGCCAACACCAAAAGGTCTCCCAATTACTTTGTACTATACAACATCACAACAGCTCAGCCCACCCCATCCCCCCCATACCAATAGCCCAGCTGACCCCATCTCCCAATAGCCCATCCCACCCCATACAACAGCGGATCCAGGGGGGGGGGGGGGGGCCAAAAAAGCAGCCACTGCGTACACCCACATACAAAATAGAACAAAGTAAAAGAAAGGGAAGCAAGAACCCTCCGTTTTATCTGTGATTTGTGCACTTTTTTTTTTACCCTTCTTGGGAAGAATGTTTTTGTTGGCCCCCCCCCCCCCCTAAAACAAATTGTGTTCTATATCCACCCTTGACCCCATATCTCCCACCCCATAGCCCCCGCCCCCATATCTCCCCCACCCCCATATCTCCCACATCCCCATATCTCCCCCACCCCCATATCTCCCCCACCCCCATATCCCTCCACCCCATATCCCTCCATCCCATATCCCCACCCCACCCCATATCACTAATACCATATCCTATCCCACCACCCTAAATGCAATCATCCCACCTCCCCATATCCCTATCTACCGTAGAAACACTCCATTTACGACTGGTGAAAGAGATTATAACTACGCTTGCGATAATTTACACGTGCCGTTTTCAGACTTTTTCATCAAGTTTTCTTCTCAATTATAATACAAATAAAATTGTACATTGTGGAAAAATCTTTAAAAAATCAAATTTTGTGAGACAAATTGTAAAAAAATCAGAAATTTCATTGGAAAAGTCAAAAAGTCGGTTTCCCTATTAAAATCGGAAAAGTTTCATCTCTGTAGTGTGAAACTGCTGCAGAGGTCAGCAGAGCTGGAATCAAATTTGTGTATCAGTAAGACAATGTGAAACTTTCTTAATCAAGGTTAAGCTGCAACATACCTTCGCTCCATTGACCAAAGCTAAGGCTGAAAACTGCAGGTATTGGATGATGTGCGTAATGGACTCTGCTACCAGCATGGTTCTCCTATGAAAGGTATGCTCAATAGACTAAAGAACAGAGAGAAAACAAAGACAGTTTAATGTACATTCATGCTGGATCAGTAACATGATATTAAATCAAAGCTTTCAAATATCTGACAGCTGCACAAAATTCTCATTGTGAATATACACTGGGCAAGCGGTTAGGTGGGCAGATAGGCGGCGGAGTATAAAGTCATTTGTTTTACTTTTTAAAAAGTTAAAAAGTAATGTGCTTGCAAATTAAAGTTCATCTCCCACTATTTTAAACAAAGAACCTTAGTTGAAAGTTCTATTGCGATTTTTTTTTAAGCTAAAAAAGGGAAAATACAATGTGCATGGGGAACTGGTTAACTGAGGGGAAATTTTAAAATAAATCAAAATTTACACATGTACTAAATAAATATATATATATATATATATATAACGTTCCTTCCCGCATTGGGTCGACCGGTCTATGGAGTTTGTGCGCTGGCTTAAATGTGACCTAACCCACATTTTCCTTATTAGTTATGCGTTATGGTGACCGTAAACGGTCGCCCTAAAACACCCGGTCGCCCTATAGTTAAAGAAAAACAGTAACCGGTCTCCTTATGTTCGAAAACGTCATAATATATATAAATACATTTGTATATAAATTTACACTTGTAAACTGGAGAATAATGATCTAGTTAAGAGCCAGTGGGGACTGCAGAGGTAAGGTACAATTTTGAAAAATCCCTGCTTTTTACTAGAAATTTACTTCATTTTCTTTTATATAATAATGACACAGTAAGAAGTTTTCTAAACTGGGATAATGTTGTTGCAGACAAGATCTTTCAATTCCTGCTGGTTCAATCCACAAAGATTGAACAAATTGATTTTTTAGCAGCTACAGTAGCTACAGCAGGACTGGTAGCTACCATCTTGGATTTTCTCAAAACTCACTTTGAAAGAACCGCTCATACAAAATTGAGCTTCAGGACCTGTTCTTTAAACATAAACTTTTTCTTTTTTTCAGAAACGAATATTTTATGAGTTAATTGGCTTTTCCGACAATCAGTCGGAAAAGGCTTTGTTTTTAGCGGTTCCGCATACAGTGCGGAACCGCTTTTGTTTTCCTTAAGATTTGTTTTTTTTTTTTTTTTTTTTTTTCCTGCCCAAATCGTCATTGAGTTTGTACACAGATTTTCAAGAGGTCACTTTTGTCATTCAACAATCTCGGATCTTAATATTAACGGGCACATAGATATAGACCCTATAGCGAACTCGTGTCTCGAAACATGACGTCATAATGACGTCATCGGGTGTCAAATGACAAGCCATTTAATATAATTTTGCTCAATCTTTGAACCTCCATATCGCATCAACCGTATGAGACCGCAACTTGCTTTTTGCGGCAACAGATAGAGTTTACATAGGGCTTCATTGTGTGCATGAAATCATGTGACCCTTCCTTCCGGATCAAATCGGCCCAAACCGGAAGTGGCTCATAATTGAAAATTGGTAAAATATTTCGAATTGCTTTCAACGATGTTAGTGTCCGGCTAGGTTGTACTTAACAAAAAAAATATTTGTGACGTCATAAAATGTTCGAGCGCCCTCTAGCGGCAGGTTGAAAAATGTATAAAATGCAAAATTAGTCGAGGTGTGTGGCGAAGTTTGTTGAAATCACTTTATAATTGATGCATATAATCGGCTTCATGCTAAGAACAAGTTGAGGGGGAGAAAGATTGATGACGTCACCAGACCGGAAGTTGCAATGAAAAGATCTTAAACCCTACAACATTGCTGTAAAATCAACCGCGAGAGATATAATCCAGATATTTGCTTCAGATGGCAGAGTTAACATAGCTTTCGAGCTTTCTGATGATGACGTCACGATAACGTAATCAAATATCGGATTACAAGCAAACAAAGATTTCTAGATTTAATCTTTGAAAATCAATATAAAATCAACCGAGAGAGATCTGATTTTACTTTTTACGAGAACTGATAGAACAATCCAGGGTCTTCATTTTTGATATTATGTGCAAAGTCACGTGACCCTTCCTTCTGGTCCAAACCGGAAGTGCCTTATAATTTCAAAGTTTAATCTTTGAAAATCATTTTAAAATCAATCGAGAGAGGTCTGATTTTGCTTTTTACGGGAACTTATAGAATAATCCAGGGTCTTCAGTTTTGATATTACGTGCAAAGTCACATGACCCTTCCTTCCGGGCCAAACCGGAAGTGCCTAATAATTTTAAAGTTTAATCTTTGAAAATCAATATAAAATCAATCGAGAGAGATCTGATTTTGCTTTTCGTGGGAATTAATAGAATAATCTAGGGTCTTCATTTGTGATATTACGTGCAAAATCACGTGACCCTTCCTTCCGGTCGAAACCGGAAGTGCCTTCTAATTTGAAATTGCTAAAAGATGTGAACTTGCTTTCAACAATGTTAGTCTCCGGCTAGGTTGTACTTAACAACAAAATTACTGGTGACGTCATAAAATGTTAGAGCGCCCTCTAGCAGCAGGTTAAACAATATTAAACATGCATAACCAGTTGATGTGTGTGGCGATGTACGTGCACTGTATATATCTCCGAGGACAAGAGAAGAAAGGAAACACAAAGAAACCTTTCAGTCCTCGAACGTAGAGTCTTTTGTTGAAATCGGTCCTCGAACGTAAGGATACGTGCTTAGTCTATGGGGGTTGGTTATATTAAAGGAACAATAGGAAACACAAAGCATTGTCCTCGGACGTATTGGGGAAGTACGACTGGGTGTGTGTGGCGAAGTGTCACATGACATCAACCTAAATTTGCAAAATTAGCAACATACATCTTCAGTCAATAGAGGGCGGTATATAACTCGAATCGAAATTGGGTGTGGGTGGTGCGTGCCGATCGTATCTTCGGCTGCGGATACACAAATGTACGTCCATATATTTCACATTACAACAACCTTCAACCTACTTTGAGTAAAGTATTCCCAATCGATCTTGAACGTTATTTTTCTCACAAGCAATGTTAAGTGACTCGTGAACAACTGAAAAAGCGGAACCGCCTGTGCCCGTCCTCGCGACGGGAACATTTCTCGTTGTTCTTATTTTTTTCCCCAGCTTCCTCTTCTTATTTTAGTTCTATCCCCAAATCCCATAGACTTTGTACACAAATTTTCTCAGCAGCACTTTGGTCATTAAACAATCTCCGATTTTAACCAAACTTAACACAAACATAAACCCTAATCTGAAATTGTGTGCCGAAGAGTGACGCCATGATGACGTCATCACGTGTCACGTGAAGTCACCTTAAAAGTGCATTTTTGAACGCCCCACATTCAAACCAGGTACATGTATGTCGGTAGACCAGCAAGTGTCATAGATAAAAATTGAAGTGACGTCATGATGACGTCATCATACGATTTTATAGTAATTTTTTAACCTTAAAATTTCTTAAAGGTAGTGTACACGATTGGTAATTCTCCAATATTGTTTTACTGAATTATTAAGAAATACCTTACTAGACTAAGTTAATAGTTGTCTCAATCATCCTGTGAAATTATGGCACCAGGTGTGCTGTTGTTGTCAAGAAAAGTGGAAATTTATATCGCCTTCCAACGATTTCCAGCTGGAAATCGTTGGAAAACTGCCTTGTAGCCTTTAGTCAAGGCGCGCGTGGCTACCCGGACGAGTGGCGCGCTGGACATGCTGGCATTCAGGGCGCGTCACTTGTCCAGCTGGTAGTCACGCGCGCCTTGACTAAAGGCTATCATCCGCGCGACGGTTGAAAACGAGCACCGTTTTTCTCTCGTTTTTTTCGCCATCCAACAACGCAAAACTTATTTTATATTTCCTATAACATACTAATTCCCAAATCCGCCCATTTTTTAAATTGCAACAATGACCAATCATGTACATGTACACGGCCTTTAAAGCCATATCTCATCAACATAACATGCTAAATTAAAATAAATTTTTTGTAATAACTTTGTTAGCTCCTATATTCTTTCATATCAATGTGAAAAATGTGTGACGTCATCATGACGTCATAAAATATGTGCTTTTTTGAAACACATATAAGGGTAGGTCCGATCATCACAAAAATTGGTGGTAGATAGATAGTGCCAATAGCATGTAAAATCCGAAGTGACGTCATGATGACATCATGATGACATCATGATGACGTCATGATGACATCATGATGACGTCATGATACGATTTTATATGGTTGTTTGAGTTTTTGAAATTTTAAGCCATATTTCATCAACAGAAGATGCTAATTTCAAAATTCTTTTCGTAATCTATTTGTTAGGTCATAGGTACTTACAAATAAATGTGAAAATGTGTGACATCATGATGACGTCATCAAAAATGTTTTTTTTTTTACACATGTAAGGGTAGGTTCAATTGCCATAAAAATTGGTACTAGTACTTAAAATCTATGAATTGTTTATTTATTTTATATTTTTTAAACTTTGGGGAACAAAAACGTGTTTTGGAGTATGCCACATACTTTGTAAACATGGACAAAAAAATTGTAATGCACTTTCGTCTGTAAACAACCTGAGATATTTTTTCAAAATTGGCATAGACACACTGAAATTGAATGCTAAAGAGCCACGTCATGACTTAATCAAGTGACATGATCCAAAATGTCAAATATTGAGCATGAATTTTTGGGTCATGAATTTAACCTCAGATTTTAAACAAACTTAGCATAGGCGCGGCCTAGACACAGACCCTGTCATGAAGATTTATCGGAAAAAGGAAAATCGGAAAAGCCCTGCATTCTGTTCTATACTGATGCAGATTTCTAGTTATGTATTTAGGTTGTATAAATTGAGCAATCGTTTATGTGGCCAGTCGGACACAAGATGTCCTAGTCACATGGTTTGAAATGTTTATTATTCATTTATCTCCTCATACAAAGTAAAATAACGATGTTTACATCAAAGGATTCAATCGTTAAAGTGCTTTTAATGACATCGCTCTGATGCAAATTTTCACCGCGCGACCACTTTTATCAATGGGCTTTTGCGTGTGTAGCACAGCGTTGCTGCCAGACTGATCGCGTGCTGTCCGTGATGACGTGCCTACATGTAGCTTACTCCCTTAACCTCCAAATATAAAATCAAATTTCTATTTTATAATTTTAATGCCATTCCTTTCTTGATCCCTGTCGTAATTTTGAGTCAATACAAACCCATCATTACAAATACCGTGATGTCCACACACAAATTGTAGTTCATATACCCATTGGACTTCTATTCCCATACACATCTCTGTTCCCTGGTAGTGCAATGCAAACATTACTGCTCATTGTTAGGGAATCGACATAATATTCTATCTGCATCTACATGTAACTAGCTTGACTTTGTATGCATTATGATAAATGGTGTGCACATCCAGGAAGTACCTACATGTACATGTACCTATGGCTCTACTAGCTTGGCAACAGAGAACACAGGGCCTCCTTTTGTGGTGCTGCTATACTTAAAATATTTCTATGCGGGAAGGCAAATGTACCGGACAAGCAAACATCAGCTGAAACCCAGTCCCAAGCAATACACAGACAGCATTTTAATAGAATTGGTAACCTGACTTAACTAAGATAGTTTCTTTTGCTGAGCACAATTTTGCCCTTAGCAACTCCATGAAATTTGGTGTATGGGGTAATTGAGGTTTAAAAAGGTGAAATGTTGAGTTTCAGCCCCATTGGACCAACGGTTTCTGTGCTACGTCACACCCTTTTTTGGCCAAAATGGGCATGCCCGCCAATTTTCAAATGACCATGTCTCTAGTGGGCCAAATCTGTTGATATTTGTGTCTTTGGGTTTTTGCAAAAGCAATCCAAATTTGCCATTATTTTTTATGTACGAGCAATTTGAAGTTTGATAACCCTTTGACCTTGAATTTGACCTTGTGGATTACATGACCTTGAGATGAACTTGGGTGAAAATTATACCCCAACATGTTTCAAATAAAAAGCAAAAAATTACAGGTATAATAATTTTTGTTTGTTTTCTAGCTCTTCTTTTCTAGCTCTAGCTCTTCTTGGCATGCTTGATGCAAAAATGTGATCCTATGCAATTTACTATAAATCTATGTATGGATTTATAGTTAATTGCATAGGGATATCACATTTTGGCCCAAATTGCCCAAAAAAAAGTGTGTCGTAGAGCGAAAACCGTTGGTCCAATGGGGCTAAAACTTGTTATTTCAGCTTTTTTAGCCTCAATAACCTTTTACACCAAATTTGAGCCAATTTGAAGGGGGTCGGTTTTAAATTTTCATATTTTTGCGGGTGATTTGACATGGAATGACCCTTGAGCATAGAGTGCTGATAGAGTGATAATTTTCTTAAACTGAAGTCTTATTTTGCGCAGGTTTTAAAGTGAAAGGATATGGAGATTCTACCTTGAGCATTTCAATCAGTCGACAAAGAGCCAGGACAGCAGTCTTGGTCATGGGTTTGTTCATGTGAGCATGGAGGTTCATGACAGTACGCACAAGATTACTGATGTTGAAGGCAAACAGCAAACCCTGAAAGACAGAAAGTGAGAGAAACAATAGGTAAATGCTGTACAGTTGCCTATGGACTCCGTGCTCAGTCAAATGAGGGCGCTGTCCACATAGCAACCGCACTTCCATGGGCAGTACGTCGCTGGTAATACGCACCGCGCTCCTCGTTCATTTGATACTAGTATACCAGTGGGATTGCTTTATCTGTTCGCTGACTCTCGATAATTGCTAAGGTTCAACCGATGTTGGATTTGCCTGCCGATCCGATGGCCGATGTTTTATTTGGAACATCGGCCGATGTCCGATCCGATCCGATGTTTTTAATCGACATAAACAATGCCATCAAAAACGTCAACAAATCGTGCTGCGCTATCGGTAGATCGTGACGCTATGGACCGATCGCGCTGCCACCAGTCAAACACATTTTCTTTCTAATTCACGGCTCCGTCAGAATCGGCTGATAGCGCAGCACGATCGACCGATCGCGCACATCGACCGATTGCGCCCAACCAACAGTGATATACCCAAGACAAACCACGACTCCCTTAACACAGTAATAAATTGGGCCAAACAAAAAAATGCCTTTAGTTCGGGTCACCCTATTTTCGAAAGCCATAAAATGTTATTAGGTAGAGGAAGACAAATTAATTCTACGATACCGATTTCCGATCATAATAGTAGGAATTGCCGACCGAGTTCCGGAATTCCCATACAGTAGCGGTAGCCTTGCCTACATGTGAAACTATGCGTATTCTCAAAGATCATGTACAAAGATCTTGTCGATGTTCGGCCGGGAGTACGTGCGCATGCGGCAAAATAAGTACAGGCTCGATCGATCATGGGGAATAAAAACGTCTGCGCCTGCGCATTGCGCAGAGCGGTCCGTTGTTGGGGGGTCTTTATTCATGCAACACCATAATTCATAGTCAGGTTTCGCCATCGTTATTTTGCATGCGTGAAGTGAAGAATTCCTGTGTGTAGAGTCTGTAGCCAGACACGCATGCTTTGGAGGCAACAAATTACTAAAAGATTCTGGAACTTCGTAGGCCCACTCGACAAGATTTGTTCATAAAATCCTGGCGAAAACCAACAAAGAATCAGACCAACAAGGATAGTCAAAATCAGGATGTGTTTTAATCAAAACTTTCGACAAATTGCGACAAGTGCACTAATGGTTGAGTGATGTGCGTGAAAAACGGCTGTGTGGATAATTCCACGTGTCGCCAACGTGTTACGGTGACGCACCGTGCATGGAGCTGTCAGTTGGCCAGGCACGCCCGCGCGTTGTACGACATGGACTGCTTTCGTATCGCGGCACTCTGTGCGTGCAGTTTGTGATATGCTGATCGCAGTTTCATATTTATTTTGTTTAGTTTATTGCTTTTGCTGATTAATAGGCTATCAATCATGTATCTATCTTTGTTCTGAATAAAAAGGTCGAGAGTTTTGGCTTAACCATACCAGTTTACAGTTTTAAAGAAATAGGAAGGAAGCTGATTATTTTTACAATACGTACATTTTATTTTCCACTTTGCAATGCTCGTATCACATAAAATTCATCAGGCATATGTCTCACAAAGCATCTCAAAATGTGTACATGTACTTCGTTTCGGGACCCCTCAGGGACACAGGTATTGCGTTAATTATTCTCACCTTTAGCATGGAGGTAGAAAATTGACATGTTATGCCTACCAACCGACCCTATTAAATTATATTTTAACACTGCTGGTTGTTGGATAGAAGTTGAAATGGAGAACAAATTAGGACAATGGGCAAAACTAATCCAGGCATTTATTTACATGTACGTAGAAAAATCTGCGGTCGTAAAAATACGACTCCGAACTCGCAGTGATTTCAATTCATTTCAAGCTTCAGTCCAGCAAAATTGGCACACGTGAAGGGAATTCCCCATTAGGGTGTCTATGCTGGTCTTTTTTTCAGGGTATTTTTGTATTCACGCTGTATATAACATTACACGGTGCACACATATCGCCAATGCTGTGCATGCAAGAGACATGTGATCGGCTGAACTAAAGTCCACAACGCGTCGTGGCTTCACACAGTGTAGTTCCCCGACTCCGTTCATGACGTTCAGTAGACCAGTTCAGTCATGCACTGCTCCGTTGTCTTCGGGCACTGAGTTTTAATGCATGCGGTGCAGATAGCGCGGATCGCATAGACGCGGAGCTCGGAGATATTTACACCGGTATGATAATACATCACAGCATAAAACTGTTCATTTTCACACAAAAATAAAACATCGTTTTTACTCGCGCTCTAATAAAAAAACATGACATTTGTGTATGATAAAATGGAGTGTAAAGTTTGCTAATTGACATTGCCGAACATCGGTTCGTCATCGGTTAAACCTTACAAATGTTGCCGATCCGATGTTTTGCCGATATTGCCAAACATCGGCCCGATTCGTTGCTATTGACCCCCCAACTCGCCTTTTCTTGCCGCTGAGGTGGTATTTGTGAAATTCAGGTCCAACACAAGTGATGCATGTAACCATGCCGGAGACGCACTTAAGGCGGTTTCACAGGAGCATCCGTGATTAGTGGTGCCCAGGTGTCTGTCACCCAGGACGCCTGCGATTTCATGACACACTATCAAACAACACGACATCAGTAGCCAATGGCAGAGCTTTTGCCTTGATAATTTCTTTTTTAAACCC
The DNA here is from genome assembly GCA_037893225.1 of Hippasteria phrygiana. Classification (NCBI taxonomy): domain Eukaryota; kingdom Metazoa; phylum Echinodermata; class Asteroidea; order Valvatida; family Goniasteridae; genus Hippasteria; species Hippasteria phrygiana. The sequence goes on from JAZGUH010000349.1 coordinate 629,192, forward strand.
AGCATACAAAAACTAGTAAGAAACTATTGTGGTCTATACTTCCAGAAGGGCTATAGTGGAAAAAAAAAAGCGAAAAAAAAAAAGCGACCTAGTACCTTAAAATATTGATTTTGAAAGTGAATTTTAAAAAACACCCCAGTATCTCTTAAAATCTAAAAAGCACCATTAAGGCCGAAGAACCTGATGGTCATGCATGTCATTTCATAATCTTATTCAGAACTTCCATAAAACCTTTTACATGCATAATGTACCTATCTGCCTAAACAGGGTGCTAGCATAATAACTAATAACATAAATATAACGAGTAAATGCCAATATTCCAAGATGTTGCATCGGAAACTATGTGTAGAATCGTCTGTGTAATCAAATGTTTGAAAACGATTTTCCGACTTGTACGGTCGGTGGCGAGGAATAACAAATTCACAAATTCTGCGTTGAAAAGAAATTCTGCGTTGAAAAGAAATTCTGTGCCAGTGTAAGAAAACAACTTGTTTTATGTTTTCTTCTGACAGAATCACGACCAAATAATCTTGACTTTGACATTTTACAACCATCATTCTCACGACTACATTGTATATACATGATTAAGCCGACCTTTGCAAGGAACCCGCACACTAGCCAATCTGACATACATCATCACAACCCCCCCCCCCCCCCCCAACCATTCACTGTTTAAAAAGTCACATCCTCATTGAGTGAGCTCCACAATGTCAAGTCCCAGGTTGTATCATAAAAATTTGGCGTGATCCCTGGCTATAGGGCATTCTGGATTTATGACTTCTGGCAAGCCTCCCCCCCCCCCCCAACAAAGACACTGACAATTTGGTAGACTGTCAAGATACATGTAGGGCATTACAGCACAGTTGATAGAGAACCGGTATGGCATTCCGGAGGTCGCATCTCGCTCCTGCCAGTTTTCTTTGTTCTCTTTTAAAATTCATTAAACAAAATAACTTAGTCAGTTTCCCTTGTGGTTTGTTTGATGGTATTTTTGTTAGTTAGAGAGTCGTTATAGTGAAACTTACATGAATGAAGAGATTGCACTTTTGTGTCAGGTCATCCATGACAGTGCTAGCTGCCGTCAAACTAGACTCCATCTTGATCATCCATGAGCATACCTGCATGTAGTACACTTGCACCTCTCTGTACAAAACCAAAGCCAGATTTAGGGATAAAAGTAGAATGTTTTTTGGTTTTTTTGTTTTTTTCTTCCAAGTTCACCCCGGACAAAAGAGGTAGGAATTAAGATTCCTATACCTCTGAAGCAGGAAAGATATTAACCCTAACCCTGCCAGACGCAGCACAGTGCATACATGTACATGTATGTGCAGACAGCTCCACTTTGCTGACAAAGTATGCAATCTAATGCGTCTGGTAGGGTTTCAGCCAAAATGCCCTGGAGGGTTAGGGTTAGGATGAAGGGTAACATGCACCAGGAAGAGAATTCCACAAACATACAGAATGGGGGGGGGGGGGGGGAAGCTATTAGCATAGCTTTTCCTTGTCTACATCTATATTGGTAGGAACAGGAGAAAAGCCAAGTTTCACGCTCAAACACCCTACAATGTAACTGGAGAAACCAAGCTGGACAAGGTGGTGGAACCATGAAAATATATGTAGAACAGACAAAGAGCAGCAACAGATCTCTGGTTAGAAAGTGATTTTAAGGATAAACCCAACTCTTCTCTAACCAAATAAACAATACACTTCTGTACTCTATCTAATTAAGATAAGTGACAAGCAGAAGCACCAGCCCAGATGTGGAAGAGTACCGTACTCCATAAGAGGACATATAGTTGTCTTGTAAAGGTAAAGGATAGCATCAGAAGGTAGATATATGTACTTCCAAGCTCGACAACAAACTCACATGGAAGAACTCTTTGCAAAACCTGATATATACTTCCCCCAGATAAGGTTGGGGGAGAAGACAAGTCCAAGAAGACAAACATGTAGGTTACATAACTCACGTAAAGTCAAGGGACCCATATGAGCTGAAGAAAATGAATTGTCTCTTGATCGAGACAAAGACAACAGTTTTACACTCAGTTGAATACCTTGTAACCAGCACAATAAGTGCATAAGTGTATGGCTGCCACCATATCACATGATCCAAGACGTGTACACTCTCCCCAAATAATTTCTCTTTTTAAATTGCTATTTTTTTATCAATACAAAAGGTGTCAAATTTTGTATTGTACATCGAATGAAAAAATCTGCTACCTTTTAGTTATCAGAATTGTTTTTATAAGTGGAAGGGCACAAATCTCTTCTAATTTACATTATCCCTGATGCAAATTCCATCTTCATACTTTAGTTGACTGTGCAGTACACATTGATTCACTGGACTTGAATTGGCCAGCCAACCCCGGCAAGCTCAGTGGTAAAATGGTTAAGACGTCTGCACTAGTAACCAGGTCATTTTTCGAGTCCAACCTGAGTAAGCCTGCAATTTTTCCCCAAAGGCCGAGCATACACTGCTAGGCGAAGATCTCTTCTAACAAAGACTATACATGTCAATTTTTTTTGCAGCCAGACAATCATTCCTTCACGTAGGGTCGATCACTTTTGTGCATAAGAGGCACAGAAGCAACCAAAAAAATGAACATATTTTTTCAAAGGGTTACAGATGCCCCCAAAAAGACAAGTATTTTTTCATTAAAATAAAAGCAAACAATTTGAAGACACAGAGTATGTCTTTAAGACCAAAAAGGTTGACTAATTGACATGCAAACAGTGAAATAAAGAGGTTACGCATTTCTCCATTTTGAGCTACAGGCAAAAATCCATTGAGGGTCGAAATGTTCGTTTAATTGCTTAAAATGCTAGTTTATGTAGAATCAAATCATACTGTGTTTTCGTTTTTTAAATTTTAGTACAATAAAATGTAAAAAAAATAGATTTTAGTAAGGTACATGTAACTCACTGATAATCACCGGAATTTGTGTCATCTAATAAAACTAAAATTATCATAACTCTTTTAATACTGCTCCGATTTTAATAATTCTTTCATCATGTAAAAGCTTATGCACTTTCCAATGGTGTATAAATCTTGAAATAAATGTCTGCAATGAGAGACTGTTCTCTATTGAAAGCGGCACATATGGCACACTCAGTTTTGTCAGGGAAATGAGAGCCACTTACTCCCTAGAGACACGGTGTAGCCAGAGGAACAAAGTCCCAACGACCCAAACCCAGGCACCAAGAAACAACGATGTCACAAAGTTAAAATATCTTCATCTGCCATATCACAACCAAGCAACGGGACGAAGATTACCAACCTGAGTGGGACAAAGGTACATGGTGGACTGTCTTCTCAATTACATAGTCATGACAGTATTATGGCATTGGTGCACAGGTCTCAATCCCGAGTTCAACTTGGGTTGAGAAATATATGCCACTTCATCCAATTTCTGAGCTCGTAGACTGTGGCAGTGGGTTAGACTTTTAAGCAGCCCATCCTGTTCCACAGTTGGATGGAAGTTGAGCTGCATCGTACCCAAGACGTGTGTCCTCAGAAGATCACTTTCCCAGCCCTAGAGGGTGCAGACCAGTAAATGGGCCGAAAATTGCCTACGCCGGCCAAATCACGATTTGCGACCCCTCAAATTTGAGGGCCATGAACTTGAGGGTTTGTAAAAGAGAAGGCTGGAAGCCATGCACAGGACTGCCAGCTTGTATTACTGTGAAATTCGGATGAAATTGGGCCCCGAAAGTGCTCTATTTTGCAATGGAGCGTAGGCATCATCTTTCAAGCTGGCGATGGACTACGGGACTACTTTTAGGGGATATCATCTTTGGATAAAAATTCTCCCAAAAGTCATTGGTTAATCCCCCATCAATTTAAACAGAAACTGAAAAACGATGAAATAAGCTTCAATTTGATGTGTGTCTCAAACACCTTGGAGAGAAAGTATTTTTCCTGAATTTTGGAAGTTTGCGTATTTATCATTGGAGTATATGGAAGTGTACATGTATTTACTGGTGTGCAACCCTAGTCACATCAGGCCACCTCCAGCAACACATTATAGGGTAAAACATGATTGAAGAGATTGTGAAAAGACCAGGGAACAAATCATGAACATACTTAAAAGCGCATTAAGGGACCTAGACTGCAACAAGGTGAGTAAGTTGGTTCAATTTGTCCAAACCAACAACTCAGAGGATCTCTGCAGCATGGTCTTTAGCAAATAAGATGTCATTCCACCCAAGAGCAATGTGGGCATTCGATGCTATGTCCATGCAGGCCCATTGGATCATCATATGACAGTCTTATGTGAGCCCGATGTTCAATCTCATTGGCCAGAGCGCTTGCAAATTGAGTTTGTCGTCACCTCGCGAGGGAAGTCTCGCCCCGTCACGATCCGTATTTCAAACCCCACTGCCCGCACCATTCTCCTCAAACACCAAACCAGCTTCATCAGGTCAGATCAATGACCCCTATTTGCCCTCCTCCCTGGACAGGTGGACTCCTGTCCATCAGCAGAATACCACAGTCAGCACAGTTGGTTTGTCTGTTCCTCCAGAAGACACCTGGTTACCACCTGTCAATTTGAACCACCTGTCCCCACCCAAGCATGCAGCAGTTGAGGCATTACTCTGAGAGAAGTCAGTAGCATTTGCCAACCCCAAGATTCCCTTGGTCACCACCTTTCATCCAAGTCTCCCTCCCCTTTATAAAATCAGTAATGACAACCATCACATCCTTTATACTTCAGATCGCCTTGCCCGTGCCATCCCTGACAACCCAGTATTGGCTTAGGCACCCCCGTAACCTACGAGACCTGATTGTTCGAGCTGAGTTTCCCACCTTGGATGCATCCCCTCCCACACAGCATGTTACTTATAAAGAGCAACAAAAACGCCAAATTTCTTTTTGACTTTTTGGACTTTTCCGACAGTTTAAATACTCTTTTAACTGATGGAGATTAGTTTGCAGACGAGAGCTATTTTTTAATAAAAAAAAAAGAGTTGTTATTCTGAACCATTTATCCTGTTTCGCGAAAGCTCATTATGTATGTAAGTGTATGTACGTGACCTCGTGATGTACACGTGTAGAGTTGATACTACAGCCAAACACTGTGCATGTACGTACGTGGAGTTGATGCTGCTGGAAGAGTTTTGGTCGACATAACTCCTCCGTTTTCCCGTCTATTTTGTCAAATTTTGATATTATTTCAGTATGAGCATGGTTCTGAGATAATCATTATGCCTCGATCGTGTGTAGTTGGGGGTTGCACGAGGAACAGCGACAACAACCCTGACCTACATGTAACCTTCCTGCGATTCCCAGTGCTGAATGGAGTTCAAAGGCGACAGTGCAGGTCCGCTTTGTAGACAATACAATGTCGGATTTTCGGCTGTCGAAATGGTCGAAAATATGTGCAGAACATTTCGCCAAAGACTGTATTGATGATAGTGTTAGTATGAAAACTCAGCTGAGTTTGAAGGCACAATTCCGTTTGAAGGCTGGAGCCATTCCAACTCTAAAGGCACCGAGCATTCTAATCCTGTCCCGGACTCACGCGCCCCAGACCACGACGACGTTCCCTGCGGTTGCCGGCTTGAGCAGCCAGAGCCCCGGCCGTCTCCCTGTCCACGCTCTCTTGACTCAACATGCATTGTACACGTACGGTACCGTAAATAGGCTGCGTGCGATTGAGTCTGGTACCTTATAACAGAAATGGTGTGTATAAGAAGGTGCGGGTCCTTAGGGCTGCATTATCAAAGTCGTCAGACTAGAGTATAGCATCAGCTCACACACAACTCACCGCGCAGGTCCCAATAAAAGCCGACTGCAAACAAAGGAAAGTATGACTCATAACTAGCTTTTCAGCAAGAACAAGCCTACAACCCCAATTCTAAATGTGTCTCACAAAGATGTCAACACTTTAAAATATGTTTACCGTAGTGTTACACCTGAATCATGTGCAAAAAGCACAGCAAGTAATACTAGCCTTAGACACAAAAATACGTACAGACTCTACGTAAAATATTGTCGTATAATACAGTGACGTAATATGTTTCAACACGTATACAATGTACGTCATCGCTCGCGCGATATGGCACACAGTTGACCTCGGCCTTTTCTGAATCGAGTCAAAGTGGCTCAGAAGGAAAGCGCTCAAAAACATTATTTTTGTTCTTTCAGAATCATGAAACTTGTTACATTAGTTTTGGGGAGGCATAAACTATCAGATAAATCCAAAAAGTCAAACAAAAATTTGGCGTTTTAGTTGGTCTTTAACCCCCTTTAGTACGGTTATTATCAGGAGGTGCCGGGGAGGCCTGTGCAGCCAAGCGAAACAGGCACAATGTACTTGTGCAGTGAAGCGTAACATACACAATAATCCAACAATGGATTGACTGCACAAATAGCGGCTGTAGGCATCATCCGGCCTGGTGGCACTGTTTTTTTGCACCATTTGGCGTCATCCGTATGCAAGGGGTTAAGTGCAATTCCAGACGTGTTGTTTGCCAGACTCACATGCAGGAGTCTGACTCCTTTTCTGGCCATTCATCTGGCACTACTCACAGAACCAATGGCAACATTACTTGCAACACCTCTAATGTCATGTATCTCATTTATTGCAGGGTTTGTGGAATCCAGTATGTCAGGGAGACCAAGAACACGCTCAAAAAGCATTTTTATGGCCATCGATCAACTGTGAACACCAAGAAAATGACACCATTGTTGGTCACCACTTCAACCTGCATCTACAGGGCATAGAGTCAGTTCGCCCCAGCAGGGAGAAAGTGTGGATGAAACACCTTCGGACTATCCAACCATACGGTCTCAACATCCAGGAAGGGAATGATTAACTCTTGTTTTTTCCCATTGTCATTTGTTTACAGATAATTCTCCTGGCAAACCCTCTTAAGGTTTCTTGCCCACTTGGATGTCTTTCCCTTTCACTTTAAGCCTTGCCACATCCCTCTGTTCCTTCTATTGCCCAATTACCACCTTCCATTTACCCCCCCCCCCCCTCTCCCTTTTTACCACACTCCTTTGTTCCCCTTCCCCAGCTTCATCCCTCTCATCTCAATCCCTCCCCTCTTTCATCCTTACCCTAACCACACTCCTTTGTTCCTTGCTGTCCCTTCCCCTTCCCACTGTCACTCTCCTTTGGTCCATAATCTCTCTTTTATGTTTCTCCACCCACCCCTCTTGCATGTTTGTTTCTTGTACACGGTCATTTGCCTTTGACAAAGAACTTGCTTAAGTTTGAAACGTTAGCCAGCTAATTTTTGTATTTGTATTTTTCAGGTCAATTCAGTCAGTAAGCAGTTTGCAGTAGTTTAATTAATTTTCATTATTATTTTATGATTTTCTTTTAGAACTTTACCAGCAAATATTAGGATTTCCTTTTGGCTTGTAATCTAGAAAGTCATTATTATATTCTTTGTTCCACCAGCAATGACATGTGTATTTAGCAATAAAGTTACTGCCATGTTTTCCTGTATCCAGTGCTGATTGCATCTCTATTCTTTTTTTTTCAGGATCATTGCTCAAACTATTAATGTGCCCCGTGCTGGTGGGTGACCACCACACAGGTGTAACAATTTAATGCCATACCTGACAAGACTTTGGCTCTTCTGTTGCAGGTAGCCCTGGGTGGTCTGTACCACTAACTGTTGGGATTTCTTGTCCAGTAAACGGGAAATATGGGGAGACAGACTCTTGAGTAGAAACTGGTTGGCTGACCACACAATGTTGGCCGTCAGTGTAATGGCAGGCACCTATGCAAATGAATAAAAAATGTATTGCTTCAGATTAGAACTGTCTGCAAAAGAATCAAGGTCACTTACAACAGCGATATATTTCAAAATTTTAGAATGAAAGTATTAATAGCTAAACATTTATATTTTGCAAAATTAATATCAACTACGCCATTAGGGAAATACTTAGTCCAGGTGTTCTTTCTCCTATGAGTATCCTCAAGGAAGGTATAATGACGCACATAAGACTTTCTGCTGAACTGTTGGACAACTAATGAATATATCGATACCTTTCACATTACATTTCTTTTCAGTATAAATGTATCACCACATGATCTTCGAGGCCCAGGCTCATCTGGTTTGTTCTGCACAAGCCAAGTTAACAATCGCGTCTGTTCAGAGGTCACGAAGTTGGGAATGTATAATGATGCACCATGCCAAACGCTAAAAACTACGGTGGCCATGACATGCTACATGTACCTTTATTAAAGTAGGCATTTTGATAATGCCAAGTCCTTCGTGAATAAAATATGCAATTTTTGTGTAGTTTATAGCATTTTTAAAGTTTTAATTGCTGTTATATCACAAACAACTCGATAATATGTTACATGACCTCAACAAAATAGTTGCAATTTTAAAACATGCGTTTACCATGTAAAACCTGAGACACAACTTTTTTATATTTACAGAAACAAAATTATTTACAATGTAACTGGTTCAAATATAATAAATAGAAATGCTAATTTAGATGCCATAAAACAATAAACAATATAAATGTTTACAAAAAAATATGTTTTCTTGTGCATTTTGTCGTTGGTCCCATGCTGGAAAATTACGCCCATTTCTCTGTCAGTCAAGCCTCAAGGGGCCCTCTTACTTGCCACAATTATTGTTTTCATGTTATTCCTCTTTTTGGGAAAAATAAACCAATACAAAAAAACCACTCAATGTGTAATCAGAGGGCCCACACCAGTTCTGACAGAAGCAAAATCAAAAGCAGTGGCTTATCCAGCATAGGGCGGAGCCGGCGAACCCCCCCCCCCCCCCCCCCATGTCTGCTTTTCTCTTTTGCCAAGCCTTTCTTCTCTATTGGAATAATCTATTTCTTGAAAATCAACATTATACCTAGTTTCTCAGTCCATACAACAGATCCTAATACCCCCAACCCACCCATTATTAAGGCTATCAATTATTTTAGGTGTGTACTGAGCCCCGAATAAAATAAGCAGTAATCAGTTAAACACGGAATAGTATATTTTATATATCTTTACCTCAAACCATGAGAACATGTATTTACACGTGCATCTAATGGCACCCATTCCCTAAATTAATCAATTATCATAGGCCTTAATCTGCCTAACGTTAAAATTAGGAAATGTTTACACCCACTTTCTATAAAAAAACAAGTGCTACTAGGGACTCCCTACTAAATTAATAAACCCAGAATGCATTATGTTGTCATATGATATGGCTTGCTTGAAGGGCCGCCTTCAAAAGTCTGTTACGGCCAATGATTACAGTTTTATGGACAAATGTATGCCCACAGTATTTGTATCTAGTAAATTAGCCAATAAAATAACAAAATCATTGATTTTTCCTAACTTAACCCCTTGCCACCGGTTGACACAAATACGTGCAGATTGAAATTGCCACCTGGCCGGGTGACGTCTATACACATCAATTTCTGCATTTTCAATCCATTATTGGGGTATTGTGTACATTATGCTTGGCTGCACAAGCCTCTTGTTTCCATTTTACTTGGCTGCACAAGCCGGCCTGGCGCCCATATGAAATCCGGTGTCAAGGGGTTAGCGACAAAGCCTTGACTTTCCACATTTTCATGTGAGTGAGTGCTTATTCAGATGTGACTTTTAAGGTAGGACGTGAGTGCTGGTCACGTCGGCGCGAGTGCGCCGCGGTGTTCAAAGTGAAAGGTAAGTACGTCATTATATAAGTGCGTCATTTTAGCTGCATGGACGATACTACTGTGTACTCCGTCGATGTCCCGGATATACATGTACACACACATGTACATGTGCAATGGGAAATTGGGTCATATTTCTCAAGATTATAATAGATTTAATCAAATTGTGGAAAACAAGTATTGTGGGTAAAGTTACAGGGTATAGCATCGAGGTTGTTTGATTTAAATCACGTTGATTTAAATCAGGTTGAAATAGCCATTTCAATTAACTGATTATTAAAATTAAAATATCACACATTTAAATCATTTTCATTTTCATGCAATTTTTTTGTTTCTTTCCTGTAATTCAATTTATACTGTTATTCTAAGGCTTAATCCTAATTAAAAGGTTTAATAATATAAATTCGATATAATCCCACATAACAATATTTTGTCATAGGGTAACTTTTCTAACAAACAATTTCAAATTTAATGATGCGGGAGACTAACTTTAGACTTATCTTACACAAAAAACTGCAAGAAATTCAATCAGGCATATTTTACTGGTGTTCCTCCACTTCTTACCTGGTTAAATTCTGAAACAATTAAGCAAACTGTCGAAAAATTTAGCAAAAAACAGCAAAAGTCGCCTTACAATCTTGATTTTTTCACTGATTTTCACCGGATAAAAAGCATCAGGTTGTTTATTACACTGTTTGTCGAACAGAGGGCAGGATAACTCCAGAAACAATGTGTAGTTCATGTAAAGTGTAAAAACTGACAGTTGGTGTAGATGTGATGAAAAGTCGGCTCTAAGATCTCTTTCAGTGGATGAAGATTGAGGTAGATTTAGTCAAAACTGTTGCAATAATGCATTAGAAGGAACATTTATCTACATGCTGGATACATTTTAGGTCATAATATCTTATAGGGACCGAGCTACATGTACAGTTAATTTTAAAAAGTTGATTTTGTATGGTGGCAGAATAGCAAATGTGTTTAAGGCCAGTTCATACTTCATGTGAATACGAATGTGATGTTGACACGAAATATTCATGCTGCAAATCTGCACAAGTTGAACACATTTCAGCTTGTGTGAATCTTCGCAACGAAAGTTTCAAGACATTAAATTCATTTCTCGTTCCCATTCATGTGAAGTAGGCTTGGGCGATTCCACGCCGAAATCGATAAGAATCGATTCCAAACTCGGAATCGGAATCGCGATTCCACTTTTTTGAGGAAACGATTCTCTGATGTAGCCGATTCCAGTCCCCCTCGCGCCGATTCCAGTCCCCCTCGCGCCGATTCCAGTCCCCGCGCCCCGATTCCAGTCCACGCGCCGATTCCAGTCCCCGCGCCGATTAAAGTCCTTGCGCCGATTCCAGTCCCCATGCCGATTCCATGCAATTTCCTCACGAAAATGGTAATTTTTCTTTGACATTTCATTAAGTTATTCGAATCAGGTTTCGTATCATCTTAGGAATTTTAATGGAGATTGGCAATTGTATGCAGTTCCTGAAAATGTTAAACGTTTTCATAAAATTCCTTTACATGTACAAAAAATTAGAAAACTTTCAGAACCATCTTTTAAAACGTTTATTTCGGAATATTCTTTCCCCATCACGCGTCAAAAACCTGTGTAGTCGAGTCCTGCACTTGGCGATCCACCAACAAGGTGGAGGAATCGCCGGCGATTTTCAAAAACAAATCCAGAATTAAATATCGGATATATTAACTGCAAAGTTCCACATGTATACCAGGTAAAAAATCCTTGCTATAAAAGCACTTAATACCTTTTAAAAAGTTGTGAATTACAAGTGTGAGCAGCGTGAAAAAATCTTGCACACTTGTACTTGGCAAGCTATTTCTCATCTTGGGGAATTCCCTTGTGGTTGAGAACGCGCTGACTGAAAGACCGTACCGTCATTTGATTGGCAAGTTGGTCTCACGTGATATTCTATATGTAGGGTTACAGCAAAGTCGTAAACAGGGCTACTGCATATGCATGCACACATGTCGGCAAGGGGCGTGGTTTGATTATATTGGTTAAGTAACTGATATTATCTTGCAAAATATTTAGACAGGTGGATTGGCAAAAGATCGGGAAAATTACAGGAAAATATTAAAAAAATTCATGTAAATTTTGTTCAAAACAATTTTTAGCGGTAGCGCAGCGCGCGAGCGTCGCGTTTCCAGATTCATATGCGCATGCGCAGCAGCCCACCTTCTTTTTATGAATGGCATGTGTGTGTACTGGCTGGTACTTCGCGGGCGATTGGAAATGCAGCGGTAAATTCGTTTACCAGCGATCACAGCAGCGATTACGTGACTCATCGAAAATGAACGCGCATGGTGAATTTCGACGTACATGTATTCCGAAACGATTATTAGGCTGGAAAATGTTCATCTTAGCATGGAGCTATAAAAAGGAGCTCCATAATCTTACACACACAAAATATATAAATGGAACCAAGAAAAAACGACATATTTAGCGACCATTTAATGGAAATGCTGGGGTTTTTAAGCGTACCCTCCTCACTGTTTTCAACTGTTTTTCTCAGTGTTGATAGCGCCGCAAAGGTACATGTAAGATCTGAACATTATTTTTATTTTTATTTTATGTTCCCTGCCCAAACGTGACTGTAATATGAATATTAAATGACAAAGTACCTTCTATAAGAGCGATTACACCCTATAGAAAATTAATAGCCCCCCTTATTGGCATTTTTCATGCTTGTTTACTTTTTGTTTATTTTTGGAATCGGTTCCGAGTGGAATAGCGATTCTCAGATGGAATCGGAATCGATTCCAAAAATGTTGGATTCGCCCAGGCCTAATGTGAAGTATACACAATAGCACGGAATTCTTAGTGAAATGAAGTCCTCATAAACAGAGCCAAAATTCAAGGTTATTCTGTGAAACATGCTTTATAAGAAAAGTACATTATTTACTGCTTTATGCTTCATGGGTGGAAGAGATTCTTAGCTTTTTGGCTCTTGTGAGAAGAGCCATGATCAAAGTTGGCCCTGATGACAAGTATTGCTATTTTTCAATCCTCCTTTGCATACAAATAAGTAGGCCCGTGATTTCTAAACATTTAAAACAGTTTTGTATCTGCATGTTAAATTTACTGACAACAGTGGACAGGAATATGAAACTCTATTGTGTTCTTTTTTTCATTTTCAAAAGTGATTATTTTTTCCGGTAACCAGTTAGCGAAAAACAGGAAACAAACAGGAAACAAATCAGCACCATATTAGTATTCAGCACTGTGTACAAATGATCATCTTGGTTTTGGTCCCATTGTGTAAATTTGAGGTGTGCATGCTGCAAGTTCAGTTTGAACATTTAAGCACTAATAAATGGGTTTAAACATTTGGGAAAGTCACCTAATGCTAAGCCTTTCCTGTAATTGTTGGCACACAAACAACATTATTAGGGTTGGAACTTTACCACAATGATATGCCTTTTAAATGCAAACGCATCTGACTTTAAGCGTACTTTACCATTTCACAGTCTAAAGAACAATGTACATTCGACTCCCGTTAGTACGAAATCCGCGGGACCGCGTGAAATTGTTCGTTTTATCCGAATTTCGTATTATCCGTCAAAGTGATTTCCAGCCCATTGTTCACATTGTATAGACCCCATTGCACATGCATGTCAAGCCTAGTCAAGGTGCGTGATGTGCCGATGTACCATTGCATTTTGAAGAAAAAATTTAAAATGCTCGTTTATGTGTTGTGTAGCCAATAAAATGTTTAAAATAATAAACATTATTGCTATGTTAGAAACAAGTGTAAAATGTGTTTAAAAAAAGGTGAACAAAATACAAAAATGAAATAAAATTACGAAGGATATTGACAATTGATAATTGATGAGAACGAGCTAAGTCAACGTAACAGACGGCAGACTTTATGGACGGCCCCATAGTGGATAGTTTAGGGCCTGTAGCTTTGGAAGAATCCAGACATTGAATTATTTTGGCAACCTTCTTTGGGGTGATGAGAGGGACAGGACAGGGGTGCCCCTCGTCGTTGAGAGTCGAGTTAGAAATGAAACTAGAGATAGTGTCTGTCACAAGACAGAACACATGGCTTTTCCGCGGGTTTCCAATTCTCACCAAAATCTACCTTGTAAAAGTTAAAATGAAAGTAAATTTATCATGTTGTTTAACCAGATTTTGCAATTATTACAAAAAATAACTATTAAAAATAATGACAAAAATAGAGATGAAGTCATGATAATGTCACCTCGGATTGTGCATGCTTGTGGCACTTTCTACCAATTTCCATGATGATCGGACCTACATTTGTGTTTCAAAATAGCACATTTTTTATGACGTCATCATGACGTAGCACATTTTTCATATTAATATGAAAGAAAGCATGAGCTATAAACAAACCTAATAGAAAAAGAATTTTGAATTTAGCATGTTCTGTTGATGAGATATATGGCTTCAAGGCTCAAAAAGCTACACAATTAATATAAAATCATAGGATGACGTCATCATGACATCACTTCAATTGTTATCTTCCTCACCTGCTGGCCTACCTAGATATTAAGTTTGAACTCAATCAGACCTACGGTTCTCTTGATATAGGGCCTTCAAAAATGCACCTTTAAGATGACGTAACGTGACCTGTGATGACGTCATCACGTTACTTGTCAAAGCAATTATTGCAACGTGGTCTTGGCCTACAATCTGATGAATGACAGTGTAAAATTTTGAGACTACAATGAAATTTAAAACATTTAAAAATTCATAGAAAATCAGCCGATGACGTCACTTCCGATTTTACCAGCTAGTGAAAATATCTACCTACTCATGAATTTTCATGATGATCGGACCTACCCCTATATGTGTTTTAAAAAGAAAATTGTTGATGACGTCATCATGACGTCACACATTTTTCACATTTATATTTAAGTATATATACATGTATGACCTAACAAACATTTTACAAAAAGAATTTTGAAATTACATTTTCCGTTGAAGAGATATGGCTTAAAGGGTCGAAAATAAAAAAATATACTACAAAATTGTATGATGAAGTCATCGTGACGTCACATCAACTTTCATCTGTAACTCTAGCCGGCCTACCAGCATACCAAGATAAAGATGACGCCATGTGACCCATGATTACTTGTCAAAGCAAACATTTGCAACTTGGTCTTGGCCTATGTCAAGATTGGAGGCAATTTGATCAATGACAGTGTAAAATGTTGAGAGTACAATGAAATTTGAAACATTTAAAAATTCATAGAAAATCAGCCGATGACGTCATCATGATATCACTTCCGATTTTACATGCTAGTGGCACTATCTACCTACCCACCAGTTTTCATGATGATCAAACCTACCCTTATATGTGTTTCAAAAAAGAACATTTTTGATGGCATCATGATGACGTCACACATTTTTTACAATGATATGAAAGAATATAGGAGCTAACAAAACTATTACAAAAAGAATTTCTAATTTAGCATGTTCTGTTGATGAGATATGGCTTTAAGAAACTTTAACGTTCAAAACTTAAAAATGACTATAAAATCATATGATGACGTCATCATGATGTCACCTCAATTTTTATCTATGACACGTGCTGGTCTACCAACATACCTGGTTTGAATGCAAAAAACCACATTTAAGATGACGTCACGTGACATGTGATGACGTCATCGTGACATCACTCTTCGGCGCACAATTTCAGCTTAGGGTCTGTGTTTCTGTTAATTTGGATGAAAATCTGAGGTGGTTTAGTAACCAAAGTGCCGCGTACAAAATTGGTGTACAAAGTCTATGGGATTTAGGATAGAACTAAAATAAGAAGAGGAGGAAGCCGAAAAAAAGAAATCAGAACAAAAAAAGGCCTTTTCCGACTGATTGTCGGAAAAGCTAATTATCAGTAAAGAGGTTTGCCTTATCATATAGTGAAGTTAGAACTTTGGACCCATGAAAAAATTGAGGAATGGAAGACTTGTTACGATTATTAAAGTACACTGTTGGTTATCCACCAAAAGTCCTAAGAACCAAGCTTCTGAATTGCAATGGAATCAGCAACAGAGTTAGCATATTTTTACTTAGCGTCCTCTAAAACTCACTTACAACGGTTAAGGGCTTCATGGAAAAGAAGCTGAGATTCCAATGTCCCCAGCAGATGGTACTTCTTTAAAAAAGTGGTTGTGATGGGATTTTGCAGCTGCACAGGCTGGGTTATACCAGGGTTGGGAGTGAGCCTTTTACAAAATAAAATACTGTCTTCTATTGGCCATGATGATAAGCAGCATCTTACCCTGCGGTAGACATCCCAGAGAGATTTGAACATCTTCTTGTCAATGACGCGAAAGATTTGAAAGTGCAGCACATACAAGCCACAGATGCCAGCATACTGAAGTCGCTGACTGATCTCGTTGATCTCTCCTACAGTGTCAATGCAAATCAAATAGTACTTTTTGTTTGTAAAATCACCTAAGGGCAAACACCAAAAATACACAGACCATTGGTAAAAAATGGGGAAATATCATTTTCCCGATGGCGGTGTTTGCCAAGGACTGCTTTTCCCCGTCCATATGGTGCCCGTATTTTAAGGCCATTTATATTCCTGTAGCGAGGATTGGACATGTATACTTTTAGTGCCACAGGTGAATCTAGAGGTGCACAGACCGTGACGGGCCTTTTGTTGTATAGGAACGTGTGCAGAACGGGGGGCCGTGAGCACGCGTGCAGAACGAGTAAGCGAGAACAAAAGATTGCATTCCTGGCATGCGCACGCGTGCGAACGGTCAGTGTATTTTTTTGGTGTCTGCCCTTATCAATTATCTTATTGTCAACTTTTACATAAAATGTCTTGGTTTGGCCAACTCAAATGGTAAACTAGAATTTTACGGCAAGTGGTATTTATTCGTTTAATAATAATAATAATAATAATAATACAAGCATTTGTAAAGCGCCATCTATCTATGTAGACATATTCCGAGGCGCTTGAAGAAAAGAAACTGTCCAGAACTCTACAAATAATTAAATATACATGTACATGTATGTATACTTGAAACAAAACCAGCAATCTAATTATAAGTTGAGTTAAACAGGAATGTTTTAAGAAGGCATTTGAAGGTATGTAAAGATTGACAGCTACGAATTTCCTGAGGCAAAGAGTTCCATAGAGTGGGCGCCGTAACTGAGAAGGCATAGTCCCCATACGATGTTCTAGTTCTTGGTGTCACAAGAAGATGTTTGTCAGATGACCTTAGGTGGCGATTAGGGGAATACTGGGTGAAGAGATCCTGCAGATATATTGGTGCGCTGTCATTGAGGGCTTTCCAGGTAAGTAGGATTATTTTGAAGGCAACCCTCTGTTTGACTGGAAGCCAGTGAAGATTTCTCAGGACTGGAGTAATGTGGTCAAATTTCCGTGTTCGGGATAAGACACGAGCCGCAGTGTTTTGAACATGTTGAAGTTTGCACATGAGAGTGTTGGTGATTCCAAACAGAAGTGAGTTGCCATTATCCAACCTTGATGTCACGAGAGCATGGATAAGGATGGCAGCCGACTCATCAGTCAGGATTCGGCGGATGCTGTTGATGTTTCTAATATGGTAGTATGACGTTTGGCAAACTTTCTTGACATGCGATTCCATTGACATCGTGCTGTCAAACATGATGCCAAGATTACGTGCAGTCGTAGAACGTTGAATATTAGAAGTCCCAAATTGCATCTGGTTGCATCTGATTTTATCCTGGCTACGTTTGGAAGTGATAATTAGAAGTTCGGTCTTGTCGTCGTTAAATTTTAATTTATTCCTGGTCATCCATTGCTTAAGATCACAAACACATTGTTCAATACGCTGTCTCACGGAATGTTCGTCGTCTTGGTTTCCTAGATGAAACGATCCATATATCTGTGTGTCGTCTGCATAGCAATGAACTTGAAGTTGATGCCTCCGTACAATAGCGGCAATAGGCTCGGAGTATATTGTGAAGAATAAGGGACCTAATACTGATCCTTGAGGGACGCCAGAAGAAAGTGAGATGGGAGATGATAAAGATCCATTGATGTTTACAGTCTGTGTTCGATGACATATATATGATCTAATCCATTGCAGGGCTGGACCAGTAACACCGATGGACTGAAGGCGGTGGAATAAAACATCATAGTCTATAGTGTCGAATGCTGCAGAGAGATCAAGGAGAACAAGGAACACACCACGCTTATCGTCAACTGCCCGGAGAATATCGTTCTTAACTCTTAGAAGAGCAGTCTCTGTTCCATGATGTTTTCTATACGCAGATTGCAATGGTTCATGTAGATTGTGTTCAGTCAGATGATCAGTAATTTGGGAATAAACAACCTTCTCTATTACTTTGGATATGAATGAAAGGTTGGATACGGGACGAAAGTTCTTGAGGTTTTCAGGATCGAGGGTGGGTTTCTTCAGCAGAGGAGTCACCAGGGCATTTCTAAATTGCTGTGGGAATTTAGAAGATTGAAGAGACAGGTTGACAATTTTGGAGATAACTGGAGTCAAAATATTCAGATTGTTCTTTAGGAGCCAGGTAGGAATTGGATCCAAATCGCACGTCTTTGATGGTGATGATTTGATGATTTTCCTGATTTCCTCATCCAGAGCTGGTGTGAATTCTTCCAATGGTGTAATATCAGAGTGAGATGACTCGGTGGTATACGGCTGCATACAATCTAGATCGCGGTCAAGATTATTACGAATGTTCCGAATCTTTGTTATGAAATAATCACTAAAAGTTGTCGCCAATTCCTGTTTATTGTCGTGTGTGGGTAGTTTAGTTTTTCCTTTGTTGTGGAGTAGAGATTCAACAATTTTGTAGAGCTCTCTCTGGTTCCCACAGCTGGCTAGTTTTTCTTTGAAGTATGATGATTTGGCACTGTTGATCATATTAACAACACAGAGTCGTTGCGCTTTAAATTGGTTTCTATCAGATTCTGATCTGGTTTTCCTCCAGCATCTCTCCAATTTCTTGCGGTGTCTCTTGGCATCGGCAATCTCCGGGGAATACCATGGATTGGCTGGTCTAATGGTAATACAGCGAGTTTTCAGTGGAGCATGCTTTTCCAGAATAGACTTCAGTGTGGAGTTGTACTGATCTATGAGTGTTTGGAGGTCATTGGACGGGTTGGTAAACAATTCTGACTGGCTAATATCGTTGGAAAAACTGTCATGGTCTAGAGATCCATATTTCCGATAGGAAATATGCTTCTTAGTTGGTTGAGGTTTAGTCAGATTCAGTGCACAATGCAAAGCAGCATGATCTGTCAGAAAACATGCAACATCCACTGAATCAATTAGGTTGTCCGTGGGTCGTGCAAAGACAAGGTCCAACATATGGCCACTCACATGTGTAGGAGCACATACAAACTGTTTCAGGTTAGTGTTTTGAATTATATCATTGAGGTGGCGAGCAGCAGAATCATCTGTATCCCAGTGGAAATTAAAATCCCCAACAATCAGCAACTTGCTTGGGGATGCCGAGAGTACACTGACATATTCGGAGAAATCGTCAAGGAACATTGTAGGGGTTATACGATTCTTTGAGCTGTATGGTGGCCTATAGATGATTACCAGCTTCACGGATGAGAAAGTTCCTTTGACAGTTACATCACAACATAGACTTTCAAAATTACCACTACTGTGTGATGTTATTGGGCCGTGTTTGATATTAGTCTTATCTGTTTGATATTGTTAAATCTAGAGTTATCTCAAAATGATTTCAAGCATTCTCAATATCCTTTTCAAGATATCTTAAAATAGTTCATTTGAAATTCATTAGAGATATCTCTAAATGATTTAGAGATAGCCCTAGACGTGAATGATTTAGAAATCCCCTACATGCATTTTGAGATATCTCTAAATCATTTCGTAATATTTTTCTAAAGGCATTAAACAACATCGTTAATGGATACCACTTTAACTTGAAAGTCAGTTATACCCACCATAACTGACAAACACACAGGGAAGTCTTTGTGTGGGCAGTTGAAGTTTAAAGACCACTGTTGCAATGATTTCAAAATCTCCTGTTCATGCAATTCTATATTCATGTCTTTTGACCTACCAATCTTTGGCTCCACATGGGTGAACATGTTACGAATGTTGAAGGCAAATTCCTCAGCGAAGAATGAGTTCTTGGAGACAATGACACTATTGTTATCAAATCCTTGCTCCACGCAATTCTAAAAAGATAAAGTGTACATGGTAGGTGAAAACACATTTTTGTATAAATCAAGCTAAGAATTATCAGCTTATGTCTTTTTTGTTTGAAGGATCATGCTTTCCAAAGCAGTCTTTTATGAAGAATTTCTTTTTACAGCAGAGGGCATTCTATAGTGTTGGGCGACTCAGTCGACTTAAGTCGGAGTCACGACCAGTAATGCTAGTCGCGAATCCAACTCCGGCTATTGACAAAGTCAACTTTTTCCAGGTTTCAAAATGCCTAAATGTGACCATAATAATGTTTTTTCATGCATATTACGCATATTTCATTATTACGTGTTTGAGTAGAATTTCCGCTGAGTTCCATGCTCTTTATATCCCGGCTCCGCTTCTTTTTCTAAGGCTCTGTTTTTCAAGTCCGTCCGCGAAAATGTTGTTCGTTGGCCAGCGTTGTGCGGACAATGCAGTTTTAATTCATTATATGAGGCCGGGTCTAAATCACTTGGTGTACATGTACCTGTACATCGTGCAAGTCGTGTCAATGTCTGGCCGGGAGTACATGCTCATGTGGCAAAATATGTATGGACTTGTATGAAGAAACCCTTCTGAACGTGCAGAGCCAGTCTGTTGTTTGTGGGACTTTAAATCATGCAACACCGAAATTCATAGTCAGGTGCCCCCATCGTTGTTCTGCGTGTAGTGAAGAATGCCCATGTACCAAGTCTGGTAGCTAGACTTGCATGCCTGCATATCATGCAAAATGATTCTGCAACTTCATACTAGCTAGGGTTTTAACAAGATTTTTTTCATAAAATCCCGCCAATAACAAACAAAGAACTGGATCAACAAGGATAAGCATCTATTTCAATTAAAACTTCCGACAAATTGCGACAAGTACATGTAGACCAGTAGTTCCACTTGTTATGGTAACTAATGCCTTTTCAGCAGTGCGGACTACATGTACATGTATGCTGCAGAACAAAAAATCTGATTTCAGGTAAAGTTTAAATTTCATGAACAATATGGATTTTCTGAGCAAAATACCAATATTTGTTTTGGCTTTCTGCATACGGAAATGAGTTTTAATAGATTGGCAGCTTTGTATGAAATGTTTTTATCAATAATGTTGGTGTCAAACCAATTTCCAAAATGAATCAGCCAAAAGTCGAAGACTAAAGTCGCGACTTTTAAGCTGCCGACTCGTCGACTCCAGAAAAGTGCATGTCGCCCAACACTACATTCTAGAAGCCTGCCAAAGAATTTAAATGGTCTCATGTAACTTTCTAGAGATTAAGTGTTAATTAATTAATTTAGTGACTTTAATAGGTATGTAATATCAAACTGATTAAGTGTGAGTCTGTTTGTAAATAAATTATTTAATTCTACAAAAACAAACTGAGAGTCCAGCATCATAGTGCAGGGGAAAATATATTGATTCAAATACCTGAAAGATCATTCCATCCAGTAGTTGCCCTTGCAGACCCATCAGAAGCTTCTCAAATGGGCGGAGTTTAGATTCCTCTACTCCAAAACGGGTAGGGTTGTGATGAACAGATTTCAGCATTCTGATGAAAATGTTTTTGAAATGAAACTTTAGATATGCTCTCAAAGAATGTTTTTTTGGAAACCTGCAACAAGTAGAGTGTGAACACTTAAGCAAGTCAAAGAAGGTGGCAACTAGAACTTTCAATATAAAACAAGCACTATGTATGTACAATCAACACGATCAGCAGATTTTTAAAGATGAATATTGTAGATATCCAACTTTGTTCATTTTGATACTGCAGCATTAACCCCTTGAGCACGGTATTTTACGGGAGACGTCGGGGTGTCGTGGCGGTTCTGGCAGCCAAGCGAACCGCTACAATGTGTTTGTGCAGTCAAGCATATCATAAACAATAATCCAACAATGGATTGAAACTGCACAAACGGCGGCAAATGGCGTCATCCGGCCTGGTGGCACTTTTTTGTTACGCCATATGGCGTAATCCGTACGCAAGCGGTAAGTCAACAATCTAAAGTATCTGAATTTGTGATTTAAGTTTTTTGTATTTCCCTAATTTAATTAAAGTGAATTATCAACTGGAAAAAATGGCTAGAAGTAACAAACAAAAAATGTATATTTGAACTACTGCAGAGAACTTTTAGAACATGTTGTAAACCATATGTAAATGATGTTTAATGCACTGTATAATCACAGAGATCATCAAACATGTCATGTGCATTATAATGTACAGGTTCTGTATATACGTCCGAGGACAAGAGGAGAAAGAAAATACAAAATAAACTTTCACTTTTTTCAGTCCTCGCAAGACAGTCTTTTGTTGAAATCGGTCATCGGAAGTAAAAATACGTGCTTAGTCTATGGGGTTGGGTTACATGTATATTAAAGGAACAATAGGAAACACAAAGCATTATCCTCGGAAGTATTGGGAAAGTACGACTGTATGTGCTTTTAAGCATATTAGTGTAGTAAATTGCTACTACATGTATGCAATGTTAATTTGCAAAGTTGACTGTGTACATACATGCTTGTTTTTCTTGTCTACTGATGAGTTTTATGGATAAGCCTCTTGATTACAAATTTTTCAGCAAAATCCAAGTTAAATTGGCATCTTACATTTGAGTTTTGGAGTTGTGTATTCTACCAGCCATAAGAAATGGGAATTGTGTTCTTATGCAACACACTTTACTAGTTGCCCTTCTACTACATTACCATGTTTACACTGGATCTGGCAAGGGGATTGAGGGAGGTTTCAACCCGGCAAGGGGATCGAAAGGGGATCGACGGCAAGTGTAAACGCGAGGCGTATCTGATCCACCTTTCTTAAACCCCCTTTTCGGGAGAGATTCAATCCGGATCTGATCCCGCATTGCTTGAGTGTACATGTAAATGCAATAGGTGTATCAGACCCTGCAATTTGACGCAACCACATCTGGTGTGCATAACATTGTCACAGGCAATCAAACAAAAGGCCTGTAAACAAGACTGTAAGCAGGCATAAGTGCAACAATGTGGTAATTTGGGATGATGTAAGCAACCAGGGCCACAGTAATTACATGTACATGTACTGTACTAATACCAAATGCCAAGAATACCAAATGCCAACTAATAGAATTGAATACCAGCACAACCCTAGTACATATAAACACTTGCCTCTTGTAGAGCGTCCAGTGGTCTTTGAGTGTAGACTGGTTAGCCACTATCTCATCCAGAGTAATAAGCACACGCAACATGTCACCAAGATGCTCATATACAGTCTATAGCAGCAATAATAGCAGACAGAACAAGGTCAAGTGAAATACACTGGGGTCCTACATGTATCACTAAATCCTGTTTCCATACGTCAATCAGCAGCATATATATAATCAAAGATTGGGGGGGGGGGGGGGGGGGGTGGAGAAACAATTGATACATGTAGGCGCATAAGCTTAATGTAATGTGGGCACATAAACATGATTATATAATTAAAAACAAGATCAGAGATGGAAGCTGATTATTAAACCTAACATTGATTTGCAATCCATGATGACAGTCCTCAATTCTCAGATAATGATTTTTCACACACTCTAGGGTTATTAGGGTTTGTAACATTGTATGCAATCTGTTCTAACTCTAAGAAAATCAACACATAAAAGAAAACAAAACATAAATTCGTCAAACAATGACTTTTATAAGTTAAAAAGTCGTATCCTCATTGAGTGATCCCCACAATGTCGCTTCCCAGGTTGTATCGTAAAATTGGGTGTGATCCTTGGCTATATACGACATTCTGGGATTATGACTTCTGACTAGCGCCCTCCCGAACAAAGATACTGACAATTTGGGAGACCGCCAACATAGGGCAAGATAGCTCAGTTGGTAGAGCAGCCGGTACGGTAACCCGGAGGTCGCAGGTTCGAATCCCGCTCCTGCCAGTTTCTTTGTTCACTTTGAAAATGTATTTAAATTTACCTAGTCAGTTTCCCTTGTTGTTGGACAAATTAAATAAAAACAATCAGATTTTGTTTATTAAAAAAAATAAATCATGATTTTTATCAACCCTGTGTTCAACTAACAACTAAGTAACGAGTGTTAATGTGGTGTTAATGGGAGGGATCCTCCACCCAAGAAAACAATTTGGGCAACTGTAAAAAAAAGTATCAGGACCATGGCCCAAATCGGAACAGTGCGACCTGAGAATATTGCAGTGATGTGACAGCAACTTCTCTAGCATCCACAGGGAACCAGTTCAAGGAGAAATGAAGTAGGATTGTCTCACTACTGTTTTTTCCATGCTTTTTAAGTTAAATCATGTTTTGTTAATGCTTCCGTAAGTTTAAGCCCCTGCACACGAGAGCTACATGTATCTGTTGAGCAAAAAATCATTCGAGGCCGTTTGCTCAGCACGTAGTTCACCGTGTGCGGTAAATTTTTGGTGCGTTTTCTGCCTCGCGAGGCCATGAGGCAAATACATCTGTCGTGTTTGATTTTTTTCGCCTCATGAGGCGAAAAACTCATCGTGTGCTGGCAAACCTGAGCTCCGTGCTGAACCAAAAAGCGAACTCATACATTCAGCCTTTATATTACGTGTTTGAATGGGATGGAACTTTCGGTTCAGGGCTTTGACCAACGGATTTTTTATTTTTGGTTGAAATTTGTGTTCTTTTTCTAAAGAAAAGGATGAAGTGCTTTTTAATTGAGAAAATAGCAAGGAAGAACCGGTATGTGCAGGCACAGTTCAAGGAATGATCAGTTAAATGTCTGAGCAGTTAAACGGTCACCATAGTCACTGTGTGAGACTTGATGTGTGATTAGTTTACATTTGACACCAATTTTAGACACTAGACCTAGAGTAGTGAATCCTGGTGACCACAGTCAACCAAGATAAAGAATTAACAGGAGATGTGTTAGAGAATGATTGAAATCATGACAACAGAAATCTATTTAAGATATCTACAGAGTAAGGCTTTTGTGGCCACATCCAATCAACATATAACACAGATAACAGTGCACATGTACCTCTACAATAAATAAGGGGATAAAAGTGTGATGACCCGGTCTTTACCACGTCAATAATAACCGAGGAGGGGCGTGACCGCTGTTAATGGACCGAGCCGAAGGCGAGGTCCATTAACAGCGGTCACGACCCTTCAAGGTTATTATTGACTGGTAAAGACCGGGTCATCACAATTTTATCCCCATTCTAAATGCCTTTTTACGAAAAATGCAAAAACCTCCCGTAAAAAAGGCAAAATGCAAAGCTTTTTCACCCCACTTTTTCTCCCATTTGCTCAGTACAAAACACATGCACGTGAAGGCGCTCCGCGCCTGTCTGTCGCGTGCGTGTACGCACACGCACGAGACGCAGCGTTTAATACGCGTGCATTAGCGTTGTCTTACATTATGAATTTCAGTACATCTAAGTTGTGCGCGCACCTACTACGCTCTCCCTGTTGCGTATCGGCTGAGAACAGCTGTATGACGCGCCGTGTTTAAACAACCGTTTAAACACACCCACGTGACAGGCTCTTGACCAATAGGGATAGTGAAACTCGCTGAGGCATTTATGAATCATTATTAATTCAACTAGCAGAGTCTTCTGTTCACAAAAAAAATGGTTTTCACCCTAAAACAACGCCTCCGTTGCACTCCTATGACAAAATACATTCTCCCCAAGCTACAAATGAATGCATTGGTATAATTAAGGACTACTGTCATTATCAAGAAACATTCTATGGTTGTGAAATTTATTCTAATGCCTTTGTTTCTGATAACCAACTTACCTGTAAGTGTACATGGGTAACATCAATTATCTTTGGTGCAGTCCTGAAAAGAATCAAACTAAAGTCAGTTTACAAAGCTCAAAATGAGACCTTATCTTTCAATGTGAAGTACATGTACATGTACATGTACTTCAGAATGAGCAAAATTATCTTTTAGTACACATTTTTAGTACACAGAATTTATTATCAATCCATTTTGTTTTTTGTCATTAGATTTAGCCACCACGATTATGGAATTACATGCTGGCATTATACACATACAACTCATGTCCCCTGATCATGAACAGAGCACATGATCCGTGTTAAGTTCATAACCATTAATTTCTTTAGGGATCGCACAACTCAAAGTGATCATTAACCCTAACCCCCTGGATTCTTGCCAGGAACATTCCTGAATCCTCCACAATCCCTCAATATGAAGTAACCAAAGCATATACTTTGTCCTTTAACTTTCAAGGAACATCATGCACCAAGTAATTGGCAGAGCTTTACTCTCCTCAATACTGCAAAATCCTCCAAAAAAACCTAGTGAATTTTGAAGGATATGGTTGGGCTAAAGTTAATGTGCTGCTACTGCAATGATTCTGTACATCTTCATCTCAAACTCATATCAAGTGTCAAGTTTCTGTATTTTAAAACCTGAATCTTATAGCATGACTGAACAAGGTGAATGAACAGACATCTATGGCACTTACTTTGAGTTGTTGTACAATGATGCTAGCTGATGGATTGTGTTCCTGATGACCTCATAACATCGGTTGATAAAGCATGACATTTCCTGTCAAAATTAATAAACATCAGTCAAGTTACATTAGTAGAGACAGTGAAAATCCGTGATGGCAGAATCACGGACGGAATCGCGAAATCATGTGTAAAAAACAGAATTGAAGATTTTTAACGAAGAAAAGCGGAAAACGCATTTCAAAATAGGATTAAATGAGAATCATATTAAATTCAATTAAATATTATAAAAATGTACTGATAAGCTTTTTAATAACAGAAGAATCACGTTAAAATGACGAAGCAGCATACCGTTAATCGCAGACCGTAAACTCTACCCGATTATGTACATATGCACATGACAGTGTATGTTTGTGGCGCTGCTCCCGTGGCGACACGGTCTTTGACTGTCTCTCGTGTGTCTTGCGTTTTTGTATATTATTTTCGATATATGCCACATATAGTTCAACTCAAAGATGTCTGGAGAGTCCCTTCCTACGTTGCTTACAGTTTTCGTGATTCTACTGACTCTTTTTTGGATTTCAAGTCGAGTTGTAGGTGTAATGCACTCGCTGAATGCTGCAGGTGAACCTCCGCCATTGCAAATATACAGCCGTGACTTTCTTCTGAGTCGCCGAGCTTTTTCAAAGGTACCTGATTGTGTCATCTCTGACGTCTCCTCAAACTTACCGAAACCTCGTAAAAGAGGAAGGAAAGGTGGCATCAGACAACGTCTCAAGAAGGCTAAGTTCAGAACCCCATTACCAGAAATAGTACATGGAAATGTACAAAGTATTAGGAATAAGACAGATGAACTAAGGGCATGTACTCAGTACCTCTCAGAATATCGTTATTCCAGCCTTATTTGTCTTACGGAAACATGGTTAACAGAAAATGACCCAGATTCATCAATTAACATAGAGGGTTTTACCCTAATTAGGAATGATAGAACAGCAAATTCAGGAAAAACAAGAGGGGGTGGAGTTTGTGCATTCATCAATGAAAAATACTGCCACCCATCTCATATAACTGTGAAGGAAAAGCTGTGTACAAAAGACATTGAACTTTTGGCCATTTCTTTGCGGCCATTCTATTTACCCCGAGAAATCCACCAACTTAGGCTCTTTGTTGTATACATCCCACCAACAGCCGATATAAATACAGCATCGGACACAATCCATGATTACGTCAGCCAGGCTGAGACCGACTCGCCAGAGGCGGCCAACTTCATTCTTGGGGATTTTAACTTATGCAGTTTGTCCAATTGTTTGCCAAGCTATCAACAGTATGTAAATTGCCCTACTCGACACGATGCATGTCTTGATCTGTGTTATGGGAACATTCCTGGAGCGTATCGAGCCAAAGGACTGCCTGGACTCGGTAATTCGGATCATAATATGATCCAGCTGACACCTTTGTACAAGCCTCGGGTTCGGACTGTACCCGTACAAAAGCTGAGCATCAAATCGTGGACGGGTGAGGCGACGGAGGAGCTTCGACATTGTTTCTCGTGTACTGACTGGAACGTTTTCACAGACTCTGCCCGGGATCTGGATGAAGCAGTGGATGTGATCTCCGAGTATATTCGTTTCTGTGAAGACTCGATAATTCCGTCAAAGACAGTGAAAGTATTCGCGAATAATAATCCTTGGGTAACAAAAGAACTAAAAGAATTATTAAATGAGAAAAAGAGAGTTTTCCAGACAGGTACCAAAGATGAACGAAAAACTGTACAGAAAAAACTTAAATTCAAAATAAAAGAATGTAAGAAGCTGTACAAAGAAAAGGTTGAAAACATGTTCAGAACAAATGATTCTAAAAGGGCCTGGCAAGGATTGCAAATTATGACAGGTTTTAAACCAAAGACTAAACGTTTTAATATTGAAAATGAACAAGTATATGCCAAAGATCTTAATGCTTTCTATTGTAGATTTGACACCACCGACTTTAGTTCTGAACAAGAAAATATGGCAAATCTTGTGCGCTCTCTTCCCGCAGACGATATTGAGATTGAGATTTCTGTTTCTGAAGTCCGGAATTCTTTTACCAGGTTAAATTCACATAAAGCTGTAGGTCCCGATGGTGTGAGCAGTAAAGTCTTGAAATTATGTGCAAATCAATTAGCTTTCCCCTTTCAGAGGTTGTTCCAAACCTCCATTAGCACTGGGAAAGTGCCAACTCTTTGGAAACTGTCAACTATTGTTCCTGTGCCAAAACGACTTCATCCAAAAGAGATGAATGATTTGCGACCAATAGCCTTAACTTCAGTCCCTATGAAGTGCCTGGAAAGAGTAATCAGGAACAGACTTATGCCGTTTGTTACAAAATTACTTGATCCAATGCAATTTGCATATCGACCCAAAAGAAGTGTTGAAGACGCCGTGCTTACACTGTTAAATGGTGTTTATGATCATCTAGAAAAAGCTGGTACTTATGTCAGAATTGTTTTTGTTGATTTTTCTAGCGCATTTAATACAATCCAACCTCACCTCATGATTAAAAAATTGCGCGACCTTGAAGTAAATTCCAGTATTATTCTTTGGATCAATAGCTTCCTTACTCATCGGGAACAAAAAGTACGGATAAATTCTACTGTATCGCAAAAATTAGTTATAAATACGGGAGCCCCGCAGGGTTGTGTGTTATCACCAATTTTGTTCACTATTTATACTAATAATTGTACTACAATAGAC
Organism: Hippasteria phrygiana; assembly: GCA_037893225.1. Classification (NCBI taxonomy): domain Eukaryota; kingdom Metazoa; phylum Echinodermata; class Asteroidea; order Valvatida; family Goniasteridae; genus Hippasteria; species Hippasteria phrygiana. The sequence continues at coordinate 658,175 of JAZGUH010000349.1, forward strand.
CAGGAAAATCTAATGATCAAATATGCTGATGACACATCTATCGTTGGTCGTACAAAATGTATGTACTCCAATAATGATTCGCTGAGGTGTTTCAACCAGGAAATATCGCATTTTGTTGATTGGTGTGAACAAAACTTTCTTGAAATAAATGTGAATAAAACTAAAGAGCTGATTGTGGATTATAGACGGAAGAAAACACCTATTCCGGCTATTACAATAAATGGTCAGTTAGTTTGCAGGGTCTCTGAATATAAATATCTAGGCACTGTCATAGATGAGGAGTTGAATTTTAACGCAAACACAAAATGTAAAGTCGGTAAACTTCAGCAAAGGCTCTTTTTCTTGCGTAAGCTTAATTCCTTTGGTATAGACAGTACCATTTTAAAAATGTTTTATACTACTATTATTCAAAGTGTTCTTACTTTTAGTCTGATTTGTGTTTTTGGAAACATGAGGTCTAGAGATAAAGGTGCTTTTCTTAAGGTGGTAAAGCAAGCTAGACGAATAATTGGTACTCGGCTGGAAAGCCCAGAAGCACTCTACAATGCCCAAGTGCGTAGTAAAGTTTACTCGATTTTGTCTGACCCATCGCATCCTTTGTACCCTAAGTTTATAATGAGTAGTAGGCGAGATCGTCTCTTGCAGCGAAGAATTAGAACCCAACGTTTCAACAACTCATTTGTTCCTACAGCAATTCGCCTGTATAACATGAGGTAGTCTTAATTCTTGGCAATTTTTTTACCGCCACTGCTATTTTTTTTATTATTTTTTTATAATTGCTGTTTTTAATTGTGATATAATGTTTTTAGTAGGGATTGTATATGTTGTAGTATTTTTTAATGTCAATGTTGAAATGTCAAGACCGCTCTAATTTCCCTAAGTGGGATAATAAAGTTTTTATCTTATCTTATCTTATCTTATCTTATCTGTACACAGTACAACGCGTACACTAATTCATTTAGAATTTGGGCTCGTCACGCACTTGGGGCCTGACCCAATTTCATTCGATTCCGCTGGTATGCTGCGGCAGAATAATACCTTGATGTGGAAACAGGCGCAATGAACCAGCGGTCGGATTCGTGGCCCAAATCATGCCCAGCCGATATACGGGTGAAACCTCCTGTTACTGGATGTGATTTGCGTGTGCGTGCTACTCGTATTTCACGCTGCAAAGATTTTATTTCATCTCTCACCAAAATGCCCGCTGCGGATCGTCAAAATTAAAAACTGCCCGTCCAAAATCATTCAGAATCAGTTGGATTGTCAGGTTTATAACTTTGGGTTATTTATTAACTGTTCACTTCTGGAAATTTCTTTTGGGGAGGAATGCAATGATTGGCGACTACACAAGACTGTTTTTTAGACAACTCATAATCATGTAATGGTGATGCTTTCAGGTTAGTGATTTTTCCAATTTGTAATACGTACCATCGTATTACTCATACTCATATTATTCAAAAGGCTCAAAATTCCAGAAAAACGGGGGAAAAAAAGAAATTTACAAAATTGCAGAACGAAAAATTCAAAATTTTCGAATGGATTTTCACTGTCTCTACATCAGCCAAAACACTTCTTTATCAGAGCAGTTGCACACTGATTCCAAAATTCTTTAACTTCTTCCAAATACCAAACGGACTGCTGCTTGCCAACTGCAATGCCCTAAAATATGTTGTTAATAAGATGTTGTACATGCAAATGTTCACAGACATGTACAGAGATTTTGGGTTAGGACAAAATCCAAATATCGAGACATACGTTGCCAAAAGAGTGTTACATAAATTTTTGTTTGGCCTCGGCAAAAATTTATAAGGAAACCTAAAAAATATACTGAAAAATCCAGTCTATGCAAGCCCCATGCGCTATTCCAACATGGGTCACAGAAATGTAAGGCAACTAGATATAAACAGTGTTTTCTAAATTCTGCCAGTTATTATTGTTAGTAATGACCATGTGTGGGCAAAAACATTGCACTAAAATATAACTTACTCCGTTGAAAAAAGTAAGCAGTTAGCCAGTAGACCTATTAAGCTGGGTCAAGTTACCTGCATAAATGGCATCATGCGACCCATCTGCACTTGGGCTTCACCCTCCTCCAGACCCGTCTCTGGCTCTGAAATGATCATCACAAAAACCAGAAATAAACATTTAACAATCCAAGACAAATGAGTTTGCAGATCATCATTCAACCTCTCCCTTTTAGTGGTGATTCCAAGATTTGATGGTGTATTGCAAACTACTATTTCTAATGGATGGGTCAAAGTAGTCAATGCATTTACAACAAACTTTGGGAACAATAAGTGTAGAGGTGGGGGTTGTCTGACAATGTTCTTTTAAAGACAGCAGGCCCAACAGATACTCACCAGACCGATCCATTAAGCCAGGCAGCTTGATATATTGACAAATAACAGCTGTGGTCAGACAATAGTTGGACTACAGTCGCAGGACATTGACAATCTTGGACATGTTTGAACTTTTTCACGTACTGATTTCCAATACTTTTGCCCCATCTCTACAGCAATTACAAATGTGTTCAATTTCTGTTAAATGTTTTACTTAATACATTTTCAAAGTAAAAAAAGTAAACTGGCACAAGCGGGATTCGAACCTGCAACCTCTGGAATATCGTACCGGCGCTCTACCAACTTAGCTACATGTATCTTGCCCTATGTTGGCAGTCTCCCAATTTGTCAGTATCTTTGTTCGGTTGGGCGCTAGTCAGAAGTCATGAACCAATAATGCCGTATAGCCAGGGATCTTGCCCAATTTTGCGATACAACCTGGGAAGTGACATTATGGTGATCACTCATTGAGGACATGACTTTTTAACCAATATACTGTACTGGCTATAATTCGTCAAACAAACCACAATGTTTATTGTAGTACTGTTCTATTTCTGCCTCAGGGTTGCGAGAGTGGCAAGAATAAACTAAAATCCATACATGTATATCGTTCTTTTGATAACTGCTGTTCATGTGTAAGCAGAGATTGTGACTTACATACCTCCTTCACCATAGAACATAATTCCAGGGTAGAACTTCATTTCAGCCTAAAAAAGAAATCAAAATGAAATTGCAAATGTCAGTCTGTTCAGAGCAAAGAGAAAGAAATAAGGTATACATGTATGCTTTGTGGGTATGAAGTGTAAGACTACCGGTACATATACAATTTGGGGATGAGGCAATTTGATCTCCCATCTCTGTACTGTAAACATGGGGAAACAGACCAGGTAATTGCAATAAATATTTAAAGTGAACAAAGAAAACTGGCAGAAGCGGGGGTTTGTTTGACGCTATTTTAAGTTAAAGTCGTATCCACATTGAGTGATCCCCACAATATTGCTTTCGAGGTTGTATCGTAAAGTTGGGTGTAATTCCTGGCTGTATGGCATTATTGGTTCATGACTTCTGACTAGCCCCCCCCCCCCCCCCCCCCCCAACACAGACACTGACAATTTAGGAGACCGCTAACATGCATGTAGGGCAAGGTAGTTCAGTCGGCAGAGCACTGGTACATTATTCTGGAGGTTGCAGGTTCAAATCCCGTTCCTGCCAGTTTTCTTTGTTTGCTTTGAAAATTCATAGCTAATCTCGACGGACCATACTAAATGTGACCTGGAAGCTCAAAATTAGTGAAAAAGTTATACAATTGCTTTCCCTATACTGTGAATCACTTGTTGTGAAGGATGTCTAGGAATAGTCCACTTTGCATAGGGGTTCCTGTAATGTTTGTATTTTAAAATGAGTATTAATCCTAACAGCCCCTAATCCTCCCCTTTTAATATGATTTTGCATGCACCCTAGGGGGTTAGGGTTAATGTACATCTTGTGCCTTAAATTATTGTGCCATACACCTGTACATTGATCCTGTAAAAAAGAGTATTAAACAAGAATGATGTGTTGACAAACACAAATTCCCCGTCAAGTTGAATTACCCCTTTTAACCCTTGCTCTATATGAGTGTTTATTGTAAGTCAGCGGTACATATGCCAATGTACTCCAGCTGCAGTGTATTGGAGGATCCTTTGTTTTTATACCAGGCTACGTTCAGACAAATTCGCTTAAAACACTAGTTGAACTCGATTTGGGACAAAGTTTTTGCTAAAACGGTGTCTGAACGGTTTCAAAGTTGACAGAATCGGTTTTATCTCGCCGCTAAAATGGTGATTTAAAACACCTCGGAGGGAGGGTTTAGCTAAAAACCAGAACACAGGCCTCGACCTTAGCACTAGCCCAGCGTACATGTACAATGTCTAGTAAAAACTGCTCCGGGCTAGTGAAAAGCACTCTATAAATTGTCACTTTTGCTTGATATGAATAAAATAAACGTTCTTGGTAAGTTTGAGTGAATCTTCGAGTACAGCGCTGCGGCGTCGACGTCCCACACAGTCAATAATATGCCGCGCCGCCACGCTAGTGCTACATGTATGCATGCTCGCTGTAACTAAGTAGAAAGTTGTACACAGCAGCTAGCTTGTGTCCTGATGGTTATGTCCGTACATACACATGCCAATCATTGCGCGCGTGATGCCATAAGCGCACATGGCTTGTACAAGGTTGGTAGTCTCTTTGCAAGTTCAGAATGTGTTGTGCACATATTTTGCCAAATGCTGTACGCATGGGACTGGTTGGGTGTACATATACATGTGGGGAGAAAAGTACAGTGAAAGTGCACACAAAATAGACTATGGATCATTTCTCAATGCTCTGCCTCGATACGGCTGACACTTAAACATTTTTTATTTTGTACATCATCAGTGTTTTAAACAAAATGAGTCAGGACTATCACATTTTTGGCCCATGTCAATTTGAATGAAAACGCCAACTAATATTGGCGGAATAATGTCTATAAGACACAGCGAACTGCACGCGACGCTATACAATCTTTGGTACGTACATGTACATGTACATGTACTGAAGCCAGCTTTGATTAATGGCCCAACCGGGGAATTCCATGTGCATACTGAGCAAGCGTATCGGCACTTAACCTCAGCGATGCGATGCAGCTTTGCCACGGACGTACATGTACGTCTGTGAGCATTCGTACCCCGTGCGAAGTTTTGTGCTTGTGGTCTGTGTCAGCCGTGTACGTGGTTGGCGAGAAGTTTTATTCACTTCGGTCTTTACATTTTCCATCATGTGGCGATAACTAAATGTATCCAATCCGTCCAAAAAAGGAAGCAAAAGAGAATACGATGCAAACTACAGCAAAAATAAAAGACAACGTGTCTACAGACAAGACTAGGAGTGCTACTTTGGCTGGCTTAGCTACGATGGAAATACGATGTTTTGCCGTGTGTGCCATGAAATGAAACTGACCGGAGGGAGTGGAAGGAAACAGAACCTTATCATTCAGTAATTTCTGTTCTATTTTATATTTTGAAAATCACTTATAACTGTACTGAATCTTCCAATTTGAATACGATATTTCGGACACCGTAGGGAGTTATTGTTAATGATATATTTTACAATGTGTCCATTAAATGTGGGCTAGTAAAAATTTCTGCGGGCTAGTAAACATTTCTGTGGGCTAGTAAACATTTCTGCGGGCTAGTAAAAAATTCTGCGGGCTAGTAAAAAACCCAGTTAACTTGCCCGGTGGGCTAGTTAAAGAAAAGCTTAAGGTCGAGGCCTGAGAACAGTTTTATCTTTTACAACAATGTCTTAACGGTTTTAGCTAAAACGCTTCTTGTTTTAGCCAGAGCAGTTGACCCGGTGTTACATAACCCCTTTTGTAGCACGCCTTTTGTTGTGTAAACAATCGCGGTTGTCAGTGCATGTCCTCAGTATACACAGCATGCACGCTAACGTACAAATGTTGTAGCGCTAGCGTGGTCCATCAATTGCCATCTTTGCAAATACAGTAAAGCCTTCACGTGCATCTTTCTACTCTTACCCTTATTCCTCCATGCCCTTACATTTAGTTCATTGTTCCGACATCTTCAGAAGCAGTTGTTTACTTTTTTTCAAAACTGTTCACCATTGCATCATGGGACTTGAAGATTTGCATGGTGGATATGAACAAAGTAAAAAGGTTTGCGGTATCACCATGTGAAATTGATCTCTTTTGAGTTGTGTGGTTCTGAGAAAAACTCCCCCCCCCCACAGTCGTGTGGGACGAGTCTACTAGCGAATACTTACCTGTAGAGCCACTACTAATGCATATTTCCCTAGAGGGCGCAATACACTCGCTAAGATTTCACACAATAGCCTTCCCACCATGCCCCGCGGTACACCCGCCATGTTAGCTTCCTCTTTTCTCGAGCGATAGCAGGTAGATTCGCATCGAGCCCTCTGTGGGGAGGAGGGAGGGATGCTCTACGAGTAAGTATTCGCTAGTAGACTCGTCCCACACGACTGTGGGGGGGGGGGGGGGGGGGAGTCTACAGCGCTCATCTTACCCGTAGAGCCACTACTAATGCAGAGTAGCACCGCTCTTGGAGGTGGGAGTGAGATGGCACTGTTGGGAGTGAACCCGTCTACTGGAGTTGCTGAGAGGTAGATTGTGAGGCCTGCGAGGCAGCATCGCTCGCTACCCGCAATGCCGCTCTCCCAGCACGTCCCTCAGTCTGGAGGACGTCTCGCAGGTAGCAGGCTGTGAAAGTGTTCGACGTCTTCCAGCATGCTGCCTGGGTGATATCGGCCAAGGGAACTCCTCGGAAGAAGGCCCATGACGTCGCCACTGCTCTGACGTCGTGAGCATGCACGTCAGAGCCGGCGGATGATGCCTCCGGCTAGGTCGTCGAAGCCGTCCGAATAGCAGTCACAATCCAGTGCGTGATGGTGCTTTGTGAGGCTGGACGTTATGGAGGGGTGGAGGTGACGAACAGGCTCGTCGCCTTGCCCCGGATCAGTTGGGTCCTGTTGAGGTACCATTTTAGTGTTCGAACAGGGCACCATTTCCTATCTTCCAGTACGGATGACTGCGAGCGCATGTCTGGTACGAAGATGTCTAGCGGAGCAAAGGACTCGGACTGGTTCTTCGTGAGAAAGGACGCATTCGGGACTAGACGTACCCCATTCGGTTCCCATCGAATGTGGCCCAGATCAACAGATAGGGCATGCAGTTCGCTACGACGCCGTGACGTAGCCACTGCTAGCAAGAAAGCGAGCTTGACGGATAAGTCGAACAAGGTCGCCTGGCCCATTGGTTCGTAGGGGGCGCGTGATAGCGCCCCCAGAACGGTGGAGAGGTCCCAAGAAGGAAGGAGCTTACGAGTTGGTGGCCTCTCTAGAAACATTCCTCGAAGGATGTGACCCAGGGCCTGGTTACTGATAATGGATGACCCGTCCGCGAAACCTTGATGGACGGCCGCAATGGCCGAACGGTAGTTCCGGATCGTGGCCACTGTGAGGCCAGAGTTAAACAGGTAAACAAAGAAGTCACCAATGTTGGTTGGAGGTGAATTGACTGGATCAACCGAATTCCGTCCACACCATTTGTAGTAATGGCGTAGGCGGCTATTGTAGACTCTCCTCGTGGAAGGTCTACGACTGCGTGCTGCGAATACGGCAGCGTCCTGTGAAAGGCCCGCTGCTCGGAAGGAGCGTTGGACAATGTCCAGCACTTCAGGTGAAGACCCGCGGGTGCTGGGTGAATGAACCTCGAGCGGGGCTGAGACAGAATGTCCGGTCGAGGTGGAAGAATTAACGGTCGGTGCTCCAAGAGCCGGATCAACCGGGGGAACCAGGGTTGACGCAGCCAGAACGGGGCGACAAGGAGGATCCTGCATCGTTCCTGTTCTATTTTCGTCAGTACCCGAGGGATCAGGGATATCGGCGGAAAAGCGTACGCGAACATCCCTTCCCAGGACATCGAGAGGGCGTCTACATGCCACGCCTCGGATCTGGGTATCTAGTGCAATACACCGGCAGCTGGTCTACATGAGGGCGGTCGATGAGCGGGAAGATCTGCTCGACCACCTGGGGATGTAGTGTCCACTCTGTTGGTCGGATTACTCTCCGGGAGAGGGCATCGGCTATCGAGTTGTCTGCTCCGGGGATGTGGAGGGCCGACAACGTGATGTTGGACCTGATGCACCAATGGAGTACTTCCCACGTCAGAAGGCAGAGCTGGGCTGACCGTGTGCCTCCCTCGTGGTTGAGGTATGCCACAACTGTGACATTGTCGCATTTGATTAGGACAGACCGAACCCGGACGTACGGTTGAAAATGTCTGAGGGCATCGAATACCGCCAGCATCTCCAGAACATTGATATGTAGGGATCGCTGGTCCGGAGTCCACTCTCCCGCGGCTTGGCGCGGGTAAAGCAGAGCTCCCCAACCCAAGCCCGAGGCGTCCGTTGTTACAATTACTGTCGGTTGTGGCTGCGGAAAGGTCACTCCGCGCATGAGGCTTGACGGATCGGACCACCACCACAGGTGTGGGCGTAGAAATACCGGAACCGGAACCATATGATGGATGAGGTGGTATTTCGGTCGGAAGTGAGCGAGGAGCTGGAGCTGGAGCGGGCGCATGTGGAGTCGGCAGTGAGGCACGAGGTCCACCATGCTTGCCATGAGGCCGAGCAGCTTCAGCCATGCTGCTGCTGGGGCCAATGTTACTGCGAGGAATAGATCGACGCACTGCTGCAGATTTTGAACGCACCTGTCCGGGAAAACCATGTTCGTTCTGAGGTTCATTACAGCCCCTAAGAACGTTGGGAGTTGGGTAGGAATTGGGTGTGATTTTCTGCTGTTTACCAGAAACCCAAGATGCGTGGCAAACTGTACGGTTGAGACGAGCGCTCGGCTGGTTTCGTGCCGTGAACGGCCCACGATCAGCCAGTCATCCAAATACATGAAGATTGAAATGCCGCTCGCGTGGGCTGCTCCCACCAACTTCACAATCCTCGTGAAAAACCCGAGGAGATGGTGATAGTCGGAGCGTGTCCATACGGAACCGGTTGGGGCGGATGAAGCTGTTTAAGGGCTTCGGGTTGAGAATAGGTCGCCATGTTCCCGTGTCCGTTTTCGGTGTGAGGAAAAAGGACGATAGGAAACCAGGTGACCTCCCCGACCGCGGAACCACACGTATCGCTTTGTTCCGGAGGAGAGACTCGATTTCCGACTCTAGCGCCAGGCGTTTGGGGGGGTCAGATGGAGTTTCCGTTAGACGAATTACTGTGTCCGACGGGGGGGTGCCTGTGAATTCCAATGCGTACCCGTGCTGGATTGTCTTGAGCACCCACCGGTCGGAGACGACCGGGGACCAGGGCCCTACAAAGGCTTGGAGGCGGCCACCCACGGGCCCGGCTGTGGGGGGCTACCAGGGTGTGGGTGCGTCACTTGCGCCACCCACCGGAAAACCAATCGGCCGGAAGGATTGGCCTCGGCGGGGACCCGTATATGGAAGGCGTGCCGAAGATTGAGCCGTTGACGCGGCGGGAAAACACCCACGGGTTCTGCCGTGGAAGCCTGGAGCGTCCTGCTGGGGCCCGGGGGGTCGACTGGGCCTTTGGTTTAGGCTGTTCAGTCGATTTCTGGGCCGGTTTGCGAAGATTGATCTTATCGGTAGCCTCTATTCGCTTCGCCTCGGCCGCCAAGGAGTCCTGGAACTTATTGGCGAATAAATCCGGACCAATTAACAGTAAAGCCTCTATCCGCTTCCTGGCCCCTTCCGAGGGGAGGTACAGGGAATCGAGGATATTGGCCCGACGGACGGATGTTGCCATCACCGAAATACGAGCGAACTGCTCCAAAGTCAGGCGGAGGGTTTCGTCAAGGCAGCGGAAGGCTGCGGAGAGCATGTCCGCAGGAACGGTAGTCCCGTCCTCACAGCCTCTGACCAGGTACTCCGACAGCAGTAGGAGGAACGAGGTCGAGCGCATTTCAAATCTGGAGGCCCAGTCTGTCTTCCTCAAAGTGTCCTCGATCTTACTTCTAGTACGATCGGTAAATAGGGCACGTGTCGAACCCGACCCACTACCATCAGCAGCCAGCTTGTCTCTGGCGGAGTCAGGGACTGTTGGTACTGTAAAATAGTCATCAAAGTCCTGCGACGGGAAACGGAAATATCCGTTGGAACGTCTGTCGAAGGACTGCCACGTTGTGCGATCCGCTGCAGCCTGGATATGTTTGATGCAAAACTGGTGCAGGGGTAGGATCGGTAGGGCGTCGAGCGTCCCGCAGGATATCCGCAGTACGCTGTTTGAACAATAGCTGGGCCGAGGGTTCACGTTCCTCAGCGGAAGTGTCCGGAAGACCCAAAACCTGGATCATGTCGCGTTGAACCAGACGCAACTGTGTCTCGATGGGGGAGAGATGATGCGTGTCAAGCATGTCACCCTCTGCATCAGACAACTCCTGGCCCGAACCCGTGGCCTCCGTAGCTGGTGTCCGCTCACGGTGGAGGGGCACCGCCGGCACTGAATCCCCACCCGACCCCGAGAAAACTGCCGAAGGGTGGATGGAAATGGCCGGAGGTGAGGCCGGAGGTGAGGCCGGGGCACGACCCAAAGCCTGGGGGAGATGTTGTTGGTCACAACGAACCCAGCCCTGGACGTCCCGAGTCGGCGGAGCGACACTGGGGGCGACACTGGGGGCGAGTTGACCGAAGCGAGAAGCCGGCGGACCCATCTGGGGGGCAAGCAGGCCCGCGCTCGGAGCGAGTTGGCCAGCGTGTGGGGCGAGTTGGCCCACTGGCGCGAACCCCGTAGTTGACAAGGTCGACAGGGACGCGGTGAACGCCTGAAAGCCTGTAAGAGATCCGCATTGGAAACGGACTCCGCATGTTTGCGGTGTTTCCAGGAGCGGTCCGAGGACGATGGTGAGTCCGAGGAACGGCGACGCTTCTTACGCGATTTCCCTTTCTTGGCTGGGCGACCCCGCAAAACCTCAGTATCCGAGGGCTCGGTGGAGGGCGGGATCGCTGGAATTCCGGAGCATTGGAGTAAGTGATTTTTGGCAAGGTATGCACCTTTTATGCCTTTGTAGTTGGAAAATTCGTGATAGCATTGCAGCGGTGGCAGCTTTTTGGGTGTTATCACCTTTTTTTTAAAATGTCCGCCAAAATGCTTGTTACCACAGAAAACAAATTAAAAAGTGATAACACAAAAAGCTGCCACCGCTCACGCTGCAATGCTATCACACATTTTCCAACTCTACATGTACATGTACATGTACATCAGGTGTGCATACCTTGCCAAAAATTGCTATGAGCATTACCCTTCTCCATGATTTGATACCGGTGGCCCAATTTTTTGACCAAGGCTGATGGCCTATTTTGCTCACTGTTTACCCACAGCATGACCAAGTTATCCTCCAGTTTCCTTTGGCATTCCTTGGAGTGTACAAGGACTGGCCATTGAAATAATGTTACAGTTATTGGAGGACCATGCAATAAATAGGAATTTTTTGGGGCGAATATTGAAGTGCGTTGGAGTTTAAACAAGAGCAAGGGTTAACTAAAGACTGATTTACATGTATCTATTTTTTTAAAAGAAAAATGTGTTTATAGGAAATTGCAAATGGCTAGCATCTGAGGTTATGGATCTGCTTACTGCATCTGCAACATTATTATTTCAGATTAACCCAAACAGTCCTGTATCATCCATTTTAATATGATTTTCCACACACCATAGGGAGTTAGGGTTAAAGCAAGTTACCATGTCTCAACCATTTATATTGTTTTAAGCATAATGACTTTGACCTTTGACCTATGGGGTCCGAAATCAATAGGGTTCTAGAGCCAAAACCAACCCATATACTAAATAGGAAGTTGACATGTCAAGTATTTCTCAAGTTATCGTGTCCTAACCTGATTATCGTGTCCAACATTTTTTGTCCACGGTTTGAATACCCTAATGCCCCAAGTGTGTAAATACCGGCAATCGTGGACTCCCTATTGTCCCTCTTTTGTTTGTATTTTAATTTTTTCGGAAGGCCTCCCATACATAGGGCCAATGATTTTCCGTTTCAGAAAACTGCAAATTCCATTTTCAAAAATTCTAAATTCCGTTTTAGGCTGAAAAATTCTGTTTCACATTTTGTTCAATACATAAAAGTGCATTTAAACGTACACCATGTACACAGGCAGTACATATAATTGTAAATTTAAAAGGTTAATGCATTGTTTAATAATTAACTACATGTACATGTAGCAATTAATTAGGGTCTCAATTGTTTTATGCTATTGTAGAACTGTTTTTATATTATCTTGATTTTGTTTTTGTTGTTCAGAAGAAAATAGTTCTGAGACGATAATGAAATAGTAGTTCGGTTGGAACGCGGGAAAATTGCCAAAAAAAGATTGCTATTTTATCAACGGCCGATCCATTTTACAGACGTAGTATTTAACTTCACAGTCAAGTAATTAATACTGCACCGCCACCACCACACACATACATGTAAGAAACATGCAATAGCCGTATACGCAATGACGTCGCGCACACATAACGTGATTTGTATTTCTTCAGGTGGAACTAGCTGCGAAGCGAAATTCATGTCCGCCATTTCTTTTTCACGCTAACGTGAGGCGACAAAATAGGATAGTTTACGGTAGATTTTTGGACCTGGACAATTAAGCACAACATGCATTTTAATAGAGCCAAAGTTAGATGTAAATGAATGGTTGATGATTGAACAGAGAAAAATAAACCTGCCGATGGAGCAAAAGAGACCCGCGAGAGCGTGCCGTGAGTGTGATGATCTGATGATTTTCACCCGTGCGCTGACCGAAAGCTACGGCGTACGTCGTGTCTGTCACTCGCTTGCTAACGGTAATGATCTCGTAATATTTATTGCTCTGATCTTAAAAGTTTTTGTCCCCCCAACAATCGTGATCTAAACAACACTCATTTGTTAATGGCTCATCTGTTCAATCAATCATCAACAATTAGTTTTGGATCATAAATTTTACGAAATTATGTTTGTTATCAATAAAACTGGAGAAGTTTTTGTCTTCAGATTCAAATCCTGTTTTCCGTTTCGAGGAGCAGATTCCGTGAATTCCGTCCGTTTTCCGCGATCGCGGAAAATAATTGGCCCTACATTTACATGTATGTACATGTACATGTACATGTACATTAATTTTAATCGTGGACGTTTGGTCAATCGTGGACCCCTTTGTCTATGCCCTAACCCTTTGTCTCTAGTCCACGATTGCCGGTATTTACATATGTACATGTACATACTCACCTGGTACATGTACATGTACATGTACATACTCACCTGGTACATGTACATGTACATGTACATGTATGTGTATGTGCAATGTATGTTCCATGGAGATTCCTTTGTTTTCATGTACATGTACATGTACGTACATGTACATACATGTAGTTAACCCCTTGCCACCGGTTGACACAAATACGTGCAGATTTAAAATTGTCACCTGGCCGGTTGACGTCTATACACGCCAATTTATGCATTTTCAATCCATTATTGGGGTATTGTGTATGTTATGGTTGGCTGCACAAACCTCTTGTTTCCGTTTTGCTTGGCTGCATAACCCGGCCTGGTGCCCTGGCGCCCTGGCGCCACCCGGGTTCAAGGGGTTAAGAAAAATGGACACAAAGGCTTTTTTTTCTCGCACTGTGAATGCTCTTTTGACCCGAAATTTTGACTGTGATCCCCTTAAGTATACCCCTTCATTTTGTGATGGATAAACCTAACCACAAAATGCCTGCAAAGCTGTTTTTTATAAAGGGGAAAACCTTGTGTGGACGTGGGCAAGTCCACATAACATTTCCTTTTCCTGCTTCCTGTGGACATCTTTTGTTCACAGCTCCACACAGAGTATGCAAGTTTAGAGCACACAAGTGTGTGTACACCTTTAATCGGGGACCTCCTATTGTCCTCCTATTGTTCAAACAGTTGAACTTTTTGGCAAGAACCCTCATTGGTACAGTATATTGAACACAATTTTCAACCGAGGACCTCTCTTAACTGGTATGGGGACCCTATTGTCCTCTATTGTTAAAGGTCCCCTATTGAATGCAAAAAACAAACCCACACACAGAAGGACAAGGCAAACGCAGCCTGCCCCTTCAGCTTCTTCGGCGGGGCATAATTAGAAAAACACATTATAAAAAACCTACAAAATACACATTCACAGGGATCAGTTAAATTTGTGTTTTTATTGCCCTAACTTGGTGGAATGAGAACCACTGTGGACAAAAACAGTGTTCAATAGTTTAATTAATAATAATACACGAGAATATTTACAAATGGCCAACTTCCCGCAGGTGTGTACACCATCGTCAATAGGCCCACTGGGAAGGATATCTGCTTTGACTGCTCACAACCTACAAATGTTACATTTCAATGTGTTCGTGGAGCTTGTTCATAAAGTTTGTACATGTTGTACTGTGTGACTTCTCTGAGTTAGTTACTACACATACATGTATCTCTAGATATGAACCAAATCAACCATGATGCATGTAAATTGTTCTTGGGATAGCACCCTAAACTCTATGTATGTAACTGCCTGCTTATCCCACTGAGTGGCGACCATCAATCCCACATTAAAACAGCTGGTAAACCACTCAGTCTTTTGTAAATTGTACAGCTGAAGACCACTAATATCTAGCTTTACTTGATAATGCCATCAGCCACAAAAACACCTACATGTACAGTACATGTACAATAGCTTGTCAATCATATTCTGCAAAGGTAAGATACTGATGATGATAATGAATATACACAGACAAGCTGCATGGATTCCTGAACCATCAAGATTGTGGCTTCCACGATTTTCAGTAATTTTCTCCATCCCTATCCTAAATGTGTTATCTCACCTCATGCTTCAATGTGTTCATTTCACAGCAGAGACTGGCAAATACTGTCATCACCTTGTTGAAGATCTAGAAGTAGGAGGAGGATTACAAGTTAACTATGAGTGACATTCAGATAGCAATTTACAACAAATGCCTGTGAGAGTTTGAATTGAGCGTTAGCATGTTTTAATCTTCAGGCATTACTCGTCTTACTGAGTAATACCTGAATATCTTTGAGACTACACTGCAATTTTTTTTAAATGGATTGTAACCATGCGGTGATGGAGAAATATAGAAAAATAACCAAATCATGACACAGCTCCTTTTAGAAAAATAAATTGGTATTTTATTCTGTACACATTCACAACTAATCAATACTTTAGAAAACACAAATAAATTATTATTTTTATTTTGTTTTTTTTGGTCAATTAATAAACGCCAAATGGAGTTTATGCGTGTAAATTTACACGATAAATTGACAATATAGAGAAATATTCTTTTGTCAATTTGTCTTTTAAATGGAGCTAATAATTTACCAAGTATGGACAAAAATATACATGTACACAAAAATAAACATTTTCAAAGTGAACAAAGAAACTGGCAGGAGCGGGATTCGAACCTGCGACCTCCGGGTTACCGTACCGGCGCTCTACCAACTGAGCTATCTTGCTCTATGTTGGCGGTCTCCCAAACTGTCAGTATCTTTGTTCGGGTGGGCGCTAGTCAGAAGTCATAAACCCAGAATGCCGTATAGCCAGGGATCACACCCAATTTTACGATACAACCTGGGAAGCGACATTGTGGGGATCTCCCAATGAAGATACACATTTTTATCTTATAATTCGTCAAACAATCCACAAGGGAAACTCACTAGGAAATTTTGAATACATTTTCAAAGTGAACAAAGAAACTGCCAGGAGCGGGATTCGAACCTGCGACCTCCGGGTTACCATACCGGCGCTCTACCAACTGAGCTATCTTGCCCTAGTCAAGTGTAACATACACAATAATCCAACAATGGATTGAAACTGCACAAACAGCGGCAAATGGCGTCCATCCGGCCTAATGGCACTGTTTTTTTTGCGACATTGGACGTCTTCTGTATGCAAAGGGTTAAAACCCTAACCCTACCAGACGCAGCACAGTGCATGCTGAAAGCTCCACTTTGCTGGACTCTGCACACAAGTCAATGTGACAAAGTATGCAATCTGATGCCTCTGGCAGGGTTCTAGCCAAAATGAACTGGAGGTTTAGGGTTAATTAACCTTGTATCCAGAAAAAGCTCAAAACTGACCAACTCTGCCAGTGCATGGCCATGAATTCACCCACCAAACATTCAACCCACCACCCAAGTAACCCACCCCCACCCCCTCCCACCCAAAAAATAAATTAGCCCAGCAACAACACACAGACTGGTAGATACATGTAGAGCTACATGTATATTAAATTACTAGAGTGCTGACTCGAAGTACAAAGTGATGCCTGCTGGGCACATCCATGTCTGTGTACAAACCTATAGAAAACTCAAAATTAAATGTACGGCTTTTGTACGGCTATTTGCATATCTGCGTTTGAATTCCATACAGTTGCGCTATCGAAGCCGATACGCCCAAAAACAAAACACCCTATCAGCAAATGAGCATTTAATTTTGCTTTGTGCCAAAAATGCAAACGCGTGCGCGTATCCAATGCAGATTATTTTGGCCGTGGCATTTTATAACCGTCAGGCAGATGATAACCTTTAGTCAAGGCGCGCGTGGCTACCAGCTGGACACGTGACGCGCCCTGAATGCCAGCATGTCCAGCGCTAAATCAAACAAAATTCAACACAACCTAATTGTAAGATTTGGGGCACATGTACATGTGTAGTTAGTGTTAATTAATGGACTACCCCTCAATGGCATTGACCAACACAGCAAAAATTGCCCATTACCCTTTCACCCCCATAATGCTGAGCCAAAAAAAACAAGAAACTATTTACATGTACATACATGTAAGAACTGAAAGAGGAAATATAGGAATGGACAAATAAATTAACTGCCAACCTACAAAATTGACTAAAAAGTACATGTATACAAATGAAGAATAAACCGACCTTATTATCTGTCTTGATGAGCTCCAAGATGCCAGTCTGTTCATATGGCAGGAACTAAACAAGAAAAACAAACCAGTCAAATCATTTAGTGAAAATCAAATTACCACTAATCTATAGCTTCCACATTTGCAGCTTTTACTGTATATGCAAACAATACACAAATGTATTCTTTTCCCCTAAATGTTAATTTCAGGTTGTAAATATGCAGCTGCCATATGTTTAATGATTTGAAGTTTCTAATGGTCCATTTCACACATGAATGATTCCACTGCAGCTGACCAATCATACTGGAAATGCAGGACAATCTCAGTACTCTATTACCATGATTACGGTTGACTTGTCCACTTTCTTAACACAACAAATGAAGTTGTCACTTTATGAAAATGGCAATTCTATTTGTGGAAAATTGTACATTTTAACCCTCCCTCTCTCAGGGCCAAAATGGAGCCAACTACCCTATATATTAGGCTTGGACGGTATTTCGGTATTACCGTATAGTGACTTTTTTTTCAATACCGAACAATACCGACTGATGATCCATAAATACCGAAATACCGGCGAACTCGGTTTGGAATTTCAATACCACGGTATTCCCCCCAATGTTCAGAATGTTTGCAAAAACCCTTTCAAAGATGAAGAAAAATAACCGCATTCACAGTTGACTCCATTCTCCACTCATCCAGTGTTATGTCTGCCTTGCAGTAGAAAGATAAGACCTAATTGTGGAGCTCGACTCCAGTGGCTGCCATTCTATGTACATGTACCAGAAAGGCCTTTGAAGTTTTGCTTACACCGCCGCATTTGTGGTTAACTTTTTTGGGTGTGTAGTGTCTGGGACGGAAAGTTCCAACAATGTTTTACACAAGGGCATGTTTTGGCTGAATAACCAATTGTCTCTTTGGTTAATTGTTTTAGGGATTTGATTCTTCATGCCTAATTTTTGCCCGATTATAACTGCCTAAAAAATTAGCGACGAGAAAAAACCAAATCGGGTCTTTGTAAAATGACTGCCGAAACACACCCCAGGCTTGTTCAGTCATGATGACCGATGTCATACATGTACTTGTGTGTGGTGTGTACGTGTATATCAATTCAAAAGGTGCAAATTATTATATGAAGGGACTGTGCTAAATCTTGCAAATGCCGTCCAGGAAAATTTAACAAAACGCGTAAGACAAAGGCCGTAAATTCACTTGTGCACGCATAATATGTGATCTGTACTCTCTTTTGTTTTACGATCTACATACACGTATGTACATGTACTCAACAAACTACTCGTGCTTTTCCCCCCATGGTTTGTTGCGTGATGTGGGCCGGAGCATGGGATGCATATGCAGCGAGCCGTACGTCATTTCAAAACCGTCTGATTGGCCATCTAAAAAGACGTTTGGAACACATCTCATTCATGTTTTGGGGCTTGTGTGATGTGGGTGCGGCCAGCCGGCATGAGATACATACATGCAGCGAGCCGTACATACGTCATTTTAAAACCGTCTGATTGGCCATCTAAAAGACATTTGGGTCACATCTCATTCATGGTCAGTGCGCAGCGTGCAGAAAAGGGCTTTCGTTTATTTGCAGCGTATGCATAACACACTCGGTAAATGCATATTCATGAGATTGGAGATTCCATTTTCTAAATTCATTTTCCAGTTAACGTGTCTTTAAAAGTAAGATTTTAATGAAAATGGTACATGTATAGCCTTATTGTTTAATGAGTATATTAAAATATTGAACGTCTATTTTGTGAAATACATGAACGAAAATGTGACCACCGTTGTAGTAAATTTACGAAGAATCTGACAAGTTGGTGACAAGCTATAATATTAAGTTACATGTACCTATTTTCATAAATACGGTTCCCTTGATTATTCGAAACAGTCAGGATCACTAAAAAATGACGTCCATTCCGTATGCCCAGATCACGAAAATAACGCAGCCTTGCAAGCACGTGGATGGCATGAGTGTGCTGTCCTCATTGGTCATATCCCCAAACGACATTGCATCTTGACCAATCAGGCACTGCTATACCTAAAGGCCGTGTACATGATTGGTCATTGTTGCAATTTTAAAAAATGGGCGGATTTGGTGGTTAGTATGTTATAGGAAATATCGTCCCACTGACCTGTTCAAAGTTTTGCGTTGTTGGATGGCGAAAAAACCCAGAGAAAAACAGCGCTTGTTTTCAACCGTCGGGCGGATGATAGCCTTTAGTCAAGGCGCGCGTGGCTACGAGCTGGACATGTGACGCGCCCTGAATGCCAGCATGTCCAGTACGCCACTCGTCCGGGTAGCCACGCGCGCCTTGACTAAAGGCTACAGGGCAGTTTTCCTGGAAATCGTTGGAAGACTATATAAATTTCCACTTTTCTTGACAAGGACAGCACACCTGGTGCCATAATTTCACAGGATGATTCAGACTACAATGTACTACATGTATTTACTGACAGTCTAGTAAGGTATTTCGTTATAATTCAGTTTAAAATAATATTAGAGAATTACCAATCGTGTACACTACCTTTATAACACAAGGGCGCTTTCATGTGTCAGGTACGCTGCTCCACATACGGGCTTATAATAAAGTGTAAAGGCGGAGTAAAGGTGCCTGACTAGAAAATAAATTTGTTGCGTGAATATGGTGAATGCACATGTTTTCTCGGAATAGGGAAGTGAAACAATGTAAATTGCACCGTTATCACAAAGAAAACCTCGTGAATTCTCGTATGGTCCGAGACCGTCAACTCGCTGCAAATAAAACGTCGCCGGGGACCTCATTATCGAGTACGCTGCGCGCTGACTGGGCCACCTCTATTCTTGCCAGCATCTGGTCTGATTGTAAGTTGACACTTCGTGATTGTCTCTACCAGCCAAGCCATTACTCTGTAAACTGTGTTGTGAACTAAAAGTGCTGGCACGAGAACAAAAATAATTCTGAAATAATTCACTCCCTGGGGGATTGCTCACTTATGTATAAAAATCTGAACTTGCATTGGCTGCTCAAGTTGACGACACCGTCCACCATCTTTTCACTCCACGCGATACGCAAACGTACGTAATACGGTTTTCCGGTGCTCGTCTCCGGAAAACCCCTTTGGCACTGGGGGGAGAGCGGACATTCCAACAGTATAGGGCTGATCAAACGCACCCCCGGATTGGTCGGCCCGAATGCGGCCAAGCAGTCTAGCATTCGTGCGCTTTCTGCCTCTTTCCTGCTTTTCTTCGCCAAGCATACACACACCCAAAAAATACCTCCGAGCTTTCTGCAAAAATTCTTCACAAGAATCCTTGTTCTGCGATTCTTCTGCGATGGGGAATAGAGGCCGTAAACGGAAGAACCCAGAGAGCGGCTTTCGGCGTGGAAAACGTCTTCCCTCAAGCCAAACCCGGGCCCAGGCCAGGGCGCTTCAGACTCTCATCGATCCCCAGGCGTTGACGTCGACCAGCCACAAAGCACCCAGAGCTAGAGCTGCTACCAACCGCCGCAGTGAACAGCGCCTTCTCGTGCCGACGCCCGCTTCCGTACCCGATGCTCTAGACGTTCATGCCATTGCCACATCGAACATGACGGAATTAGCCGCCATCAACATCGCTCCCTCCGTCCCCCGAGGGCCTGCTGGACGGTCGCCCGTCCTGTCTCTGGCCAGCGGGCGGGGATCTAACTCCCATCAAGGGCCACAGGCACCCCGAGAAGCTGCCAACCAGACCGGCAATCGGCATGTTTGGCGACCTGAAGCGGCATGCACCGGGGCACACACGGCAATGGGGGCCGCCTCCTCGACTCACACGCAGCCTCCAACCCCGTACATGTACATTGTACTTGGCAGCATCGGTCGGACTTGTTCTGCCTTTATCACAGTTCATTTCCACCTCGGGCGATACCACATATGATGCCATGCACCCCCGTTTTCAGCATGTCCAGCCTGCAGACACCAGGGGAGCAGCCGTTCCATATCTGGGCCCCAACCTAACCGGTTTTCAGGGCACACCCTTCGCGTTCACAGGAATTGTTGAAGTATGTGGTCGCGGGTGGGTCGAATACGACCGGCAATTTCGAATGCGTCAGCACTCCCATCCTAACAGGGCTTGGTCTATCATCGACAGGGAACTTTGGTCTCTTTACGTAACTGCACCCGGGTTCTCATTCGCCAGTCCAAGAGGGATGGGGGGGGGTCCCCAACAACTCTTTTCGCTGGCCCTCCCGTCAGAATCCCCGGAACAACGGCGCCTGCTTCGCTTTCAACAAGGCTACTGGCTGCTCCAAATCCCAGTGCACATTCCCCTACAAGTGTTCCACATGCAACTCAACTGGACCTGGAGCATTCACCTGCAAAACATTCACTGATAAGAAAAACACAGCCCAACCCTAGGGAATGCGCCACACACCCCACTCCTGGTCTACCATGCCCAAGGTCCCCAATTGCGCATGTTGCCTTGCGCACTCACCTGTAATTTTTGGGAAAACTCTTGCCCTTGCTGGATGCTTACCCTAATACAAAAGCAGCATCCTTCCTGCGAAGTGGGTTCCAAACTGGGTTCACACTAGGTTACAGCGGCCCCCGGGTAGCTAGAGATGCGGACAACCTAATCTCTGTGAGGAAAAACCCCAAGTTGGCGCTTGAGAAACTTAGCAAAGAAGCTGCGTTGGGGCGTATGGCGGGCCCATTCGTAAAGCGCCCCATAGGAAACCTCAGAATTTCCCCCATAGGCATTGTCCCCAAAACAGAACCGGGCAGCTTTAGGCTGATACACCATCTTTCCTACCCCGAGTCTGACTCCCGTCAATGCCGGCATTGACAGACAATCATGTTCAGTGCAGTATTCCAATTTTGACGAGGCGGTCAACTTAGTCGTTAGATCGGGAAAGGGTGCCCTTATGGCCAAAGCAGATATAAAATCAGCCTTTCATCTGCTGCCAATCCACCCCGACGATTTCTGCTTACTGGGAATAAAATTCATGAACAAGTTCTACTTCGACAAAGCGCTGCCAATGGGGGCCAGCTTGTGCCCCGGCACATTTTGAAAAGTTCTCCTCCTTTTTAGAATGGGCTGTGTATGGGTGTGCGGGGTCAGGGCACATTTGCCACTACGTGGACGATTTCTTGATGGTCGGGGGGGGGGGGGGGGGGGGGGATTGCCTGTGGGGCCCTGTATTGTCAGGGCTAACTGGACTGTTTCATTCAGGTCTGCGGGGATATTGGGGTACCTTTGGCAGAGGACAAAACAGTACACCCAACCACACACCTGACATTCCTGGGGTTGGATATCGATTCGGTGCCACAAACTGTAACAATCCCTATTGAAAAACTCCAAACCATCTCCGGTAAAACCCAGGACGCAGCCCCTTCCCGTAAAATAACCCTCAAAAACCTCCAATCACTCATTAGATCTCTATCCTTTGTGTGTCACGCAGTCGCCCCTGGGCAAACCTTCCTCAGGAGACTGATAGATGCCACAAAAGGCGGAAAGCAACCTTGGCACCGCATTAGGCTTCACGAAGGAGGACCTGCACATGTGGCAGGTGTTTCTACACAGCTTCAACGGTCGAACTCTGATTCCCGATCAATACTGGGCCCTGGATGAGGACCTGCAACTATTTACGGACACTAGTGGGGGGGGGGGGGGCTTCGGGGGGTACTTTCAAGGCCAATGGTTTAATGGGTCGTGGCCTCAATCAATCAAGGGCGAAAACCCATCTATCGCCTGGTTAGAGTTTTTTCCAGTACATGTAGTTGTGGCACTCACCCTTTGGGGAAAATCTTTGACCGGGAAAAGGATACTGATCCGCACCGACATTGAGTCAGTGGTCTCGATCATCAATAAACAATCTTCAAAATGTGGGAAGATCATGAAGCTCGTCAGGTTCTTTGTCCTCCCAATGCCTTAAGGACAATGTCAGTTTCAGGGCCAGACATATACCGGGGACCCATAATAACATCGCCGACGCGCTCTTCCATTTACAGATGACTCGATTTTGAGGCCTTGCCCCTTCGGAAGCTGGGCAAGGGCTGGCAGTTTCAGCATTCATGTGGAAGCTTTAAATGCGGAAACACTCCGGCTACTGGGAGCATCCTTTGCCGGTAGTACCTGGGAAGCGTACAGCAGGGGCGCAGCACAGTTCCACCAATTCCGGCATCGGGCCAGGCTTCCCCCGCTATGGCCAGCTCCAAGCAGCCACGCCGCGGCCTTTATTGCTCAACTCTCCCTGGAAGGCCTTGCCCCCTGAACCATTGGTACGTATACAGCAGCGGTCGCATACGTACACAAAATTAATGGATGGCCAGAACCCACGGACAGTTTCATTGTCAAAAAAATGTGGGAAGCGAACGCCGCTGCGAACGCCGCCGCCCTGACACTAGGCGTCCCATTACAGCAGAACTCCTCGAAAAAATTTGCGCTATCCTGCACATAATCACCTCCTCTAAATTTGAGGGTGCACTGTTTTGCGCGGCATTCTCTCCGAGTTTCTACGGCTTTTTGCAGGTCGGGGAATTAACAACTTCCAGCAAGTCTGGTAGTCACGATAAAATCATTATTGCCCACGACATTTGGTTCGAAGGCGGCAATCTTCCAGTTATGCTCGTAAGGCTAAGGTATTCCAAAACAGACCAGCGGGGCGAGTCCGTAGTTTTGCATTTCGTATACGTGCCCCGTGAGCACAGTCTTCCACTATGTTCTCCTACGCCACCCCCCCCCCCCCCCCCACGGGCCCCCTGTTCATTCACCTTGATGGGACCCTCCTAACTACATTCCAGTTCCTACAAATGCTGCACAAATCCTTAGAGGGCTTGGGAATCCCTGGGGCTGGCCACCTCGGCTGCCCTGCTTGGAATTCCAGTACCACAGATCTAGGTACATGTATTGCGCCGCTAGAAGTCTCCAGCCGTTAACCTATACATTCGACCAGACAAAGTCCTTCCCCCAAAATAGTGTTAACTCAACCCCAACCAGCCAAGCCCACTAGCCCCCCCCCCCCCCCCCCCCCCCCTTGGGTAGTCGGCGACAGCATCGTCTTCCGGGCCGCCGACAAGGCACCATACGGCTCCTCAATGGGGCTACTCACTTGGCGGGCAGAGAGGGGTGCAAGAGTGGCATCGATAATTCCTTCCATCCATGCCCAACTCCGACACAATCCGGTGCCCAACACCATAGTGATCCACCTGGGAACCAACGACCTATTTTCGACCCCGGCCAAGGAGATACAAGCTCAGGTACAGGGGGGCCCTGCTGGGCTTACGCCACATGCTCCCACATACACGCATAATTTGGTCAGACATCCTATTGCGCCTCTTCTACTATGGCGAAGAGTGCCCCGGCGTCGGCACCAAAAATGTTCACGCCCTGAACAAATACGCTCATAGGCTGTGTAAGCACCTGGGGAATGCGCATGCCATTGTGCACTCCAGCACCATCAACCCCAGCCAGCACTCCATCTACTGGCAGGATGGCCTCCACCTCCACGGAGCCCTGTCCTTCTTCACAACGTGCCCAGACGCCCTCCTCTACCACCACTCTTAGGGTGTAGCTATATGTGTACATTTATATACATATTTTTATTCTATTCTGGTTAGGGCACACTTTGGAGCAGACTGTAGATGCCTGGGTCACCCGTTGGGTATACTTTTGGCTCTGCAGCCCTCATGAATCACTGTTGCTGCAGGGGTACCAACTGCTGTGCATACGTGAATGCGCGAGGCATGCACGATTGCCAGGGTCGTTGACGATCGGTATTTTTTTAACAAATAATGTTACAAACAACAATAAGTGCAAGTCAACTTTTGTTTTAATCAATCACGTTGATATATTTTTGCAAACAAATTAATATTGTCACTAAAGCATAGGAGTTTTCGCCAGTTGATAACAGCCTTCACGCTGGCATAATACTGTTGCAGATGTGCGTGCTCTGTCAATGCCATTTTTCTGAAAGCTAAGCCACCAAAGCCAAACATCACACGGGAGATGGAGAAAAAGACCGGTCTATCATTATTCTGCCGACGACAAAGGCTGCGTCAGCATGCTTTTGGATGCCGACGGCTAAGATGTCTAATTTGGTTGAGACAAGCGGGTATCAGGCTTTAAAGAAGGACTCTCCTGACCAGCTCTGCTGCAAGGTAACTAGCAAACTTTAGAGTTTGCACCGGACTGGCAGTCTCAACAATGAGATCTACTGGAAGCTGAGGCCGACACACTAACAGCTGCCAAGGATTTATGGTTTGCCTAAAATCCACAAGCCTAATGCTCAGAACAGTTGTTTCTCGTGTGAACACCTTTAGGTATGATTTGTCTAAATTTCTTGCCAACATTTTGTCTCCCCTTACAGGCTCATTGGTCTACTCAGCGATATTTGTGGTCTATCTTCGCAGCGAAACCATACGGGACTATGAGACCATGGTTTCCTTTGATGTGAAATCCAACATGCCAATTACAACCGCATGCCAAGCTGCCCTACAACACCTGCAGGCCAACAACAACCTATGATGACACCAGCCTCTCGCCTCACCAGATTGCCGACCTCTTGGAGTTTATACATGTACTTCGTGTACAACAGGAAGGTGCCACTATGAGTAGTCCAGTTCCCGCGGTAATTGCTAACCTCTACATGGAGACCTTCGACGATTAGACTCTCCAGGTCTACACTCCAAAGTATACACCAAGAGTGTGAAAGCGATACGTGGATGACACCATCATCACAGCCCAGTCCTACAACAAGCTGCAGCATCTGAATAGCCAACACCCCTCCATCCGCTTCACCATAGAATAGAAATTGAGGACAACACACTGGCATTTCTGAAAACACTCGTCCACAGGGATACCGATGGCCGCCTCACTACCAGTGTGTACAGGAAACCCACTCACACGGATCAGTACCTGGCAGGACTCACACCACCCGATGTCAGTCAAGTGTGGCGCGCCTCTATGAAAGAGCATCACGCATCATTCAGAAGATGGAATTTTTGCGTCGGGGATGATGTAAATTAGAACAGAGATGTTTTCTATTTTGCCATGTCCCGAGTTTATGTATGAAGCACTGTATGCTCAGTGCCTTCCGAGAGCCTGTGTGAAAAAAATATCAGGCTTACTCAGGCGGGATTCGAACCCACGACTTCCTGCTTACGAGTGCAGATGTCTTAACCACTCGACCACCGAGCTTGCCAGGGTCGGCTGGCCACTTTGAATCCAATGCAGCAGCGGGCACCGCGTAATCAGTCAGAAGATGAAATTTTTGCAACAGAGATGTCTTTTGCCCTGTACTGACATTATGTACAAAAAAATACTCGAATCCCGCCCGAGTAAGCCTGTGGTTTTTTTCACACAGGCTCTCGGAAAGCACCGAGTATACAGTGCTTCATACATAACGTCGGGACAGGGCAAAAGAGAAAACATCTCTGTTCTAATTTACATCACGCATCATCACAAAGCCCAAGGGAACAATACCTGAAAAACGTCACCTACAATCTGCCCTGATGTCTAATGGTTATCCTGTTTCTTTCTTACAGAAAACTACCAAGACCATGCCCAGCACAACAAAGGAACCAAATGGATTCCAGGTCCACAGCAGTCGTCTCGTTCGGCGATGGTGTCTCACAGGAACTCCTGCGCTGTCTGAAAGTGAAAGACCACATCATCCGTACTGTCTTCAAGTCTGGTCCCTCCAAAAGACCCCGTACCTGTACTAATAAGGATCACATGAAGTTTACTTGTAATGAGATCGAGGCTAAATGAACTTACCTGTACTGATAAGGAGCATGGGGGTAATTAATGTACTTACATGTACTTGTAGTGGTTGCGTTTGATAAGCTTACACTTTAAAACACAGGGTTTCACCACAGGAAAGCCACAAAATGAGGCTAAAAGAACGCTGCTGTGTATTCGCCTCGGCATTTTTAGAAAATTAACCCCTTGCATACGGATGATGCCAAAACAAAAATTGCCACCAGGCCGGATGAAGTCTATACAGCCATTTTCTGCATTTTCGTTCCATTGCTGGATTATTGTGTATGATATGCTTGGCTGCACAAGCCTCTCGTGTCCATTTTGCTTGGCTGCACAGGCTGGCCCGGGACCTCACTAGGATAACCATACTCAAGGGGTTAAGATGAAAGGTCGTTTGGGACAGGAACTTTAAAAAATGTAAAATGTAAACACAAGCTCACTGTGGTCTGCAAAATTGTGACCATGACAACATAATTATTCACAATTTCCACACAGTCTAGTCTCCAACTGTTGTCAATGTCAGGAAAATACGCTCTTTGCTTTCCGATTTGTATCACAATCTGTACATTTACTCACGTCGAATTCGAGTTCCCCGCCATGTTATTTTCAGCTAACCGGTAACGTCATTACACCCGGGCAGCTACCAGAGACCCGCTCGAGAGCGGGGGCAGTGGCGGTTGACACAGGGGCAGACACGAGTGATGACTAATCTAACGCAACCAATGATGTGGTATCACAGGTGGAAATTAATGTACATATGTACTTACTTGTAACGATATGGGATCAAGTGTGAAATCCCAGGCATCCCCGATGGAGCTGTCCAAGGCATCCTCAATGCCTTTCAGCTGGGTAGCATAATCCTCCAGGAATTTCCCATATTTCTTCAGTTGCACTTCTCCAACAATTTCTGGAGGGACCAAGATGACAAGCCAAACATCATTGTTAATTTCCAAAACAATTTTGAGCATTTCATACAGAATAACCTTGAACGCTGCTACATGTATACCAAACATCCATTTTTGTCTGTTCCAAATGACTGCCACATTGTGCTGACTAATTTCAGTTGGATTCCATGATGTTTGTTATACAGAGCATATATATATATACAAACAAATTTGTTCCAAAAGTAATGGATTATTATGTTAAAGGTTCGTAAATTGTCAATATATACATGTACCTCAGGCCTTGAATTTGGTAATTTTTAGGGCAAGGCCACTTTGGCCTTGAATGAAGCAAAATTATGGAGGGCACCAAGGCCAGTAAGTAGGGCACCAAGGCCAGTAAGTAGGGCACCAAGGCCAAATTATATCTGCAGGGAGGGCGCGGCATTGTTGATTTTTCCATTCAAAACATATTTAACTAGGACTTAAGAGTAAGACTATGAGGCCAAAAACATACTGCTTCCGATCACATGGGTATTCAATTATATGTGAATTTCAGCCTAAACTATTTCCGTTTACGCTACGAAAGCTATAACAAAAAATTGCCAAACAAAATGATCAAAACTTGCCTTAATTAATGTCAAAAATATTTACGGTCGATAATTCTTAAAAATCATGGAGAATTTAGGTCGTACACATCACTATGCACAACGCTAACCACGATGGGAAACTAGCCAACACTGTCCGTTTATCGTACGGTGGTAAGCGTGCGTGATGCACTTTGTGTGGCGGGCGATGAACCTCGTGTTGTGGCAGGAAATGTCGGGGAAACACGGTGTACGAGCGGTACAACCTCGAAATAAATAAACGAACACGGAAAATGCATACACAGACAAAATAGATCAAGTTCTGTGAATTAACGTGCAGAAATCTTCTTTCTCTATCGATTTAATTGGTCTAATTATTCATCGAAACTTTTGACAATCGGAACACCGCGTGTTGTGACCAAAGTTCATGTTTTTACTGTATATGTAGCGCGCCCAAGGTGTGCTTCATAGCGCCGCCTATAAGGGCGCGTTTCCTCGTACACGAACCTCGATGCGTATTGTGAGGCGCACACGTGCAAGTACTGAGAAAAAGAAAGTCAGTTGACTGCACGTAAACGTTGCCGTACATGTACATACCCCTGCGGTGGGGGTGTTGATGCTTGAAGTATCGGCATACTCCAAAACTGGACAGATTCAGTTTGTGTGCAAATGTTTGTATGTGCATATGCTGCACGTATTGTGTGCATGTGATTCTGTACGATCGCCAACGTGTTGTGCAGCGAGATGTTATGAAGGGCTGGCATGACATCGAAAAAACAAATGATATGAAGGATTGTAGTGGCTGTGTTTTTGCAAAAAGGGCACCACGGCCAAGGTAAAGATGGGGCAAGGCAAAACTGGCCGTGAAGACGGAGAATTTTTGTGGGGCACCTTGGCCAGTAAGAAGGCAACGACGGCACTGGCCGTCGTGGCCATCGTGGCCGTCGTTCATTTCAAGCCCTGGTACCTTTAGGGCATCCAAGCTTATTTCAAGATTTGTCAGAAAAATCTGTAAAACATAAAGCAGAACTTGTGAACTACATGTAGAATGAGTGACCACACACTGTGCCAAGAATATCCAACAAAGAAAATACAAACTTAAAAGACTGCTTTTTCTAGTTCATGGTTTGGAGGATAAATGTATTTTAAGTTCAAAAGGGCAAAAGTTCCATATCCGGTCATCACGTATTTGCAACCAAACATAGCAAATTTCACCTCACCTTGTGTCTTCATTGAAGACAAACCCATTCAGCCTGGGAAACTGGAATTGAGTAAGCCTGTGAATTTTTTTCACACAGGCTCTCGGAAAGCACTGAGCCAGACAGTGCTTCATATATTTATATATTTATTACGTCGGGATGAGACAAAAAAACGGAAAAATCCCTGTTCTCATTTACAATGATTTGCATCATCCCCGATGCAAATTCCATCTTCTGACTATATTTTGTTCATTTTTCATTCCATTGTTGCATTTTACCCAGAATGATGAGCCTCCGGGTTGCTGGGTGAATGTATATTTTTCACTCGGTAGGTTCATTGGTGCAAGGTGTACCATAACATTAACAACAGAGCCAGACTCACAATTGGTGATTAAAAACAAAACAAAAACAAAAACTAGAAAATAAACAAAACCATTTGTGCACGGTTAATCCATTTTGAATAATGTCAGAATGTGTTCAATTGTTCAAGTGTTTGTTTATTAAATGAAAGAAAAGTCAACAGAAAAAAATCTTGTGTTCAATTGTCAGAGGTAAAGTGTATTGTTTTCTGCAAAAATATGTGAACCCCAGTGTTCTCCAACATGTACATATGTAAAACAAACTTGGTGCCCCGCTAAGCTTTCTGCGGTGTCGGCCATGCTTTAATAGCCAGCCATGCTTTAGTAGTCACCGCCAAGCTTTAAAAGCCAGTCAGGTTTAAAATCCTACCGCCAGGTTTAAACTTTTGTTTGCGTAACTTCGCGTTTTTATGTCCATCCGCACCATACATGTAGATCGGCAGTGCGTGCATGTTTACACGGTCTTGCCATGATGGAGGGTCAAATGCTGGGGGAAAGATACATCAGGGGTGAGTGTGCCAAACGTGACGTGCGTCCATGCGTGCGTCACCAACGCAATGCCGTTCATGCACACAATGCTTTGCACACCCTGAACAATTTCAGTTTCATTTATTGGTCCTTTAATAAGAAAATTCACCTCATTACATGAAATATAGATTCATACAAATTAAATAATTTTCAGTTAATTATATAGACAATTAGAAATATAAACAGCAAAGACATATTACATGTAAGCTTATCAAGATAACGACAAAAATAAATACAAAAATCATGAAAAGTAAAGACTGGTCTGAGGATGAGGTTGAGCTATTAAAGTGGAAAATTGATGGAAATAAATGTTAGCGATGATGTTAATCTAGAAGTAGTCTGAAATAAGGCACAAATGAATTGAAATACCTGTTTGTTCTGGTCCTAACTGACTGCCATATTATACCACTACTAAGCCTTTTAAAGTATGTGCTAAGGGGATAATCATTGTTTGCTATCACAATGAGCCTTAATAGACAGTACCATTTCCCTGCAGATTTCATCCAAGTTAAAATCTACTCCAAGTACATGTACATGTATGCTTGATGCTACCCGCTTAAGTTAAATGTAGTGTACATGATTGGTCATTGTAGCAATTTACAGAAATGGGCGGATTTGGGGGTTAGTATTTTATCAATTCCAAAACAGGAATCCAAATTCCTCTTCTGGTAACATATGTCCTGATCAGGAAATATTCACACTTCAGCAAAGTTGTTTCCAAATCAGGAAACCTACTTTTGGTTGCCTCATCAGGAAACATTGTCACATGATCCAATGCTTCCAAATCAGGAAACCTACTTTTGGTTGCCTGATCAGGAAACATTGTCACATGATCCAATGCTTCCTAATCAGGAAACCTACTTTTGGTTGCCTGATCAGGAAACATTGTCACATGATCCAATGCTTCCAAATTAGGAAACCTACTTTAGGTTGCCTGATTAGGAAACATTGTCACATGATTCAATGTTTCCGAATCAGGAAACCTACTTTGGATTACCTGATCAGGAAACATTGTCACATGATTCAGTGTTTCCGAATCGGGAAATAATTCTGATTTATTTGTGTCTTGAACATGGAACAGTTTGTTCCCTGTTCTGGAATCACTTGTACGTATGTACAAGTACATAATCTGATTTATAATGAAATTACAGATCTGTTTAAATCATTTATGTACACACATGTGTACATGTTTGCAGATCACAAACATAATTGTTCTCTTCTAACTTTTTTGGACCCAAACTTGTAAAATGGGTCTGGTAAAGACTGAAGTTAAAAGTGTGTTACATTGTGTAATTTGCATCTCATAGTAAAAAAGTATTTATGCTAATTTTGAAAAAAACGTGCCCAGTTGCTTCAACAGTGTCCACATGCTTCAACAGTGTCCACATGCAAGAGTATCAAATATGCAGGCCTACACTAAGCCTGTTCGATTTGACAATATTTCCTAATATTTCGATATTTTTTTCATATCGAAAATCATATCGCCCCCTAAAAAAACCCGGAATATCGGGGAATTCGATATACCGAAGAATACCGCGATATGTTCCTTTTGGCCGCATTAAGTGTGGATTTGTCCAGTTTACCTTAATCAAAATTTCCAATTATTGGACGGTAGAATACATGTAGTATATTATGATGTATCAATGTGGGGCATTGTGCAATGTCGTCTTCACAAAACAAAACATACGATACGATCCTTTTTTTGACAGCTCGCATGTGATCGTCCACGGTATTATTATCATCTGGTACTAATCAACAATACCGAAATAGAAACAAACGCTAGTCTTTCTGGAGTGCCATAAAGAAGCCAACTGAAGGTAAATGTCGTAATACTCCAAGTACTCAATGAGCAGAAGGAACCCCGTTCCTGCCGGTCCTGGCCCCCCGATCTTGCCGGTCCCGGTCCCGAACTTGCCGGTCCCGGTCCCGAACTTGCCGGTCCCGGTCCCGATTCGCGATCTCGGTGGCCGGCCCCGATATACATTTTTAGCGGATCTGAGCTCAATCCCAGAGGGCCTGATCCAGGTGGCCCTGATCTCACGATGCCGTGCACTCAGCTGAACCCGTACCATGACCCCGGCCCCCTCCCTATATCCGGCACGTACCGTGAACCCCCGGCCGGGCCCCCGTGGTGACTTCCATCATGTATTTTTGTTTATTCCTCCGTTCTTCCGGTAAGGAAAAAGTTACGTCATCACGATAATATCGAATATCGCGAAATATTTTTGGATATCGAACAGCCTTAGCCTACAAACTATCCCCCAATACCCTGTGTCCAAATTCCAAGGAATTTAAGTCCGTTTCACACGAGCGCTGGAAACACATACATATGTATATCTGCGATGATTGGCGCCGGGTGTCTGACGCCCAAGGATGCCTGCGATTTCATGGCACACTTTGTAATGATACAACACAGTCCAGTAGCGAATGTCCCTCATTTTGATGTGTGGGTCCACGTGTATTGCTGGTACTGTGATATTCTTTGAATGGTGAAATTTATAGGGTACCAGTGATTTTCCCGCACAGTAAACAATTCTGTAAAATAATGGGTTTTTTCCTATTAAAAAACTCACCGTATTTTGGTTATATTGGATTTTGGGGGTAAAATTATGGTATTGTGACTTAGAAAATATCACGCGTCTGAGTTTTGAGGACGTAAATTTACAAGATACATGTACATGTGTTTGCTGTAAATATACAGCAACAGCAATGAAGTGTTATTTATTTTTGGTAGAATGATGTCTAAACAAAATAATAATAAAAGAAACACTCGTAGACAGGAGAAAAGGAAATATTATTTTTGACCGATTTGTGCCATCATTTTCATTTCGCCTACTCGTGTGAGAATGTAGAAAGTGCGAAATGCACAACTTTTTTATTTACCTGCATTACATGGATTCTAAACCTATCAGACTTTCTGGCCCATTTGTGCATTTTGCGATTTGTTTTGCCTTTGGGTGTTGTCACAAATCTGGCCCAAACATTTTAAAAAGTGTAAGTTTAATGCGTGGGTCAGAGGCTACAATGATGAAATGATGAAATTTACAGGGTACCTGTGTAGGCTTGGGTGGTATTTCGATATTACCGTATATAGCGACGTAATTTTTTTAATACCGGACAATACTGACTGATGATCCATAAATACCGAAATACCGGCGAAATCGGTTTGGAATTTCAATACCGCGGTATTCCCCCTAATGTTCAGAATGATTGCAAAAACCCTTTCAAAGATAAAGAAAAACTAGGACTCTATGTCTCTTCGCTGAACAGAACATAGGGCTTTTCCGCATTATGTTTTTATGATGTCACTGGGATTTTTGCTTGCTTGTGACAAGTCTGCCTACCCACCAGGCTTCATGACAATTGGAGCTACAAATTTACACGTCTTACGAGAAATTATGCCTTTGATGACGTCATTATGATGGTGCACATATTTTGCATATGTAGGACCTAACAAAGCTATTACAAAAAGGATTTTGAATGCAGCATGTTCTCTTGATGAGATATGGCTTTAAGAAACTTTGAATTTCAAAAACTTTAATATTACTGTAAAATCGTATGATAAAGTCATCATGACGTCACCTCAATTTTCATCTGTAACACGAGCTAGCCTACCAACATACCTGGTTTGAAGGCAATCGGACGTACCGTTCTCTAGATATGGGCCCTTGAAAAATGCACCTTTAAGATGACGTCACATGACACGTGATGACGTCATCATGACGTCACGTTTCGGCATACATTTTCAGCTTAGGGTCTCTGTTTGTGTTAAGCCTGATTAAGATCTGATGTTTAGTGACCAAAGTGGCTCTTACAAAATTCATGTACAAAGTCTAAAGGATTTGGGATAGAACAAAAAAAATCATAGAAAATCAGCCGATGACGTCACCTCAGATTTTACATGCTAGTACATGTAGCACTATCTACCTACCCACTAATTTTTATGACGATCGGACCTACCCTTACATGTGTTTCAAAAAAGCATAATTCTGATGACGTCATGATGACGTCACACAATTTTCACATTTATGTGAAAGAATATAGGAGCTAACAAAGCTATTACAAAAAGAATTTTGAATTTAGCATGTTCTGTTGATGAGATATGGCTTTAAGAAACTTTGAAGTTCAAAAACTTTAATATTACTGTAAAATCGTATGATGACGTCATCCTGACGTCACCTTAATTTTCATCTATAACACGAGCTAACATACCAGGTTTGAAGGTAATCAGACGTACTGTTCTCCAGATATAGGCCCTTGAAAAATGCACCTTTAAGATGACGTCACATGACAAGTGATGACGTCATCATGACGTCACGTTTCGGCATACATTTTCAGCTTAGGGTCTCTGTTTGTGTTAAGCCTGATTAAGATCTGATGTTTAGTGACCAAAGTGGCTCTTACAAAATTCATGTACAAAGTCTAAAGGATTTGGGATAGAACAAAAACATTCATAGAAAATCAGCCGATGATGTCATCATGACGTCACCTCGGATTTTACATGCTAGTAGCACTATCTACCTGCCCACTAATTTTTATGACGATCGGACCTACCCTTATATGTGTTTTTAAAAAGCACATTTTTGATGACGTCATGATGACGTCACACATTTTCCCATTTATGCGAAAGAATATAGGAGCTAACAAAGCTATTACAAAAAGAATTTTGAATTTAGCATGTTCTGTTGGTGAGATATGGCTTTAAGAAGTTCAAAAACTGAACAATTACTATAACATCGTATGATGACGTCATCTTGACGTCACCTCAATTTACATCTATAACACAAGCTAGCCTACCAACATACCAGGTTTGAAGGAAATCGGACGTACCGTTCTCTAGATATAGGCCCTTGAAAAACGCATCTTTAAGATGACGTCACGTGACACGTGATGACGTCATCATGACGTCACTCTTCGACATACAATTTCAGCTTAGGGTCTATGTTTGAGGTAAGTTTGGTTAAGATCTGAGGTTTTTTAAGACCTAAAGTGCCGCGGACAAAATTCGTGTACAAAGTCTATGGGCTTTTGGTCAGAACTAAAATAAGAAGGAAGAAAAAAAAAAATCAGAACAAAAACAAGGCCTTTTCCGACTGACTTTGTCAGAAAAGCCAATAACCGCATTCACAGTTGACTCCATTCTCTAATCATCCAGTGTTATGTCTGCCTTGAAGTGGAAAGATAAGACCTCATTGTGGAGCTCGACTTGGTAACCCGATACTCCAGTGGCTGCCGTTCTACCAGAAAGGCCTTTGAAGTTTTGCTTTATACACCGCCGCATTTGCATTTAACTTTTTTTGGGTGTGTGATGTGTGCGCGGCAAGCCGGCATGCGATGCATATGCAGCGAGCCGTACGTCATTTTAAAACCATCTGATTGGCCATCTAAAAGACGTTCGGGTCACATCTCATTCGTGGTTTGGGGCCACCTCGATTCTTGCCAGCGTCTGGTCTGATTGTAAGTTGCCACTTCGTGATTGTCTCTACCAGCCAAGCCGTTACTCTGTAAACTGTGTTGTAAACTTTTAGTGCTGGCACGAGAACAAAATTAATTCTGAAATAATTCACTCCCTGGGGGATTGCCCACTGATGTATACAAATCTGAACTTGCATTAGCTGCTCAAGTTGACGACACCGTCCACCATCTTTCCACTCCACGCGATACGCGAACGTACGTAAAACTGGTACAAGCATGATGTAAATGTAAGCAGACGCAACCGCAGTAGTAGTAGTCTACGCCACGGAGGCCGTAGGACGTGTGGATATGTGCCATCAGCGGCAGTGGGCTTGCGGACCATGGCGCCGGGTGCTGTTGGAGTCGCTGGTGACCGGGGGCTGGCACATGACGTGAATCACTGTTGCTGCAGGGTACCAACTGCAAAGCACATGTTCGCTATGCATCGTACGTGAATGCGCGAGGCATGATATGCACGATTGCCAGGGTCGTTGACGATCGGTGTTTTTTAACAAATGATGTTACAAACAACAATAAGTACATGTACTACAAAAGTCAGCTTTTGTTTTAATCAATCACGTTGATATATTTTTGCAAACAAATAGATTAATATTGTCACTATAAAGCATAGGAGTTTTTGCAAGTTGATAACAGCCTTCACGCTGGGATAATACTGTTGCAGATGTGCGTGCTCTGTGGCGTTTTTTTTTTGATGACGTAAGTAATACCCCAATTTAAATAATAACCGGTTATAGTGAATACCGCGTTATTTTTTAAATGTAAACCGCTGACTTCTGGAATTCGATACCGCCCAAGCCTATACCTGTAATTTTCCCGCACTGTAAACATTTTCCCCTTTTAAAAACAAACCAATGTACATGTTTTCCGGAAATTTTAGAGGTCAAGACTGAAAACAAGACTTCAGGGGCCGATTTCACTAAAGTCTCCATTTGCGATCATCGCTAGTCATCCAGCAAACTCATCACTAGCCGCAAATCCATCGGCGTTGCGATTGCGTCGTTTTTTTCGTTTCACTATTAAAATCCATCGCTGTTGCGATAGCGAAATAAGAAAAGAAATGTATTGTACGAGGCTGATTCACGTAGAATACCTGTGGGAATGTGGTTCGAGCATTATAATGGAGATCAATGATGGATGTAACCCGAAACCACACGCGAGCTTGCAATTCGCCCGCGCCTGTACGTCACTAGTATGCAACACGTATGCAAAACACTCATTCATAATTTTTCCCCCGAAAGAAACGAACTAAAAAGAAACTTAGTTTTGATTGCATTTTTGAGTTTTTATGTAAATGTGTTTCCCAGCACTTCACAGCCCTTATATAGTTCCGGTAATTTTTCCAATAGGCATCTATGTCATTACAAAGCAAATTTTTTGCTGAGCAAATGTTTTCAGGCTCTTAAATGTTTTCACCGGTAAAAATAAGTCATTGAGTAAATTAAAACAAGAAGCCACATGTTGTTACGCTCAAACATGTCCTAGGTGGCCGAGACCAGAGACGAAATTTTGAAACTCCCGCTGTCTGGGAAAGACATAAATAATTGGCCCCCGGACGTTTGGTGTATTGACAGTGCCACAAAACTAACCCGCTGACTGACACTCTGCAGAAACAGTGGCCATAAACGACGCCAAAGAAGCGTGCTCCACAGATAAGAAAGGATTAATAACCACGCTCTGGGTGAGTCGATTGTACAGCCACACGGCTGGCATACCAACCAGCGGAATTACATAGATACACAAAAACAGTTTCTGCAGACCAGTCACCAATATAAAATTATTAAATAGGAGAGCACCACCAACAGAGTCGTTCATCCTCCAACTTCACCAATGTTTTATAGTGGTTGTTTTAGAAAAAACAAGGAAGAAAGAGGATTGGCTTTGTTGATGATGACTTTACAAATCCTTCCCCCCCCCCCCCCCCCCCCCTCCCCCAGATAAGTTCGGACTCGCTGCGGCTACTTCTTGGAATGATCCATCAAAGAATCCACTGATTATTCTTCTAACGTAGCCATACATAGCACATACATGTACCAGGACTGTCATCTTGCAGAAATAGTGGCTAAAACTGACTCCCTCGAAGCGTATTCCACTTTTTAAAACATGAAAGAAATTATGCTTTGGGTGGGTCAGTCACACACCCACACGGCTGGCATACCCACCAACCTATTTATAAATGTATACAAAAACAATTTCTGCAAGACCAGTCACTTACGTAAAAACCGATAATGAAACCTTGCTCAACAGAATCTATCTTCCTCCAACCTTTTCCACAAATAAAAAAAGAATGGAAAGAGAGATTTTGTTGATACCTTTTAACAACCCCCACCCTCCCTACCTCCTAAACGAACTTTGACTCACTGCGGCTATTTCCTGAGATGATCAAAAAAATACGATAAACTGATCATTCCTTGAATTTTGCCTGCACACACCGGTTCTTTCTTTCTTGCTATTTTCAAAATTTAAAAAGCACTTCATCTTGTAAAGAACAAGAAGTTCAACCAAAATGAACAATCGGTTAACCAAGGCCCTGAAACAAAAAGTTCCATCACATGACTCAAAATCGTAACACATAGTCTGCATGTATGATTACGCCCCCTCCCAATAAACACTATGTCATTACAAAGCTAATTTTTTGCTGAGCAAATGTTTTCAGGCTCTCATGCCAACAAGGACTTGTACCCCCCTGTGAATGATCCGACAGGTACTTGCCTCAGAAATATCGTGATGTCCCGAAGTAGTCCCGAAAAAAATGCAGAGCTACAAACAGTCAAACACTTGGTTGTTGCGTCAATCGCTTGACTTCTCAAAAGTGGCCTAAGATAGGGCTCTAACATATCCAACCCGCCGCAACGCCATTTCTTGTGAAGCGATAATTCTTGTCCCTGTATCAAATGGGTTAGTTTTTATCTCGGAACACCCTCTCTCTAGAGCTCGCCATATTTACAAAACGTCGTCCAACTTATGTAAATAAAATGGCGAAAATGTTTTTTTGCGATGAAAAATAGACTTTGCGGATCGCATCGCAAAATATCAATCGCTAACTTGATTATTTGCGATGAACAAATTCATCGCAAGTATTAGTGAAATCGTTCTTCAAAATTCATCGCTAAGTTGCGATGGGTTTTGAGTTTAGCGAGCGATTTCGGCATTTGCGATGATCGCAAAGCGTTAGTGAAATCGGCCCCTGATTTCCCTTATGAAGTCTTGTGCCCTGCTTTATACAAAAATGCACTGGAAGTGAAATACTGATTGTGTGATGCGAACCAACCCTACCCTGAAAAAGGGAAAATTTTATTTTCTGGCAGACAATCATTTAAAATTGTTAAGTATGAATAATAATCATATACACGCTGGGCCAGTTTCTGTTTATGCCTCATTCAAAAATAGATGACTTTGTATTGCTAGAAAAATAGCAATTTATTTTAGGGGATAAAACTTGAAATTAG
Organism: Hippasteria phrygiana; assembly: GCA_037893225.1. Taxonomy (NCBI): domain Eukaryota; kingdom Metazoa; phylum Echinodermata; class Asteroidea; order Valvatida; family Goniasteridae; genus Hippasteria; species Hippasteria phrygiana. The sequence goes on from JAZGUH010000349.1 coordinate 697,169, forward strand.
CAAGGAAAATGGATCTTTAATAAGTGGATTTTCTTATCCCTAACGTCACCGAATACTACAAAATACTAGAGAAAACTGTAGTACTTATGCAGTACTTTTACTACACTGGCCTATGAGAATTGAGTAGTATTTTGTAGTACAGTGTACTGTACCCCAAGTGAATGCCCAGGACAATGGGATTATTTACCAATGTTTACCTGTATTTTTATACTAGTATCCTGGGAAAAATGAAACAGTAGAATCATTTTAATCAGTTCAAGAATTAAAGGAAGTCTTTTATTTAACTACTGAAGATGTACATGTTTTTGTAAACCACAAGCAGTAGTATTTGCAAACACTTTATTGCAATTGCAACCCTAACCCCTCCCCCCCCCCCCCCCCCCCCCCCAGGGTGTGTGGAAATTTATATTGATATATATATGTGTGAGTTTGTATATGCCGGCAATCGTGGACCTAGGACAAAAGAATTCGGGCGTAGACAAAGGGGTCCACGTTTGACCTAACGTCCACGATTGAAAATCGTGTACAAAACCAATGGGAGGCCTTCCGAAAAAGTTAGAGTATAAACAAAAGAGGAACAATGGGAGGTCCACGATTGCACCCGTTTACATGACTGCGTGTGTGTGTGTGTGTACATGTACTGTACTACATTCGAGGACAAGCGGAGAAAGGAAACACAAAAGAATCTTTCTTGTCCTCGAGAGACGGTCTTTTGGTAAAATATTAAAGGTTGATCTTTCAGTTTGTTTATTAAAAATGTTCAAAATCGTTGGGAAAATGGCATCCGGCACTCTAAGACAGATTTTGAATTTTTTGTTTTAAAATCGGAATTTTTAGTCTGTAATTTAAATGAGGTTGACTGTGTTTTGCATGGATTTAGTAGAGCTGCATTTAGGTTCGAGGTCAAGATTTGTTTTTATACTGCAGGGGAAAATATTTTTGAAATTGCGAAACATTTACAAAAAGTACACACGTATTCTAGCCATTATGAACAGTGCCCTGTTCGTGCCATATATGCACCACTAACTGAGCGTAAGCCTATAAACAGTTTTTTTGTTATACTATTTTATATAATAAATTTGTTGCTTTTCTAAAAAAATTATTGGACACCATCGGCATAAAGTTCCCGTATTTCGTCACTAAGCTATTTGAAAGAGAGATGTACATGTACATGATACATTTTTGTAGATGACTGATTTTGAAGATTTACATTTATATTTTCTAATTATGTTCTCTGTCGGCCAACGTATCGGCAATATACATGTAGGTGAAAACAGACTGCCGTGAAAATTCGGCAAGCCTAAATTAACGCAAAAATGTAGGGCCACACGGATCAGCTACATTGTAGGTATAAAACAAAAACACTTTCAGTACAATATCGAGACAATAAAAAACGATATCGGCGATATCTCGATTTTTGGATTTTAAAAAACATGGAGCCGATTTTGATTTTTGGGCGGCGAATATCGCATCATCGCGATGTTATCGTCATATCGTCCAGCGCTATACACATGTATAGACCACCCATCCGCGTTCATGTCCTTTGACCCAGGCATGCAAACTTTGCAAAAAAGAGGGACGTTTGCTGCCGGACTGTGTTATATCGTGAGATAGCCTGCGATAAAATCGTAGGCATTCTTGGTGTTAGACACCCATCGCCAATCATCCCAGACGTGTGTTTTCCAGCATTCATGTGAAACGGGCTTACATGTATGAGTGAATAAATGAACACCGTTTAATAAAAGTACAAAAAAAAATTGGTTTAACCATTTGTGTCCTTTAACTCTTGCATATGTACCTAAAAAAATCCCTAACATAATATAATGGCTGTCCCTTGGTCTTGCCATGGTCTTGCAAAGATCAGAACATAATTACATGTACAAGTTTGTGGAACTTTGTTTATACTATGGTGGTACATGATACCCATTCTTGTGCACAAAAGAATTATGATAAGCACCTGTGGTTAAGACCAGAACCTTGGTTGCCATAGTACCCACCCAACTGGGAGCTATTTGGACTGGCTTCTGGCTACTCAAGTAGCTGGTAGCAAAGCAAGGACAAGCCTGGAATGGTTAATTGGCTTATCATTGGGTCAAGCAGGCTATTGGAAAACTTAACTTTTTACTGAAAATGGTTTACATGAAAACTTAACAAAATAGAAAACACAAAGGGAAACTGCATTATTATAGTTGACATAAGTTTATATTTTTGTCTTAAATCACTCAACTTCCCGGTCAGGGCCGAAATGTGCACACATGTACGTATCCATGGAACAGACACTTGCAAAGACCAATTACATTATTGAAGTGGGGAGCTTGAAAATATATTCCAGGAAATTCTCTGTAACTTGGTCCAATTAAGTTAAGCATCACAAACATTGAAGACAAAAATAATCATTTTTCCCCAAAAGTGGTTGTTGGAATGTGCTAAAAAGTTTACCGATTAAAAAATTGTCTGGCTTTTCTTGCAAGTTTAAAATTCTAAGCAACATAATTTTTGGGGCCTTTGTTTTAAAATCATTGGTACTCATCAGAATATTGCTTCTATTTGTAACTGTAATTCAGTTGCATAAATACATGTGTACTAAATTACATTTAAAAAAAAGAAATCATCATGTTTTATGACTTGTTTGTGTAAACCTGTGGTGTTTGAGACGTCCAACATATTCCTTGAACAGTTGAAGAATCAAATGATAGTTTTGACCGTAAAAGAGTCCTTTATTAATAAGAAGAGAATACTTTAAGAAAGAGGTCCCTACATGTATGTACATACATTACTCAATACAGCTAGTACTGTTTATAAATAATTAATTAAAATACAAAACGGTATTGTGTGATACATATTTCATGAAAGCAACCCAGAGATGACTCCACATATGGAAACATGTTGCCCAAACAGGAGTCAGTCACTGAGGATGTTTCCTTAATTGGAGACTCTACATGTACATGTACATGTACATTGTAGGTCTCAGATTGTATGAGAAAGGTATTCCCTGTTCAGGTATCATTTCCAAGTAACACTGTTAATGTTACCTTCTGAAAATACTTCTTTATAAGGAAACTTGTTTAAGCAATTGTATTATATCTACACATTGTATAAACATGTAAATATTGTTTCCAAAATAAGAAGTTTGTTTCCTGAACAGGAATCATACTGAGCTGTCCCCAAAACAGGGAACAACCATGAACCTCAGAAATGTTTCCATATCAGGAAACATTTAAAATGTCTCCAAAACTGGAGACGTTGCATGATGTTTCCTAAATAGGTGATATTGTAAACGCCTGAAAAATTTTCTCCTATTCAGGACGCACATGTTTCCAGCGTTCGCATGCGACATTTGGTGACCGATAACTTTAGGTAACGATAGGTAACGATATCGCCACTATGTGCAAAATATTCATAATAGATGAGTTAATTATTTCCTTGAACCGGATTGGCGGTGAAGTCTGGCAGTCTCAAGATATAGCCATTTGAAATTTTCTTTGCTGAAAAAAAAGTATGTAAAATGGTTGAAATCTCATAAAAATAGTTTTTATATTTGAGATTTCTTCCTTTTTATTAATTTTATACATAAACATTTTCATACATATTTTAGTTTCCATAAAAATCTATTTTATATGGTTTTAGTAATTTGTTACCTATTATGGAAAAATGCCGCCTGATCTGGGAACAAAATTAAATGTTTCCTGATTTGGAATTGTACCGGACTGTTTATAGGAAACATCGCTCCACTGACCTGTTCGAAGTTTTGCGTTCTTGTATGGCGGAATAAATGAGAGAAAAAGGGCGCTCGTTTTCAACTGTCGGGCGGATGATAGCCTTTACTCAAGGTGCGCGTGGCTACCTGGATGCTTGGCGTGCATGGCTACCTGGACACTTGACGCGCCCCGAATGCCACCATGTCCGGGGCGCGCCACTCGTCCGGGTAGCTACGCCCGCCTTGACTAAAGGCTACAGGGCAGTTTTCAAATGATTTCCAGCTGGAAATCATTGGGAAAACGATATAAATTTCCACTTTTCTTGACAACGACAGCACACCGGGTGCCATCATTTCACAGGATGATTGAGACTACTATTAACTTCCCAGGTTGTATCGTAAAATTAGGTGTGATCCCTGGCTATACGGAATTCTGGGTTTATGACTTCTGACTAGCGCCCACCCGAACAAAGATACTGACAATTTGGGAGACCGCCAACATAGGGCAAGATAGCTCAGTTGGTAGAGCACCGGTACGGTAACCCGGAAGTCACAGGTTCGAATCCCGCTCCTGCCAGTGTCTTTGTTCACTTTGAAAATGTATTCAAATTTACCTAGTCAGTTTCCCTTGTGGATTGTTTGACGAACTTACAGACTAGTAAGTAATTCATAAATTTTTTTTTTGAGAATTACCAATCGTGTACACTACCTTTAAGTACATGTACATGTATATTGTCCCATTTCCTAGCCCCATTATACCACACTACACGATCGTGAATGATTGCACTTTCTATCTACATGTATGACCGAGGTGTAAAAAAAAGAGTCATTATCACCCTATCTACTCGAAATGAACGTAACTTGCACAGGAAATGTACAATGTAGTCTTTGCTTTGCCATGAGAGCTTTACAATGTTCAATCAAGTCTAATCCAGCTTAAATACTGTCAATAGTTGTACCCAGGTATTTGAAACTTTCCACAATCTCTATACCTTTCCCCGTGATACAAAATGAATTTGTCAAAGGATCATTTGCCTTCTGATACCATTTTTTTTTGGATTAAGCTCAAGATAACTGTCCTTGCACCAAACAGTAAAATCATGTATAGATCGCCTATATTCTTCTTCATCATTGTTTATGATGAGAATGTCATCTGCATCAAAATGTTTACTGAATGACGGTCAGAAACACAGTCATTGGTGTAAATTATGAAAAGACTTGGTGAAATTTAATCCCTGTGGAGAATGGGGTCCGAGACCAAGCCATTTACATGTACTTTCACTCACTAAGTTCTCACAGAGAGAAAGTCACATATCCAGAGATGGTTTCACATAGGGATGTGAGTTTCTCAATCAGACTGTGAGGTTGTATTGCGTTGAAAACATATGAAAAGGCATAGCACTGCTGCTTATCTAAATGTTGGTATTAAAAATACATGTATATGTAGCATGTGTGAATGACAGACCACATTGTGGATGGACTTGTCAGTCTGATACGCAAACTGGTAAGTGTCAACTCATTCTCGGATGGGCTGAATGAGGTTATGAAAGACTATTCTTGAACCCTAACTCTGCCAGACGCAGCACAGTGCATCTGTGGTGACAGCTTCACTTTGCTGCACTCTGCACACAAGTCAATGTGACAAAGTATGCAATCTTATGCGTCTGGCAGGGTTTCTAGCCAAAATATCCTGGAGGGTTAGGGTTAAAGACATTTCATGACAATCGATGTTAGTGCAACTGGCAGAAAGTCATTATTTGCCGAAGGACGGAGCTTCTTAGCTACCGGCATGATGACCACGGCCTTCCAGCATGACGGAATGCATTGTTGATTGTGTAATTTCAAGCCATAGCCAAGTACATTTTTGTAATACGGACACGGCCTATTATTGACTCGTATGGGAAATGTGGAGTGAGTCCGCAATTGGGGGACTTTAAATCATGCCACACCAAAATTCATAGTCGGATTCCGCCATCGTTATTTTGCGTTTAGAGACAAATTCCTGTATATAGTGTCCGGGAGCTACAATGTAGATGTACAACGTACAACTGTATGCTTGCATGCAAATTGCAAATAATTCTTGATGAACTTTGTAGTCGACAAGATTTCTTCATCGATAACCAACAAAGAACCAGACCAACAAGGACAGTCATCACAGGGGTTGACAAATCCTATCGCCCAATACCCGGGACAACCAAAATCAGGCGTCGGGCTATCGTTTCTTGCAAAGGCCAAGTCCGACAGACAACCTATTTTTAAAAATGTAAAATAAATTTGTAATGATTACGTTTCCAATTTTGTCAAACTAATGCGAAAACCAAAAGTCTCTGATTTTTTCAAATGAATGCGAAAACCAAAAGTCAGTTAAACTCCAAGGATGCACGATACTTACCACGCCAATATCGTACAGCGCTATACATGTACACACGATTGGGCCTAGGACTGTTTGATGGCAACGTGGCCCAGCATGACATACATTGTATATACATGTATAAAGAATTTGTCAAGAAGAACATGTACATACAACGATTCGATTTACACATTGTGCAGGGCACTGTGGAAGCAGCGTCTTTATGCAGCGAGCCATCGCACAACATTCCATAGTCTATTTTTCTGTGGATTGGTGTTTGAACATGTACATGTACATGTACGTATGTAGAACGAAATATGGTAACTTTAAGACTAAATGTAAAGTCTATTGGCAAACAGTTGTTTACGTATTCGGCAAGCATGAACACAAGCTATATTATTCCTGTCAAACTTTGGATGGAGATTTCATCCGGCAACTGGGAATCTGTAAGAAATGAACGATCAAAATTCAATGAGATCAATGATATATTACACCATTGTTGTTAGGATGTACCCATGTCTAATAGATTTTTGTAGTTGAAATTTTCTCCCCAAAATAATTCGGTTTCGGTCACTTTGATCCAGACATTGGGAGTTAAGGAAATTTTAGAAAGGTCGGGACGAGTGCGGAGGTAAAATAGGGGAAAATTTGTAAAACGCCCGATATCTTGCATGGCGAAAATCAAACCGATAGTCTCGTTTGTATGCTTATTTTGTGCGGCTGGCATAGGTCTGTTTTCAAGCCTAGTCTGGCACGTGGTAACAACGACTATACGCATACACATAGGCAGATCCAGAATTTTTGCAAAGGGGGGTCCAACTTTAAAAGTGGGGGGGGGGGGGGGGGGGACATACTGTGCTCCAAACTAATGCGAAGCGCGAAGCGCGAAGCGCGAAGCGCGAAGCGCGAAGCGCGAAGCGCGAAGCGCGAAGCGCGAAGCGCGAAGCGCGAAGCGCGAAGCGCGAAGCGCGAAGCGCGAAGCGCGAAGCGCGAAGCGCGAAGCCCTTGCGGCGTGGGGTTCGGGGATTTGGATTCTAGATGCTCTGCGGTGCGATCTGAGGCAATTTCTGACCACTTTAACAAATTTGTTTGGGAACAAAAGATCATCATTATTAAACACAAGTTTGATATCCCCAGGAAATTAATGTATTTTTTGGGGTAAGCTTAATTTGTACCAGTAATGTATGAAGCTTTCCCAAAGTCTAGAGAGTCACTGTAAGATTTTTTAAAGGTTCTTGTGTGTTTGTACGTGAGTAGGCCTCCTATTCCTTGTGTATTTTTGTAGGCTTTTGCTTTTTTTTCGTAGGCCCCCAATTATTTGGTAGGCCCTAGGCACAGTGTTTTATGTGCCTATAACTGGATAATCTGGTGCTTGGGGGGGATGTTAGTTGTATGTTTTTCCAAAATGATTCCCGAGTTTAGGTCAGGTCCCCCCCCAAAAAAAAAAAAAAACATTAATAAAAAGAAATTAAAAAAACGTTAATTAAATTTAAAAATAAAAAAAATTTAAAATTAAATTTAAAAAGGGGGGTCCAGACCCCCTGGCATGGACCCCCCCTAGATCCGCCCCTGTCATGATGTGTGTTGGCGCGTTGTGGGAAGCCGGATCGGAAACTATATTTTGCTTGTGTCTCATGGCAGGCTGTCTGACATTGTCTGGTGGTATCGCGGCATGGGCCTATCCGGACAGTGTCATGATTTTACTACATGTAGGTTTGGAAAATGAAGAGTAAGTAATAATATAAATCTTACAAAATTTAAACTCCAAATTTGGCCATTTGAATTGTTTTATCTCCAAAATGCAAACGCATGTCGAGACCCTGTAGTTGGTCCCTCCTACTTTGATTGGCTGTGTACCCAGTTTAATTCCTTGACACCCCACACGCTTCGAAACGCGCTTCATTTATTTTTCCAGTGTCAATTTAAATAGTGTTTTTTATGAGGGACAACATTTTTATAGTGAATCAAGGCGGGACAATCAGGTGGATTGGGTGCGCAATACCAGAGTCGCTGATGACTCGGACTCGAGTCGGACTCGATTCGCAAATTTTTTGACTTGAGACTTGACTTGATTTGGGAAGAACATGACTTGCGACTTGACTTCACTTGACCAAATTTTACTTGCGGACATTAAAACTTTTGTTAAAATAAACACAAACTTTTGGCCGTATGCACATTATCGAAGAACGCCGAGTCTATATAGTGCATCCTGGGCCACAGCACCGAGCGCTGGCCGACTGTGCATGATGGATCATCGAGACAGCATGCCAGGTTGATTTGTGCAGTGCAAAGCATGCTGCGCCGGCCTACTACTAGCTGCGCCTCTGCGTAGTATTAGACGTTGTATCATCCGTTGTTCAACAGTGCGGTTATTCTACACCACAGTCTGGTTTTATGCTTTTTATGTTTGGCGCAACTGCCATCCAGGCCGGCGCGGCCTAGGCCAAAATAAACAGATTGATTGTTTCCGGTCCAGCGGCCGGGTGGATTTTTTTTCCCTCTCGGCCGCCCGCACTTAGTATAATTTGTTTTCCCATCTTGTCCCATGTGTTATTTAAATATTATGACGTCTGGTGAAAAAGGTCTGGTGAAAAAGGTCTTATAAAAACTAACCCGGCAGCTTTTTGAGAACTGACTCGATGCGCCACGTGCACGCACGGGAGACTCGAGGGGATACGTACTCACCTACATTGTACATGTATACATGTACTGCAGTGCCTGTGGCGCCATGCCATACGTACAATGTATGGACCGAAACAAAATACCACTCGTCAACAACCCTAGTCTTGGTTCAAGACGACAGTGATCGATAATGGATCGTGTTAGCGTCGCGTTTATTTGTTCCATGCAGTGTGCCCTCTGACGGTACGATTAGACCAACTCATGGGCTCGCACTATCGTCTTGGGAATCCTGCACCAGCGGTTTAACTTTTTCTTTATTTCTCCCTAGGCTTTCCTAGGGAGCCAATCAGCGATCGCAAAACGACATGCATATGAATTATGTGATGACCTGAATATATTAACGGGTCGGGATCTGGGGCTAATGTAAACATGAATGGCCACTGCACGTCACCGAGCGGGCGATATGCGATACACGATTATCGCACAATTAATTACAAGCAACTGTGACTGGGAACGGCCGTTTCGTGAAGGGTTTGTGTTCCTTATGGTGTGTTTACCGACTGGGTTCGGTAAACCATAGAGGAAGGGGTAAACCATGGAGGAATAAAATGTGTTTTATTCCTCCATGGGTAAACCATGGAGGAAGGAACCTGCTGTGCCTACTAGCTCTCTGTTTTGATTTCACTCACTTCGCCTCCAATTTCCATATCACTCGTCACAGCCTATAGTACATGTAGTATCCTATTGTACAAAACCTCTCAAGTTGGCTTTGGATAAAGCCTGACGATGAGGTGCTGAAGAAGGACGCTCAGGGTCAGTATTAATTCGTTTGTGTTTGCAAGCATGAGCCCCCGCCGGACGGGGATTCCTGCATGCAGTCGGAGTCTGTCTACAATAGTAACAATCGGAGTACGAGTATATACAATGTATGCGGTCAGGCTCTAGAGTGAAAACGAACATGATCCTGCACTGTTGTATTAATGGGCCTGCATGAAATATGGTTAAATTTAGCTTGAAAATTCCAGCTCTAGGCTCATGGCGAATCATCACATCGATCCAGCTAGCTATAACTTACGTGGTTGGGGCAATGTAGGAAAGAGTGGTTGGGGCAAATATGAATGAAAATAGGGATATTTAAAACCATCATAAACACTGAATTTTATACCCTTACCCCCTAGGCCAGCCTGTGTGGCAATTCATATTGAATTTCAGAGTACAAATTTCACTTTACTAAAAAAATGCGTAGGTGATTCTCGACAGTGCTTTAATTACTTGTGACATGAATCACACACGTAACGTGATGCAGAAGGATAATCCCCAACGATATCCCCAATAAAGAAAACATCAATTTCATGTTTATTTAACAGAAATATGTTTTGCATGTTATTTGTTCCTTTCAAAGATATTAATAGTATAACTACTATAATAACTATACGCGGCGCTACGCGTATACATACGATCTTTGGTTTCTTCCCACAAACCAGACACTATCGTATGGTACATGTGTATGTCATGGGTGCACCACACTAAATAGGCCAGAAATTGCTGCGCCAAGCTGATTACCATAAATTGAAAACCCACAACTTTTTTTTGGGGGGGGGGGGGGGGGGGGGTCATGCAATTGATAGATTGTGTAATTATGATCAGCTATCATAACCTGGGGGTTCTGTGCTTCAACTTTTGTGCAGACTTGATCACTTTTGGCTTTAAAATTGGTCCTACACGTATTTGGCTTGGCAAGTGGAGGGATGCTGTATGGAAAATGGCAGCTAGCCAGTTTGGGGGTGGTAATTTTTGGGGACAATTAGCAAAAATTCCAAACGGCTACCCTACCAAAAATTGAAAAGAATTTGACAGATTAAGATTCAAACTTTCAGTAGTGCCACAAAAACTGAGAGACTCCTGGATAAGGATTTTTTCACTGTGAAGTGGATTTTACACTAAGGTCAATGGGAGTTTATTTATGGTGCACCCTCATGGGGTCGCCGACTGGATAAAGCGCCATGTTGTTCGAAGGTTATGAATATTAACACAAACAAACTCATTTTTGCAGGATTCCCCAGACGATAGTGCGAGCCCATGAGTTGGTATAATCATACCATCAGAGGGCGCACTGCATGGAACAAATAAACGCGACGTTAGACGATCCATTATCGATCACTTTCGTCTTGAACCAAGACTACAACGACCCTGACAATCGTGCATGCCTCGCACCAGCACTGCACATCACATTCACGTATGCACAGCGAACATGTGCTTTGCAGTTGTACCCTGCAGCGACAGTGATTCACGTCATGTGCCAGCCCCGGTCACCAGCGACTCCCAACACTGCGTGCGCAACAACAGCACCCAGCGCTGTGGTCCGCAAGCCCACTGTATTGCTCAATGGTCACTGCGCGCTGTACGAACAACTGTCGCCAGCAGCCGCCACATTACCTCTCTCATGGCACATATCCACGCGTCCTACGGCTTCCATGGCAAGCCCACTGTGTATGTTGCGAGCTGTACAAGCCCACTGTGTACAATGTATGTTGCGAGCTGTACGAACAACTGTCGCCAGCAGCCGCCACATTACCTCTCTCATGGGACATATCCACGCGGAGACTACTGCGGTCGCACCTGCTTACATCATGCTCGTACCAGTTTTACATACGTTCGCGCATCGCGTGGAGTGGAAAGATAGTGGACGGTGTCGTCAACTTGAGCAGCCAATGCAAGTTCAGATTTGTATACATCAGTGGGCAATCCCCCAGGGAGTGAATTATTTCCGAATTATTTTTATTCTTGTGCCAGCACTAAAAGTTCACAACACAGTTTACAGAGTAAACGGCTTCACTGGTAGAGACAATCACAACACAAAGTGTCAACTTACAATCAGACCAGACGCCAGCAAGAATTGAGGTGGCCCTAAGGGACGGAAACCATGCTAATAAACACGTACACGTTGATTTGCTCATTGCATGAAAACTAGCAAGAGCTATTCAAGTTCTTTTCTATTTCGTTAATACTAGAGGAGCTACAATGTATACGTTAACGTATAGTCATCTGCATACATAAATAAGTTGCAATTTTGGGGTATACAAGATAGAAAATCACCAGTATAAAGAATGAATAAAAGTGGCCCTAAGATCGACCCTTGTGGAACGCCTATGTTTGAATGATAGTGTGCCCTCAATATCTACAGACTGACTACGACCGCCTAGGTACGACTTAAACCAATTAATTACAGAAGATGACATATTCAGCTTCTTCAATTTGCCTAGTAGGATTACATGATCAACACAATCAAAAGCTTTACTGAGACCAATGAACACGCTACCTGTAACTTCACCTTGCTCCATGGCCTTAAATTTTAAAAACACTTGTTTGTTAAAACGTGTAGAGTGCTTTCAGTTGAGTGCAAGGGTCTAAATCCCGATTGGCAACTACATAGGTATCAAATTGTTATCATCGAGGTACATGTAGATGTATGTACATGTAGGTATATACTGCCGAGTGCACCCATCTTTATAAAATCTTAGCGATAACTGGCAGTATAGAAATAGGCCGATAATTACCTGTACTACATGTACATTTATCTCCTCTCTTGTGAATTGGTGTACATGTACATGTATTAAACTAATGGTGCCCTCACACCATAGCGATCACCAGTTGCGTATGGTTGCGAATATAAAATAGTGGTCATAAGTTCCGAACGCAACTCACACGCAACTAATAGGTTTTATAGGTTTGAAGTACGCAACAAGCACGCAGGTGATCGCAGACACACGCAGAGTAAGTTCAGAAATTTTGAACATGTTCAATAATTCTCTGCGAATGCCTGCGATCAATTTATACACAACAGGGACGCAACAGGTACGCTACGCACGCAACACGATCGCAACACGATCGCAACAGGTACGCAACTCATAAGTTATGAACGCAGGTGATCGCAGGTCCAAATTTGAGGTATCTGGCCAGGTTTTGGTAGCGTACATGTTGCGAATGTGTTGCGTACCTGTTGCGATCATGTTGCGATCATGTTGCGATCATGTTGCGATCATGTTGCGATCATGTTGCGATCATGTTGCATGCCTGTTGCAATCCTGTTGCGTGTGTAGCGTACCCCCAACCTATTGTGCTTATTCCCAGCGTATCCCCAACCTATGCACTGCGTATCCAACCTATTAGTTGCGTGTGAGTTGCGTGTTAGTTGCGTACTACATGCGTGTTGAGAAATGGTATAAATAGTGGGCCTTTTCTAGATCGGTGTCAGTTGTTGGTGGACCTCCGAGGTGACAACATGGAGCTACCTCTTGCTGTTATTGGACATCAGTTTAATCTGGTCAATTTACCAATCCAACACATTCGCAACTACCACGCAACTAGCACGCAGGTCCAACGCAACTTGTAAGTTTTGAACGCAACTCAAACGCAACTCGTAAGTTCTGCACGCAACTCACACGCAACTCGCACGCAACTCGTACGCAGGTGATCGCAGATATTGGGGGATCATAAGTTCAGTTCGCAACCCACACGCAACTCACACGCAACCCATAGGTTGAATAGGTTAGAAATTGACAAAATTGTTGATTTGGGTTGCGTTTGGTGCGTATAACAATATTTTTTACACGCAACTCATAGGTTTCAGCATACGCTATGGTGTGAGGGCACCTTAAGGCATGTTTCCAATCTTTAGGGTATTGCTCGCATCTTATGGAGAGGTTAAAAATATAAGTTAAAGATTTAGTAATACAGTGGAACGCCTCTATAACGAACATCGCAGGATCCACAGATTTTGTTCGGTATAGCAATCGTTCGGTATAGCAATTTTCAGCCGTCAGTCCGCCAACATGGCGTTCTTTCTTTTAAATAGGACCCTCTTGCGTCGTATTTGAAGTGCACTCTCTTTTTATTGTAATTGAACATGTGCCGACCATTAATTACATGTTCATACTTTCTAAGCTTACCAAATTCTATATTTAAAGCAACAGTTGGCTTTTCCCTTCTATTCCATGTGGGGAAATAATAGCCGTCTGACACTTTTCAACATAAAGCAGCGGCTGTTTGGGAATTACAAACAGCCCAAATACCCGGTACATTTTTTTCATCTGTAGCTTTTTTTTTCAACAATGTTCAGTAAGTTTTGTACACAAAATTTGAGAGCCAATGATAGTGTTCGGTATATCAGAATGTTTGATATACATACATGTAATGTAGAGGTGTTCATTATAGCGGCGTTCCACTGTATAAGGGGAAGCAATTTTATTCATTTTAACACCGATGCCCTCCGGACCTGTTGCTTTCCCAGGTATTGGTTCCATTTCTGGCCTCGATATTGTGTCTGGGTTAGTGGCTGACAGAGATGGGTTGGATGCTGTTTTTGATGTGGGTTCGGGTAGACTGATTTGCCATCTGAAAAACCGTCGGGACATCACGATTCGCTGCAGTCCACTCCTCCACGAGTCACGACATCAGAGTACAAGGTCTTGCCGAAAGGGGTCCTCCGATGTGAGATGCGGCTAAGGTCTCTTGTGGTCCTGTGACGTGTTGGATAATGTTCATGGCAAGTAGATGCACTCCAGTCGAGTTAAGGTGCACGCCGTCCGATACAAGGTGATTTGGGTTTGTTTCAATTGTCAATGAAGCCCCAGTTATTTTGTCTTGCTATTGACTTCAGCAGATTATTAGAGTCATCTACCTTCTTGCGTTTTGGCACTGTTTGGTTTTTTAAATGTATAATCGACGAGATTGTTACTGATCTCGGTTGTAGTGATTCACCGAGGGAAGTGATCTTTGCAGCAATAGTCTCTGGGTTGTCGGAAGTATTATTGGTCCCAACATGAAGGATTACTCCAGAGACGTCGTGTTTGGTCGACAGCTGGATGGCGTTATTTAGGAGCAAGATCTTCGATTTGTGCTCCACGCATGGTATGGCACATCACTTTCTTTTGCCTGCTCAATCTCCTGGGTTGTAGCCATTTGATTATTGAGTCACTGATGATTAGGATATCTGCATGGTTGTGTTCGCTAGGTGTGGGTGGCCGTTTTTTCATGCTAGGTGTCGGTTTCTGCTTTGCAGTGGTCAGCTTCTTGTGTTTTTCCTAGGATTATTCGAGCTGATCTTGAAAGGAGGCCTTGTTTTTTTAGGGACAGGGCTTGTTTGGGGGTGTACTGGACCCCTGTTCCTTGCCCTTGCCAGGCTGTGCTTTGGGCTGCATTGCTTCATAATAGGAGTCGATGAGGAACTCGGCTTCGGTCCGGGAATCATCAATGCTGTTTTTGATGTTGACCGGATCGAAATCCTCCGTCGCCAATGCAGCAAAGCGGTTGCTTGTTGACACCGCTGGACTGGCTTTACCCGTGGTGGTACTCGGGTTGTTCCAGCTATCAGGGCACAGGGCTGGCGTTTCGAATGGGCATCAGCTTCACGAGAAGAAGGGCTGATCAGCATATCAATGGTAGAATGGAGAGCATCACATTCCTTCTTCAAGTGGTCAATTGTTTCCCTTTGGGAAGAAGAAGATAGAGAAATCTGGCCAGAAAGTGTTGCAATTTGGTCTGAGAATTTCTGATCAAGTAGATTTATGTCGTTCTGAACTTGTATAAGATGGCTTTCTTAAATAACCTGTAGAGTGGGTTCAGATACTTTATCGAGGGCTATAGCACCTGTTAAATCTCGATCCGTAGTATGCTTTGTTGGCTTCGGTTTAACCTGATTAGCTGAACTTAAACAAGACCTACATGTAGGAAAACTGTTCAGATGATCAAAAAAGTAGAGACATACATGTAGTTCCTTGATGTCATCAGCCGCTGTTTGTGTAGACCTACATGTACGGGATTTTAATGAGAAATTACAAGAAAATTGGGTACTTAGCTTTGTTGAAGAGTCGCTCGTCTCGTCGCCATCTTGGAAATGGTCACTGTACTTCTCCTTTGCAGACTCGAAGATCAAATTCCTTGCCGGTAGAAGTTCATCAATGGTACAGTAACTTTTCAACAGTGACTTTATGGGCACAGACGGTGTACTCTGTAGTTTTGAGACTGTTGTATTTTAGAGTCGAGTATTGATAGAAAACTTGGAGAGCCGATGTGACACACATCTTGTCCATTCGCAGCCATGATTCATATGATTTATATCATAAAATGGCAATCGATAAGAAAGATGGACAATATTAACTGATACCCTCACCCCCAAAAGACACCAGTCTGAGACACAAAACCAAACTTTTGTACACTAACCGTATACGCAGATGACATGACCAGTAGCACAATTCCGTCCCGATCTACATACTTGTACACTGTATAGGGCCAATGATTTTCCATTTTAGAAAAGTGCAAAATCCGTTTTCAAAAATCCTAAATTCCGTTTTAAGCTGAAAAATTCCGTTTCACAATTTGTTCAATACATAAAAGTGCATTTAAACATACACCATGTACACAGGCAATACATATAATTGTAAATTTGAATGCATTGTTTTATAATTATTTAGTAATTAAAGGATCTCAATTGTTTTATGCTAGAACTGTGTCTTATTGTCTGTTGTTCATGCTCTTAAAACTGCCTTTAAGAAAGGCAGTTTACGATGTTTCATGAAGATTAATTTTTGAACCCCTTTATTCTCTGGATTTTGTTTTTGTTGTTGGAACGCGGGAAAATTGCCAAAAAAAGATTATTTTATCAACGGCCGATCCATTAACAGACGTACATGTAGTATTTAACTTTACCATCAGTCAAGTCATTAATACTGCACCGCCACCACACACACGTAAGAGACATGCAATAGCCGTATACGCCATGACGTCAAGCACGCATCACGTGATTTGTATTTCTTCAGGCCGAAGCGAAATTCATGTCCGCCATTTTTTTTTCACGCTAACGTGAGGCGACAAAATAGGACAGTTTACGGTAGATTTTTGGACCTGGATAGGTGAATAAGCACAACATGCATTTCAGTAGAGCCAAAGTAAGAATTAAACGAATGGTTGATGATTGAACGGAGAAAAATAAACCTGCCGATGGAGCAAAAGAGACCCGCGAGATCGTGCCGTGAGTGTGATGATCTGATGATTTTCACCCGTGCGCCGACCGCAAGCTACGGCGTACGTCGGGTTTGTCACTCGCTTGCTAACGGTAATGATCTCGTAACATTTATTGCTCTTATCTTGTATTTTGTTGTCCCCCCAACAATCATTTGTTCAATCAATCATCAACAATTCGTTTTGGACCAATACATTTTACAAAATTATGTTTTTTTATCAATAAAACTGCATAAGTTTTTCTTCAGATTCAAATCCTGTTTTCCGTTTCGAGGAGCAGATTCCGCGAATTCCGTCCGTTTTTCGCGATTGCGGAAAATCATTGGCCCTTAACTGTATAGTTCTCCCAACTTCAAGTTTTCATAACCGTCCATGCACGGTACATGTTTTACATATCACAGACTTTGCAGTGGCTATTTTTATGGCAGCCATAATGCGACTTTTAAATGCTATTGTTACGGCATACACTGCGAACGTGTACAATGTAAAACTGCCCATCCTGTTATAGTGCTTCGGTAGCTTGATTGGTAAGGCGTCAGATTTTGACAAATCCCAGCCGCAGGATTATTTTTATTTAAGTAGGCCTAGATTTGATTTTCTGGAAAGATTTTACTTTAATACCCCCCACCGAAATGGATCAAAAACAGCAAAACCCTGGAAAAAAACCATCCTGGCAAGAGTTCCATATACGGACATCACGGAATCGCTACCAAACATAACAAATTTCACCTCACCTTGTGTCTTCATTGAAGATAAGCCCATTCAACTGGGGAAAACTGAAATTCTCTCAGGAAGAAGTGGTTTTAGGCGATATTTTGAGTGCACATATCGTTCACACATTCAATCATGTATGTACATGTAAGCAGCCATATTTAAGTATCAGGAAGTGCACGATGTGCGCGTGACAAGGCACTAACCAATAAGCAGTGTGATTTCATGCAATGAATAAACAACACTTTGGGTTTCTACCATTTTTTAAGAGAGGGAGCAACATGTAGTATGGAGGGACAATCCGTGACCCTCGGCCGAGTCCGCTCTCGCATGGGTTAGGGTTAGGAATAGAGTTAGGGTTAGGAAAAGGGTTAGGGATGTCGATCGCACGCGCGCAACGGCCGCAAAGTGCTAGTTAGTAGTTGGGCCATGTTTGGGCGGGCAGCTTGCAATCACTCCACGCTCCTTGCAGAATTCAACAGTATGCTTCACCCCGTGTTACTTTGGAGTATTCCAAATTGTGTACGTCATAAATTAATATTCCTAATTTAAATATTTCAGAAGCCAAATTGCGACATACACCGTAAGTATGACTAAAATGCTTCAAGGAGTAACGAGCGCTCGTGGCCAAACGGGTAAGCATACCATGTATTAACCCACGTGCTGTTACAGGCTTGATTTTGATGGAGGTTCGAACCTCGGCAAGGGAATGGAAATGGCGGCGTGGTGGTGGTGGAACGGAGGACAGAGGAGTGTACAGGAGAGATGCAGGAGAGAGATTTCTAGCAAATAATTTATTTATTTTATTTATTTTGTTTTATTTATTTTTTTACTTTTCCTCGCTAAAATCCCCTTAACATGCTTAAGGCCTTAAAAATATAGGGCGCCACTTTTTACATGTGTTGGAGTTTATAAAACTTCAAAATAGTGTATGTCCGTATATGGAACTCTTTCCGCACCTTACAATCAATACCCCCCCCCCCCCCCCCCCCCCCTTTACTCCCAACTATAGTTAGGATTTCCCAACTGTCCGGTTCCAGTTGGTACCGCCCCCAACTACAGATGGGACTATATACGTGTACATTGGCCTGGGGAACCCCCGTACTGGCCGTAGAGTAGTTGGGGCGTATATTAAACATTGACATGCTAGGCTGATCACTATGTAAACCTTAAAAAAATACACATCATATATTCTCTTCTTACTCTTCTCTCTATTGTCCACCATAGATGATAATATAACTTACTCAAAGAGCCATCGTCAAATTTGTCAAAGTCCCAGCCTTGCTTTCCTTGTGACTGGGAGGCCATGTTTACTGTAAAAGATCAAAGCTAGCTATCGGCGGCCGCTAGGCCTGGGCCTGGTAATCACGTGAACCGAAAAACGCCGCATCAAAGACAGGGCGCCCTCCGTTGTTCTACTTAGCAATTATTAGATCGCGCTCTCAGCTCAGACAGCAACAGCGGCAGGCTGTGCAGCATGTGAACATTATGCCTGTAAGTTGTCTAAGCAACAACAGGGATTTAAAATGTGCACAAATGTGTTACATTTTTATTCAGTTTTCTATTACATTTTCAAAGTGAACAAAGAAACTGGCAGGAGCGGAATTCGAACCTGCGACCTCCGGGTTACCGTACCGGCGCTCTACCAACTGAGCTATCTTGCCCTGTATCAAACAGTTGACGAATTATAAGTTAAAAAGTCGTATCCTCATTGAGTGATCCCCACAATGTCGCTTCCAAGGTTGTATCGTAAAATTGGGTGTGATCCCTGGCTATACGGCATTCTGGGTTTATGACTTCTGCTAGCGCCCACCCGAACAAAGATACTGACAATTAATTTGGGGGACCGCCAACATAGGCAAGATAGCTCAGTTGGTATAGCGCCGGTACGGTATTCCGGAGGTCGCAGGTTCGAATCCCGCTCCTGCCAGTTTCTTTGTTCACTTTGAAAAGTATTTAAATTTACCTAGTCAGTTTCCCTTGTGGATTGTTTGACGAAATATAAGTTAAAAAGTCGTATCCTCATTGAGTGATCCCCACAATGTCGCGTCCAAGGTTGCATCGTAAAATTGGGTGTGATCCCTGGCCCAATGTTGGGCAACATACCAACTGCCCACAATCTTGGGCAAATTCTTCCCAATAATTGGTCCATTTTTACCTGAATTAACCAACAATGGGGTAAATTAATATTGGGTAAATAAACGGTTGCCCAATTATGTTTTACCCAACGCTTTTACAGTGTAGGTACATTTAAATCGGAGCTACGTAAATTAGCCATCCATACGCTGATCTGCGGAGTTAAACTTGGTTGCCACAATACTTTGGAGCCGGACAGAAATTTCACCTTGTTCCCCCCCCCCCCCCCCCCCCCCCAATTTTTTTTTGCGGGTTTTCGGCCCATCCCGTAAATCAGCGATAGGCTTCTATACTGGAGAGTTGAAAAGTTAACCGTAAATAGATTTATTTGTGTAAATGTGACCTGCTGAGGCAAAATGAGTCACGTCCCCCTACAATCCGGGCCAAATCGCGTTGGGCCTCCCGCTCCCTAGTCTTAGGCCCAATACCCTTGTGTTGTTATTTCGGCGCCCGCGCGCCAGATTCACTGACAATTTAATGTTGGCTCTCGTTGCGCGGGATGCGCTCAAGCTCAGGCTTGAGATTACTAACATTAGCGACCATTAGATTTGATACGCATGCGGGATGCGTATGCGGCTCGGAAAATGTCGCCTATTAAATCACCACTTTGCATTGTTATTTCATCTGGTACACTTTCGGAAATTTACTTCTCATATCAAAATGTTGAAATGCATAATAAGACTGATGAAATTGCAACTCAATATGGGGGTTTAAAAGGCGACTTTTTCAGAGCCGCATACGTATCCCGTACGCGTATCAAATCTAATGGTCCCTAATGAGCGGGGCAGCGGGGGTGGGGGGGGGGGGGGGGTGGGGGTGGGGGTATGTTTATTGTCACGCGGCCCAAGCCTAGTTTATATATAAAGAGTTGAGTGGAAAATATAAACTGCAGTCTTGGTGGGGCTGAGAAATTACATTAAAGTGAGGCAAAGCATTGGATGGTTGGTACGGTAACAGAAGGCAACAGAGACTTAATTATCAGCATGGTATTTCATGGTTCTATTTCAAACGAAAATCGTGCATATATTCGTCTGTTGCGGAGAAGCGGAAAATCACAGAGAGAAATAGCGGCAACGTGTCAAGTATCCCGTAGTTCGGTTCAACGCACAGTGCAAGTAGTGACAGGCAAGTTGACCAATTCTCGCCGCAGCAGAGGTCTTTTGTCCAGGCGTGCGCCAGGAGCGCCTTTTGGTGAGAATTTTTTTTAAAATGAGAAAAACAGAGGGGTCATTTACCTCGGCGAGACTAAAGGCTGCATGCGGACAGACACATGTCTCAGACAGGACCACCAGACGCGCCGCGACTTGGATTCAAATACAGGCAAGCTCGTAAGAAGAAGGGACCTGTGACGGATTTGGATCTGCAGAAGAGTATTAGGTTTATAAACATGTTTATACAGGGTTCCATTATATTTTTAGTGCCAACAAAGATATCTCCAAATATGATATATGAATAAAAGCAAATGGAAGTGCAAAACAAACTCGCTTTGTAATCTCTTCTTGACTTTCTTACGTTCAGATTTGCGTCTTTCTATTCTACTGATGACATCACAAAATGTGTTACACAAAGAAGAGCCAAATTGTACGTTTTAAATTAGGACGTAATTTTATTGAAATACACAATGGTTTCTTTAGTTAGCCCAGGATAAGTGTAGCAAAACAATGCGCACAGAGAGTAATTTTTTTCGGGTTGGATTCGAACCCACGACTATTGCATTCGAGGGCACATGTCTTTCGAGTTGAACCAAAAATGTCTTTTGTGAATTTGACAAAATGGCATGGTAAATCGTCATGGTAGGGCCTACACCGTGTACGATGCACACTACAAAACGATTTAGATCATCTGTGTCGGAAAATTTACTTGAACGGTAAATATCTGTAACTCACAAGGTCTAGTGGTTAAGCCATGTGCCTTCGAATGCAATAATCGTGGGTTCCAATCCAACCCGGAAAAAATGACTCCTTTTTTCCCATTTTTTAATCCTCACTCAAGAAGCAATGACCATCCATTGCTGTTCACAATTTGTCACCTTTCTTGGGTTTTTTATATAAAATTTCAGACAATCCTGGCAAAATCTCGTTGGGCCCACCGCCCACCTGCCCTCGGTCAATGTTGGCTCTCGTTGCGAGGGATACGCTCCAGCTTGACATTACAACATTGAGCGGGGAAGCGGGGGGAGCGGGGGGCGCGTGGAGGGTATGTTTGACACCTGATGACGTCATCATGACTTCAATAGAGTGTGGTTATTATTATTATTATTATTAATTCTTTCTGGTAATGAAACCAAGGATTCCTCAAAAGCGCCCTGGGCACTGTAGCTCGAAAGCCTGAAGAAACCTGTAGAGAGAAGACAATGAGAAGAAGTTACAGTTTTAGAGGTGGGAGGAAAACCCCAGAAGAATATTCTGGGGAAAACCCACGGAATCAGGTAGGGACTGAAAACCCAATCCACATGTGGACCAGGGCAGGAATTGAACCCGGGCCACAGCGGTGAAAGGCGGGGACAGTAACCATTGGTTACTACATGAAGTTTGTAGCCATTTTTGCAGCAACCGCAGCACCACTTACAGACAAGACAAAGAACATCGAGCCGAACAAAATTGTGTGGGGTCCAAGCCAGGAAATGGCGTTTTGGTCACTGAAGCAAGTGCTGACAAGATCGCTTATTCTGCACCTTCCTGGTGTTCAGAGATATTTTATTCTGCGTACAGACGCATCGAACATCGGACTTGGGGCTGTACTCCTGCAAGAAAGGGATGGTGTAAAGTTTCCTATTCTACACCAGCAGGAAGCTGCTGCCTAGAGAACAGGCTTACTCCACCATATAGAGCGTGAGTGTCTAGCAATTGTCTGGGCTATCAAGAAGTTCCAAACTTACTTGTATGGCAGACAGTTCGTGCTATGCCATCAGCCTCTTGTTTATAATTATGCAGAAAGCTCGGGTGGTCAACAGTCGCATAATGCGATGGGCACTTTCCTTACAACCGAATGAGGATTGAGGCCATAAAAGGGACTCATAACGTCGGAGCTGACTTTCTCAGTCGCTCATGTGCTGACGGTTAGGTAAAGCCCCAGTCTCACTGTCACGATTTTTCTCCCGACTAGCCACGATCAGCCCCGATCTCATCAAGCCACGCCTGCTCCCGACTTTTTGCAAAAATTTGATCAGATATGCATGAATCGGCATCACTCCAGACCTTGCCACGAATGTCCAAGACTATTGACGACTGTTGTAAGAATGCATTACGTTTTCAAAGCCGATGCTCCACGAATAGCTATTTCTACCTACCACGACTCCACTACGTTGCCAGTACGAATGCAGTACGACCTATCAAGAATCAGCACGATCTGCCCCGACTGCGCCACGAATCACCACGACTGGACTACGACCGTACTACGACTACTCACGGTCTACTCCGACGTCCTACGAATCGTATAAAAACTGATCCCGATGAGCTACAAATGATTTCTGGGGTGCCGACGGCATGTATTTAACCTGTTTGGTCCCGAATCGTAGTGTAACCGGAGTGGCATCGTGAGAAGTCGTAGTAGTTCTTACTGCAGTCTGACATAATTCGTGATAATTCTTAGTGCATTCGGCAACATTCGTGGTGTTGTCGTGTTAGTTATTGATAATTCGGGACAAGTTCGTAGTACGTTCGTAGTGTAATCGGCATTAATCGTCGTAGATCGTGGTATATCGTAGTTCATTCGTAGTTCAATCGTGGCATAGCCGTAGGACCCTCGTACTAGTTCTTGCTGGGTCTTGCGCAGTCGTACTTGGGAAGTGCCACGAATAGACACGACTATCACGAATGCCTCTACGACGGCCTTAAGAATGCCGTACGAATGCCGTACGACTTGAAAAACCAGCCGATCACTCCCGACAGTTTTGAACATGTTCAAAACAGTCGGGAGCCTATCCCGATGACCCACGAACACTCAAGACTTACTGGCGACACCACTACGATGGTACTACGACTGCTGCCGAATTTTCAGATCGTGGCTAGTCGGGAGCAAAATCGTGAGAGTGAGACTGGGGCTTAAGTATTGTAACGGGTATGATGTACGGGACCCGACTATACCCAGGGGGTACGAATCCCTATAAACCCGCCGGGATTATCCTGGAGATATCGGTGATGATGCTTGCCGAGCGAGTGCTTGACCGGGCCGGGACCAGCGATGAGGCCGCCGTAGTAAACCTCTGGAATGGGCAAAGGTCAACCTGGTCCAAGTGGAGTTCGTCTGGAGGCGGAGCTTGCAGATGTAGAGGGCGTCCTTTACGTCTGAGCCTCGAAGACTTCATGGATATGGGAAAAGGGAAGGGGATGGGAGGGGTTGGACTACAACTTGACGCGCAAACGCAATAGAAAAGGGAAGGCTGGGGTGGGGCGCTGGATATCAAACATGGCTGCGAACGGACAAGACGTGTGTCACATCGGCTCTCCGAGTTTTCTATCAAAACTTGACTCTAAGATAGAGCAGATAGTCTCAAAACTACAGAGTACACCGTCTGTGCCCATAGAGTCACTGTTGAGAAGTAACTGTACCATTGATGAGCTTCTACCGGCAAGGAATTTGATCTTCGAGTCTGCAAAGGAGAAGTACCGTGACGATTTCCAAGATGGCGACGAGACAAACGACTCTTCAACAAAGCTAAGTACCCAATTTTCTTGTAATTTCTCATTAAAATCCCGTAGGTCCACACAAACAGCGGCCGATGACATCAAGGAACTATGTCTGTACATTTTTGGTCATCGGAACAGTTTTCCTAGGTCTTGTTTAAGTTCAGCTAATCAGGTTAAACCGAAGCCAACAAAGCGCACTGCGGATCGAGATTTAACAGGTGCTATAGCCCTCGATCCAGTATCTGAACCCACTCTACAGGTTATTTATAAAGCCATCCTACAGGTTCAGAACGACATAAATTTACTTGATCAGAAATTCTCAGACCAAATTGCAACACTTTCTGGCCAGATTTCTTTATCTTCTTCTTCCCAAAGGGAAACAATTGACCACTTGAAGAAGGAATGTGATGCTCTCCATTCTACCATTGATATGCTGATGAGCCCTTCTTCTCGTGAAGCCGATGCCCATTCGAAACGCCAGCCCTGTGCCCTGAGCCGGAACAACCTGAGTACCACCATGGGTTCAGCCAGTCCAGCGGTATCAACAAGCAACCGCTTTGCTGCATTGGCGACGGAGGATGTCGATCCGGTCAACATCGAAAACAGCTTTGATGATTCCCGGACCGAAGCCGAGTTCCTGATCGACTCCTACTACGAAGCTATGCAGCCAAAAGTCCAGCCTGGCATGCAACAGGAGTCTTGTACTCCCCCGAACAAGCCCTGTCCCTCCAAAAACAAGGCCTCTTTTCAAGAGCAGCTCGACCAATACCGGGAAAAGCACAAGAAACTGACCACTACAAAGCAGAAACCGACACCTACCATGAAAAAACGGCCACCCACACCTAGCGAACACAACCATGCAGATATCCTAATAATCGGTGACTCAATGATCAAACGGCTACAACCCAGGAGATTGAGCAGACAAAAGAAAGTGATGTGCCATACCATGCGTGGAGCAAACATCGAAGATCTTGCTCCTAACGCCATCCAGCTGTCGGCCAAACACGATGTCTCTGGAGTAATCCTTCATGTTGGGACCAATAATACTTCTGACAACCCAGAGACTATTGCTGCAAAGATCACTTCTCTTGGTGAATCACTACACCCAAGATCAGTAACAATCTCGTCGATTATACATCGCAAAAACCAAACAGTGCCAAAACGTAAGAAGGTAGATGACTCATAAGGCCTTTTCACACTATGTACGTTCGACCCGTGTTGAAATCTACACGGGTCCGACACGGGTCCGACCCGTGTAGACTTCTTAAAATTTCAACACGGGTCAATTACGCTGCCTTTTCACACTACTCAACGCAGCGCCAGCATTTTTGCTACACGTGTAATGTTTCGACCCGTGTATTGTGCGATCGTTTCACACTACACACACGGCCGGCCGTTCAACACGGGTCGAATCGGAAAATCCCACATATACTGCATTCTGGTCGTTCCGCCGAGCTGGCTTTGGATGGAGCTGTCAGCCCAAATCCTCCTCACTCCATGTCGGTCTTTTGTCTGATTTGGGGCCCATTTTCTACGACATATCGGAGGTAAAAGAATCTCATGAAAGTAGCATGAACCATGGAGGAAGGAACCGTGTACTTACCGGCGGCCAAGGCCAGCTGTTTGCAACAAAGCAACGCGCACGCGCAGATGCACTTTTGGGGTTCCCCATATTGAGCAATAACCCCGGCCCCCTCATACCTTAGAAGCCTTTTCTCAAGACGAAGTTCGCAAAATGTTAGCTGCATGTACGTACATTGTACACTGGGAATAATATGGTAGCGTTCAGTGCGGTTGTTTGCATTTGACCAAGACTATACACTAACGATGGAATACGCATGCACGCAATGTGCGCTACATACGGCGCGGAGATGTCGGATAAGTCATGTCGGGGTTTAAAACGATTAAAGAAACGACACATTTAGTACAGAATGTATTTTTTTATTCCTCCATATACGTTATGTACTATTCTGCCGTCAAATTTATTGGAAATAATTTCGCGCAAGGTAATCTAGACTAATCCACACTTAACGTATACACACTTGGAGAAACCATAAACGCTGCAAAAACTGAAAAAGCAACATAATACCGAAACATCGGCAAATATCGTCATATCGAACAGCCTAATATGTGGTGCTCTGCACGCACACTCCGATCCACGGTTATACGGGTCGAACTCGACCCGGAGACGTTCACACTACGACTTTCAACACGGGTCCAACTTCTCTACACGGGTCGAGAGCTCTCAACCCACCTCCCGAGCAGGGTTGAGTTTCAACCCGGGTTGAGCGCTCTACACGGGTCAGTGCCGTGTTGAAATGTTGCAGTGTGAAAAGGTCAGTCTAGTCAACACGGGTCGGACCCGGGTCCAACACCGAGATTTTTCGTAGTGTGAAAAGGCCTTAATAATCTGCTTAAGTCAATAGCAAGACAAAATAACTGGGGCTTCATTGACAATGGAAACATAAACCCAAATCACCTTGTATCGGATGGCGTGCACCTCAACTCAACAGGAGTGCGTCTACTTGCCGTGAACATTATCCAACACGTCGCAGGACCACATAAGACCACTGCTAGCCACATCACACACTAGAGGACCCCGTTCGGCAAGACCTAGTACTCTGATGTCGTGAAGGAGCGGACTACAGCGAATCGTGATGTCCCGACGGATTTTCAAATGGCAAATCAGTACTACCCACACCCGTGTCAAAAACGGCATCCAACCCATCTCCGTCAGCCACTAAAAACCCAGACACACTATCGAGGCGAGGAATGGAACCAATACCTAAAAACGGTCAGAGAGCTGCTCAATCCACAAGGCAAAAATCTACGATAGACTTAACAGATGGCGTTATCTACAACCGAAGCTCCGGGGATTCTCATTCGCCCATCTTAATGTGAGAAGTTTAATAAACAAATTTGACCAATTTAAAATTTTAATGTCTACAAATCCATTCGATATCATCTGTCTAAATGAAACTTTCTGCAATGCCTCAATCTCCGACGATGAAATCACATTACCAAATTTGTCCATTGTCAGAAAAGACAGGAACCGGCATGGTGGTGGGGTTGCCATGTACATCCGAAACAATTTAACTTTCACTCGTCGTGAGGATCTTGAAACAGATGATGTCGAGTGCATATGGGTTGAAATTAAGTGTAAACAAAGACAGACTGTGCTTATTAGTTCTATTTATAGGCCACCTTCAAGCTCTGTTGAATTCATTGATAAACTAAGTGATATTATTAATAAGGCCTCCTGTGAATGTAAAGAAATTATTGCAACTGGGGACTTTAATTATGTTTCAGTTGACGATGATAGTATGAACTCAAACCCAATTATTTCTTGTTTTGGTTTATTCCAATTGGCGCAACTCATACATGACTCAACACGTGTCACTGAGTCCACTCAAACAATAATCGATCTCATTTTCAGCTCCCATCCAGAGCTAATAAAGGAATGTGGTGTATTACCAGTCCTAATCAGTGACCATTATCTTGTTTATGGTCAACATAGTTGGAAAACACCAAAAATTACAGGTCGCTCAATAAATTTTCGATATCTTACAAATATAGACAATGATGCATTTAAAGACGACCTCCTTAATGCACCATGGCAAGATGTACTGGACTCTTATGATGTTGATGAAGCGTGGTGCAAATGGCACTCCATATTTATGAGTATTATTAACTTTCATGCGCCAATCAAAACTAAACGTATTCGGGGTGTCTCTTTACCTTGGCTCGATTGCGAAATTCTTAAACTTATGAGACAGCGGGATCGTGCACACAAAATCGCAAAACGCTCAGGCTCACATATCGATTGGGACTCTTACAAAAAGCTGCGGAATAATGTAACTAATAAAATCCGCACTGAGAAGAGCGAATACTATACATCAGCCATAGAAGAAAATAAAAGCAATTCATCTATGCTATGGAAAAAACTAAAGGAGGTACTTCCTAAAAAACAGAAAATTGCTCCAAATTCTATCACTTCCCCAAATGGAGAAAATATTGACGATCCCACTGACATTGCTGATACATTAAATGAACACTTTTCTACAATAGGAAAACGTACAGCTAGAAATTGCCCATCGGGCGAACTTGAAAACAATGATACCTACGCCTCTATTGTTGATTCTCTGGATGAACTTGAAGAATGCACTGTACCTAATATTACAGAAGAGTTCGTTCAAAAGCAAATATCATCCATGTCGGTTGGGAAAGCAACAGGTCCGGATGGCATCAGTGTTAAAATGATTAAAATTGCTTCCCCTTATATTACTAAATCTTTAACTTATATTTTTAACCTCTCCATAACATGCGAGCAATACCCTAAAGATTGGAAACACGCCTTAGTAACACCAATTCACAAGGGAGGAGATAAATGTAGTACAGGTAATTATCGGCCTATTTGCACTGCCGCGACGTAGAGGGCAGAAGAGACACTATCACAGTTCAGTCTGGTCGTCATCCAGTTTACACGTGTTTGATTTCGCTCTGCGCTGGCACTGGTTTGTTGGGCCGTATCCTACGCCACGGCCCGTTAGGAAAGCCGAGGGCCGTTTCAGGATTCAACAATTGTATTTTGGAGAGGCTCAGTCTTTGATTGACATCAACCACGGTGGTGTTATTGACATGCAGTCGGTTTTGACGTTTGTCCCCTTTATATTCCCATGGAGAAATGAGGTAGGAAAAACCCAGTTTTGTTCCCGAGCTGTTTGTAAGGGTTTCACGTAAGACGGAGATGCCATGGAGAAATTTCCGGAGCAATTTGCACCCGCATTCATTGATATTATGGAGTTTATTCCCATTGCCTAAGATTGAATGGTTTTCTGACAATTTGGGAAATCCTTTTCGGGTCACTTCGTCCATTTCGGTCCCTTGTCGTTGCGGGGTTTCGTATTAAGTGCCGCGCCTCGTGCTATTGTGTTGAATACAATGGGCGCCCCTCGCCGATGCATGACGATGGAATGTAGTCCGGTTTTCCTTTATCGGAAGTTATTTGCGAAAAATGTGGCTTTTGTTATGCGTAAGATCGTTACCGGTGTCAAAGATGGAATCTTGACAGTATCTGTTTTATCTGACATGGCTCTTCTCATTTAAATGTAACCCTAAGAAAAGTTGGGAATAGTTGGAGTTGCATCGGCGTAATATAACATGCATTTGCATAACCGACAATTACGAGTCGCAGACCAGGCCTCCCAAGTTGACATTATTCTGAGTGTGGTATTTTTAGACAGAGGAATGGCCTCTGGAAACGAAACATTACTTTGCGCTCCATGGTGGAGGTTAATCCCCTTGAGTTGAACGTGCTATTGTGGGTATCACACTTTTGGACAGGAAAAGACCCTTGCAAATGAAATACGAATGTATTTATGTACCTTGCTGGAGGACGGTCCCAAGTGCTACGCATCCTTGCGAGTTCGATATAAATAAATATTTAAAAAATGACGTCATGAAAATCGTCCAACGGCCCCGCACACTCGCATGTAGTGAAGAATGTTACTATATCTTCACTCCGAAACAAAATATGCTAATAAAAACTGAAATCTCTCGACAGATCTGATGAATTTCTCATGTCATTATCAACGGAAAATGCATCCAAACAGATGATTAGTTTTGAGTTGCGACTTAAAATGTTCTCCCGTCGCCGTACTGTGTAGGCAAAATCCCCCCGATCGGCAGTTATTTCGAAATGGAAATAATTAATTATTCCAAACCTAATTAATTATGCAAATTTTGTATGTAGCTCTTAAAGAGTTATTTTCAGAGACTGCCTAAAATGTCATCTGCCGATTCTATGATGCCAGTGGGTCTATGTGTCAAAGAAAGATATTCACATCCCTTCAAAGCTGATTTTTTGCGCCCTTTGGGGTTAATTATGTAAATTGACATTGAAATGAATTATGAACATTTGAAGTCATAGATGTTATTGGAAGAATGCATACATAACATGCTTGCCAAAAATGGATGAAAGCAAATAAACCATTATGGAGACTGGGAGAAAATATCTTGTGATTATGTGATTTTCTTGGAGCCGTGGCCGCTATAAGGAAATACATAAAATGGCATTTGACCTCTAAAGTAAAAGAACAAACGACACAAGTTGTCCGTCCTTAGATTTGATGTATTTCGAGAACCCCTTGGGCTATTTTAAATATTTTTACAGATTCTAGATTCTCGAGCCCTGTTCTTTCAAAGTAGCTATAATTTACGGCCCAGGACTATGAGCAAAAAGAAAGGGAAAAAAAAAAAAATACAAACAAAAAATACAAACAAAAGAAAACTCCTACTGCAAATGTGCCTGGGTGGAAATGTGAACACCCTTCCTTTTTGTAGGCGTGATGCTTTAGGACAAAGTAAAGCCCTCTGAAAATAAAACAATTGTATCTACCGTGGGACGGGTCTCTCAATTCGAACGCACCATTCTGAGTGTGATATCTTGAGACCCTCTCAAAATGACATTTTTATGTGCCTCGCCGGAGGGCTGTAAAGTCAAACCCCTCCATATTCCAACACACACTTCTGAGTGTGATATTAGAGACAGAGAAAAACCCTCTGAAAATGACATTTTGATGTGCCTTGCTGGAGGATGGTAGAAGTCAAGCGCCTCTATTTTCCAACACACCAATCTGAGTGTGATATTAGAGGCAGAGAGAAACCCTCTGAAAATGACATTTTGATGTGCCTTGCTGGAGGATGGTAAAAGTCAAACGCCTCTATATTCCAACACACCATTCTGAGTGCGATATTAGAGGCGGAGAAAAACCCTCTGAAAATGACATTTTTATGTGCCTTGTTGGAGGATGGTAAAGTCAGACACCCCTATATTCCAACACACCATTCTGAGTGTGATATTGGAGGCAGAGAAGAACCCGCTGAAAATGACAATTTTATGTACCTTGTTGGAGGATGGTAAAGTCAGACACCTTTATATTCCAACACACCATTCTGAGTGTGATATTTGAGGCAGAGAAAAACCCGCTGAAAATGACAATTTTATGTACCTTGTTGGATGATGGTAAAGTCAGACACCTTTATATTCCAACACACCATTCTGAGTGTGATATTTGAGGCAGAGAAAAACCCGCTGAAAATGACAATTTTATGTACCTTGTTGGAGGATGGTAAAGTCAGACACCTTTATATTCCAACACACCATTCTGAGTGTGATATTTGAGGAAGAGAAAAACCCGCTAAAAATGACATTTGTATGTACCTTGCTGGAGGACGGTACAGTCAAATGCCTCTGTATTCCAACACACCATTCTGAGTGTGATATTAGCAGCAGACACCAATCCTCTGGAAATGACATTTTTATGTACCTGGCTGGAGGACTGTAAAGTCAAACACCTCCATATTCGGACACCACATTCTGAGTGTGATATTTGGGACAGAGAAAAACCCTCTGAAAATCATACTTTACTGTACCTTGGTTGGGTACAATCTTGCGATGTTGATTCTTTGAGACAAAAAACAAAAGGATGATACGGGAAGATTGGCCTTTATGAATGAAACATTGGTGTGCCATGGCGGAGGACAGGCCTCGCCAGTTGGGCATACCATTATGAGTTTGGTACTTTTATGCAGAGAAGGGGTTGCCATCTGTGAATGAGACATGTGTGTACCATGGTGGAGGGCAGGCCTCGTCATTTGCACATACAAAGGAATTTCCTTTGTACATGAAATATATGTGTACCATGGTGGAGGACAGGCCTCGTGAGTTGAGCATACTCTCATGAGTGTGGTACTTTTAGACAGAGCGGAAGTTGCCATCTGTAAATGAAACATTTGTGTACCATGGGGAGGACAGGCCTCGTCATTTGAACATACAAAGAAATTGCTTTTGTAAATGGAATATATGCGTACCATGGCGGAGGGTAGGCCTTGTTAGTTGAACATACAGACAGAGAAGAAATGACCTCTGTATATGAAATATATGTGTGCCCTGGTGGAGTACAGGCCTTAGGAGTTTGAACATACAGACAGAGAAGAAATGGCCTCTGTGCATGAAATATATGTGTACCATGGTGGAGTACAGGCCTTGTGAATTGAACATACAGACAGAAGTAAGATTGCCTCTGTAAATGAAATATGTGTACCATGGTGGAGTACGGGCCTTCTGAGTTGAGCATACGGACAGAGAAGAAATGACCTCTGTAAATGAAATATATGTGTACCATGGTGGAGTACAGGCCTTGTGAGTTGAACATACAGACAGAGGATAAATTGCCTCTGTAAATGAAATATAGGTGTACCATGGTGGAGTACACGCCTTTTTAGTTGAACATACAGAGGAAAAATTGCCTCTCTAAATGAAATTTATGTGTACCATGGTGGAGTACAGGCCTTTTGAGTTGAACAGACAGACAGACAGAGGAGAAATTGCCTCTGTAAATGAAATATATGTGTACCACGGTGGGGTACAGGCCTTTTGAGTTGAACATACAGACAGAGAAGAAATTGTCTCGGTAAATAGAACATTACAACAATTAACAATAACAAATGGGTGCCATAGTGAGGACAGGCCTTGTGAGTTGAACATGCCATTATATGGGTGTGGCACCTTTGGACAAAGAAGGAATTGTCTCTGTAAATACAACATTAATTGTGTACCATTGTGGAGGACAGGCCTCGTGGTTTGAACATGCGATTATGAATGCGGCGCCTTTCGACAGAGAAAAAATGGACTCTGTAAATACATAAAATAAAAAATGGAGCGTTGTGTACCATGGGGAGGACGGGCCTCCCAAATCGAACATACCATTGCGGGGGTGATACTTTTGGAAAGAAAGACCTCTGCATATGAATCATTTATTTGCCATGATGAAGGAACTTGCCTCTCCATTATTTTGCACACACCATTGTGATTTCGATACTTTCAGACAGAGAAAAAATCTTCTGAAAACGACATTTTGTGTACCTTGGTGGAGGATGGACCACCCAATTTGGACCGCACTACTGTGAGGGTGGTATTTTCAGAGAGAGCATGGCCTTCTAATAATTAAGTTTTTATGCGCCATGGTGGAGGGCGGCCTGGGCCATCCAATTTGGACACGCTATCGTGATTTTGATATTTTCAGACAGAGAAAAAACCTCTGAAATGAAATGTTTATGTATCTTTCTGTGTGACCTGCTTTCATATTTAAACGCACCATTCTGATTGTGATATTTAGAAGCAGAGTAAAGCCTTCTGGTACAAAAAAAAAAAAAAAAAAAAAAAAAAAACCATGGATAGTGGAGAACGGGCTTCCAATTCGAACACTTCATGTGATTTTGAGACAGAGAAAAGCCCTATGAAAATGGTATTTTATGATGGATGGCGGGCCACCCAATGGTTCGCCTGTTTTGCAGTGTGGAACATGCGTGCTGTCTCAAGCAGCCTGCCTAAATTCCATTGACATTTGGGTCACGGTCTTTGAGGAGACTACACCTTTATATACTGTAAATTTACTCGTTCATAAAAGAGGAAAAATCGGTTGATGTTGCAGGATTTGGTCAGATCATCCCCAATATTTTGTATCATTCGCTTGGCGAACCGTATGGTTGTATTTTCTTTGTTCCCAGCTAAATCCCGAGTTCCTTTCCTCTCGCCGTCCGTGTTCTGCTTATAGAAATGTGTGCCATCGTGTGTACTCAGAAATGATTTCTTTCTCGTGATGCCGCAGGAGTTTCCAGACGCCTCGTGTTTTCCCTATAGCTTGTTTGCAAAACATCCTCTCGATCAAACTGCAATTCCGATTAAGACAGCGCTCCGCACCAGTTGGAACCGACCGGCCGGGAAACGTCCATTGTTAGCATTCGTCGGTTTTATCGCCGCGTTTTGTAGTCTTGGTTCCGAGACCCTTTTGTCCCCATTTTTGTTTGCTTCCGCTAAAACGAAGTCGCTGTTTCTCAGCGGATCGGCTCGACAATGTATTCGATTCTAAAATCTTTTGTATTACACGCTCTGAAAGAATCGATTCTACCGTTCTTTGCTCGGTTCTTTACTTCCACGAAGGTCTCGGATATTTCTCCAAGCGGGTCTTGGCTTTTTCTTGACCTTTTCGATCATTTTCCCCCGACTTTCCGGGGGAGACCATCAGTGATTGAGTTTGACCTTGATGAATGGATTATTCATAATTTGGCTAGCCCGCGGTCACCCTGGGTGCGGTTTTTGAGGTCGTGTTTCCGGAATTTAAAGTTCATCGCGCCGCTTTGCCCGTTGAAGGATTGCGCGATCCGCGTGACCCAGTTTGTCATGCCTGGGGAAGATATTTTTCGGGTTTGCGTGCAGGCAGACGTGTCGTTAAAATCCGCGGAGAAACTCCTGTAGTGATGCTGGTTTGCGTTTCGCAGCTGAAGCTTATTTAGACATCAAATAAGTGTATACGAAATATTTGTGTGGCGCTTTCCAGAGACCAGTAGGGTAAGTATTTTAAAGACTCCATTCAGCATGGCAAAGAATAACGAAAAATAACTCGACGAACGGTACAGTGTTTGTGGACAAACACAGGGCTGTTTCGTTTTTGTGTAAAGTTTGGTGATTGAAATGAAATTTCAAAAATAAAAAAATAAAAAAAAATCTTAGAAAATTAGCCGATGAGGTCATCGTGGCGTCGCTTCGGCTTCTGTATGCTGGTGGCAGTATCTGCCTGCCCGCCGGTTTTCATGGCGATCGGACCTATCCTGGTGCATGTTTAAAAAAAAAAAAAAAAAAAAAAAAATTGTTGGTGATGTCATCATGACGTCACACATTTTCTCCCTTTTGGGGCGTATCTTTGAGACGTGCCAGGGCTGTAACACAGGGAATTTTCGAGGTATCTTGTTTTGTTCGCTGGACGTGTTGGGGGGGATGTTGCGGTTTTGAGATTTCCCGGTTCATGGGGGGTCGCGTGATGACGTTTATCGTGGCGTGAATGTTCGGCGTGCATTCTGAGCAGTTGGTCTGGGTGTCTGCCACGTTTGAAGCCAGTCGGCAGCATAAAGGTGGCCAGGGTGCCGGTTCGAAGGAGGGCGTGTGCGGGTGCTGTGGGCATTTGGCTGGGGAAAGGGAAGGAAGGAAAAGAAGCTTAGCGGGAACGGAGGCTGTTTCGGAAAAGTTTCCGAAACAGCCAATAATAATAATAATAATAATAACGAGAAGGATGATGAGTGAGCATGTGAGATATTTCTATTCTTCCGAATGTAAATTGAAAGGTATAACCTTGGTTGACAGCTAGTGTCTTTACGTACTTACTATTCCGCCTTTCAAAATTTCCGCATCATAATTGATTTTATATTAAATTTATGTTTTCAAAGCAATAATATTCACGCACAGGAAAACATCAGAAGAGTTTCACAAATGGTGGTGCGCGTATGCGTGACATCCCAACTTTGTATGGTTCAGTATATCCAATGAAACATTGTCGACATAAAGAAGTATTGATTGGTGACTGCAGCCACATCATTTCGGGTTTGTGGGGATGCAGAATATATCTCCACTTACACACACTTTCTAGCAAGATCACCCACCGATAGACAATAACTCCAGATAAAAGAGAAAATGAAGATAGGCCAGAAATACATTTTCCCATGGGGAGCCAGACCTAGTGGAGGTTACAATAGAGAAAGGAATGCTTTTGAAGTCTGGTGCAGTCAAGGGTGAAGAAGTTATAGAAAAGCAGTGTAGAGACACTTACCGATTTGACGCACAAGCATACGGACGTGTGAAAGCTTCTGAATAGCTCCTCCGCCATTTTTTCAATTTACAAGTGTACATTTACCTTGGTCGATTTGTCTTCTAACATGTCAAGTGACGATCAGTCTGAGCAACCTGTCGCCCAATCCCTCAATCTTACCAAGGAGATTGTGAGCGACACCATTAAGGAAGCGTTAGGGCAGTTTAAACATTATTTCGACAATTCACTTGATTCTCTTCGAGAAGAGCATGAACGTTCGTTTGCCACAACGACACAAGAAGTGCAGCAGTTGAAACGGGCATCCGACATATCCTTTCGCTTCAAAGGCAACAAGACACAGTATAATTTCAACGCTTCAATTTTGGAGAAACTGGAAAAGGTAGACAACCACCTAATGGATTCAAAAGAGGAGGCGGCCAAACATATTGTTACAGAAGCCATTGCTGAAGTTAAGAAACGTAACAAACTCATCCGTCTGGCAGATAAATCGGACGCAGGCTGGAAAGCAGTAGACGAATACGTCAGTGATGAACTGGCTAGCGATTCGGAAGATGAAAAGAGAATCCGCAAGGCACAAGCCCGTGCCTCTTCAAGGAAGAGACAGGAGAAGGTTCAACGCAACCAGGCTGCAAAACGATCCCGAGGGGCAGCGGCAAGGCACGAATCTCCCAGTAATCCTGATACTGGGTCTAGTCTTTTTCGCAGCTATCTCCCAGGGAATCGATTCACGGCTGGGCATACATACACGGGCCAAACATGGGGAACCGGTCCAAAAGTCACGGACCTCTGCTTCGCATGCGGAAGAGCAGGGCACTGGCGCAGAAACTGCACAGCGGCAACCAAAGGCGTCTCTGGCCCAGGAAAGGGTGGCAATGCCCAATAGAGGTAATGAAGTTCACGAATTACTTTGAAAGGTCTCTGTTTACTGGTTAGGATATCGGAATTTTCAGGTTTCCACTTTAAGAAGCGTATGATTAAAGCTATGGGACAAGATGAAAATTTCCAATCCAGGCTTATTAGTAGTAGACGCAGACATGCATTGAATCCACGTCAGAATGGAACACATAATTTATAAGAGGTACAAGCCGCAAGGGGGGAAACGTAACTTTTCACCAGCATTTTTAGATTGATTATTGTCGCTTGACTGACTAGTAGACGATTTCTTTCAGGACTGATGATAATCCAGTACACCAAGCACAAGCAGTGAGAAACTCGTAAACACTGGTGACTGCTTCACTGAAGCCGGGTACGAAATGTCTATGTCACGAGATTACTTCGAATATGTACAAGGACTAGCGCCACCGTTAGTAAAGGGTAGATTGAAAGCAGCAATTAACTTCTGGAAGCTTATTAATGCAAGTTCTTTTGTTTTGGATGTTATTGAACAAGGATACAAGCTTCCATTATTAAATACACCCCCTCCAAACAAAACAAAGAATAACAGGTCAGCGTTAGAAAATGGCGATTTTGTTCGAGAATCCATTGATGAGCTGTTAGCTCAGGGTCTGATAGTGAAGTGCAGAGAGGCACCTGATATCATCAATCCGTTATCAGTGTCTGTTCAAAATTCAGGAAAAAAGAGACTTATTTTGGATCTGAGGTATGTTAATAAATTCTTATGGAAGGAAAAAGTGAAATTTGAAGACTGGAATGAAGCCCTTGAATATTTTCAGAAAGGCGACTTCATGTTTTCTTTTGATTTAAAATCAGGCTATCATCACATTGACATTTTCCCGGAACATACAAAATTCTTAAGTTTTGCTTGGGAGATGAACAGTCACACAGAATTCTTTTCTTTTTCAGTGTTGCCTTTTGGTTTAGCAACAGCCCCCTATGTGTTTACAAAATGTCTGAGACCACTGGTACAGCACTGGCGAGAAAAAGGCATCTTCCTTGTGTTATTCTTAGATGACGGTTGGGGAAGGGAGAATACCGAGAACATGTGTAATGTAGCGGCACAGGCCGTTAAATCTGATCTTTTGGAATCGGGATTTGTTCCCAATGTTGAAAAATCCCAGTGGGTCCCCACCCAGACTTTAGACTGGTTAGGCCTTACTTGGGACGGAGAGCAAGGATCATTCAAAATCACTTCAAGAAGAATGGTAGACACACAACAGTGTTTAATTGACACCTTGACTGCTCTCCCCAAAACGTCGGCCAGAAGACTAGCCAAACTTACAGGGAAACTTATATCCCTCGGCTCTGTGTTCGGTGACATAACACAGCTCAAAACTAGATACCTCCATTATGAGATTGATAAAAGAGTCCACTGGGACAGAATATACGACATTGACAGTGGAAACAAATTAATTGAAGAAATCTTCTTCTGGAAATCTAAGTGCATGAAACTGAATAACAGATTTGTTGGCGAATATCTCATTCCACAGGCACTTGTGTATACCGATGCAAGCGGCACAGGCTGCGGGGCATGGACCGCAGAATGTGGAGGTATGGAGCTCCAGGCTAATTGGAGCAAAGAAGAGGGAGGTAAGAGCTCCACTTGGAGAGAGTTACAAGCAGTTAACCGAGCTTTGCGAGCATTCGCTAGCAAGTTATATGACAGAACGATAAAGTTGTTCACGGACAATAGAGGAGTTGTATCTATTGTCAGGAAAGGCAGCATGGTTTCTGAACTACAGTCTCTGAGCTTAGAGATTTTTGAAATTTGCAGGAAGCATGGCATCAAGTTTCACATACAATGGTTGCCTAGAATCGAAAACCAGAAAGCAGATGCATTAAGCCGAGAGTTTGATTTCGATGATTGGGGAGTATCGACTTTGTTCTTTACATTTATTGATGAGATATGGGGCCCACACCATGTTGATCGCTTTGCTGACGACCTTAACACTAAACTTCCAGTGTTTAACTCCAAATATTGGTGTCCTGACACTGACAAAGTGGATGCTTTTACATGTAATTGATCAGGCCTTAATAATTGGCTGGTCCCACCCATTAACAGAATTCCGGATGTGCTAAGACATCTCAAAGTTTGTAAAGCCCAAGGGACCTTAGTAGTCCCCGCTTGGCCCTCTGCACCGTTCTGGCCGTTACTCTTTTCAGAATCTAGTTCTTTTAAGACCATGGTGATTCGCGTAATGGAATTTAAGAATCCCGAAGGGATCTTTACTCAAAGCAGAAATCAGAATTCTGTGTTTGGTTCACCTGAATTTATGAGCGGAGTCTTGTGTATGCGGTTATCGGGATTTTGCGCATGAGCATTTTCTACCGAGCAAAGTGTAGCCACTGGAATCCATTCCCACACAACATACCGAAACGCATGGAAGGTGCTAAAAGTTTATAACCCACTGGGGCTATTTTATAACCGTATGGCTATGTGAGACAATGGTATTGCGTAATTCTGAAGTAGACCAATGTCAGCCGCTTGGCTAAGAGATTGACTGCCGCAGGGCAATAGTCAATGAAGAAAAAGCCTACGTTTGCACAGAACTGCAAAACGTCACTACTGAGGGATTTACGAGTCATTAAAAATTCGGGAGGGATATCTTAAGAATTGTTTATACGGTGTTCCTACATATATCTTATAAATGTTATATATTTGCAGGTTGGACACAGAAGATACTGAATACAACAAAACTTTGCGGGAGGTGCTATCGGCGTCCAGAGCACCGAATACAGTCATTAAGTACCAAAGAGCTTTTGCAAGTTGGCAGAACTGGTGCATGCAACATAATGTGACTTGTTTACCAGCAACCCAGTCTAATATAAGTCGGTACTTTATTTCTTTATATCAAGCCGGTGCGCCATACTCCAGAGTCGAGTCAATCTTTTATGCTGTTAAATGGAAGCATGATTGCTTACCAGGTAATGAGAATCCCTGTAACGGTGCATTTTTACATACAGTACTACAGGGTCTAAAGAAGCTCTTAGCTAGACCGGTCACTAAGAAAGATCCGATTACCCCAGATATACTGAGAGCATTAGTAGACAAGTACGGCACTTCCAACAGTTTGTCTGACTTAAAGGTACACATTGCCTTCAAATGTCATGACATTTTGCTGTTTGGAAATGTTCCTTATATTTTATACGAGTTGTTTATGCAAAAAAACACGTATAATGTGTTGTAATTAGTGAGTAGTGATTACAAAACAAAACATTTGCCTCTGACCCCGGACATCTGACCCGCGAAACATAGACTTATTTCCAGTACTAAATACCACCGTCTAAATAATGCGCAAAATACGCTGTAAGAGTCTTTAGGCTGGCGCCACAGCCAGTGGCCTTGTAAACCTATCAGATGATCGCCAGGTACCATTCTCTACCTCGCGACACATATCGCCAGTGCTGCGCGCCGTGCCACAGTACATCAAAATGGATCAACAGAACCAGCTGCGACTGGAAATACGACTGGTGAAGACGGTCCGCCATTTTGTGGAGTCAAAAATTTGGTTCTACAAAATGGCGAACCGTTGTTTGTGACGAAATTTAACAAAAACCGCGCAATTTGAATGGATAGTTATGTGAATCTTTATATTCTACTTTTAAAAAAGCTTCCCAACCATATCCATTTCAGTTGTATAGCCGAAATGTGTACCTTTAAGGTTATGCGCAATGACCCTTGTATCCTTTGCAGGTTTTCTCAGACATGCGGAGCTCGTTAATATTCGCCGATGTGACGTAAAGCAATATGTATCTCATGTTAATATATTTATTTCCAAGAGTAAAACAGACATATACAGGCAGGGTGCTTGGGTATTAGTTGGAGCGACTAATACTTCCACATGTCCAGTCAGTATGTTACGCAGGTACATTGAAGTGGCGCAATTACACGATGAGAGCGATGAGGATTTTCTTTTTAGACCTTTGCAATACCTGAAGTCGCAAGACAAATACGAACTGAAACATGGTAAACTCTCTTATTCTCGATGTTTAGAGTTACTGAAAGCCGCTCTCTCCTCCGTGGGCCTAGATCCGAAACGGTTCGGGCTGCATAGCCTGAGAGCAGGGGGAGCCTCAGCGGCCGCTAATAATGGTGTGCCAGATCGTTTGTTTAAGAAACATGGCCGCTGGAGATCTGAAACCGCAAAAGATGGATACGTTGAAGACTCCGAACAAAGCAGGTTGCAAGTGTCCTTAAACCTGGGAATTTAGACATCAAGTTAAAGAAATGTAATATATACTTTGTGTTACCTTTATTGAATTATTGGAAACCTTTGAAACTAATAAAGATCAGATTTTGGATTGAACTGACCTTTGCCCGTTCTTTAATCTCCTACTTAGGAGGGGACAGGTGTCCACTCCGTGCTTGTCATCAAGATCGGTGCTCCCCAAATACAGGTGTGTATTACTAACATGTCTCTATTACAGGTTGTAAACTACAGAGGTTAGGCGCATGAGAAAATACTTTATTCACGTTCGAGGAACGAGTTAGGGAATAAGGCAATTAATATGGAGTATTATGTTTCAGGTGGAAATTACAAATCCGCGCGCTTGAGTGAAGGCAGCCATGAGATTACCCGACGATATGTACATGCATGATTGTACACTGCATGAGTTAGGACACTGGTGTGGAACGAACTGAGGTGTTCAATTAAAATAAAAGAGTGTAAATTTATGGAGATCAGCCAGTTTGTATATAGGCCTAGGTAAAAGTATTATACATTTTGGTTTTCTTCAATGCCACACGTAATAGAGTAGGCCTATACTGTTTCCAGTTTCTTTGTTCACTTTGAAAATGTGTCCGGGTTTGCCTGTGGTCAGTTTTCATTGTGGATTGTTTGACGAATTTTAAGTTCAGAAGTCGTATCACTCATTGAGTGATCCCCACAATGTCGCTTCCTAGGTTGTATGGTAAAAATGGGTGTGGCCCCTGGCCATACGGCATTCTGGGTTTATGACTTCTGGCTAGCGCTAACCCGAGCAAGGATACTGACAATTTGGGAGACCGCTGGCATGGGGCGGGATGGCTCAGTTGGTAGCGCGGCCTGTACGGTAGCTCGGAGGTCGCGGGTTCGAATCCCGCTCCTGCCAGTTTCTTTGTAAATGATTTAAATAAGACTTAGTGTACATCTGCTAATTTAATTGGATGAAAATTGGAATACATGAAAACAGATATGTAACGCATGGTGTATTTCACATTTCTGATAACCACACACTGAACTCGGTGGCAGTTCTAACCTTTAACGTAATTGCAATTTTGCAATAATGATTTGCAATCTTGACAGAAATCAATCGTATTCAGGAAAAAAAAAAAAAAAATTATCTCAAGAATTTAAAGAAATGAGTGAAGCTAATGAAGTGGACCATCTACTTTGATTTTAAATCGACAGCATTTGAGTGGTTTGCTGGGCTTGCTATACTTCTCTTATTCATGTTCGCCTTTTCAAATATTAGTATGCAAGGATTGCCACGCATGTAGGAATGTAATATATTTAGTGAAGGCATTTTGTTCCGGAGAAATATGACTGATGAAGACAATGATGCATTTAAGCTCCGCCTTGCAGGCAAGGTACGTACGAGCGTTTTTCAGTCAAAAGTTGACAAGACACCGCAACAACTACTTTATTGTGCACGGAACTGGTCTGAAATTTTCACAATACTGGGCCTGGCCATGATGACTGGCTGCCAAAAAAAACACCAAGCCGGCATACATGTTGGTACAGGTGATTTAACAAAACTGGCAAAAACTCATCTTTTATGAAAAGGTAATTAGAAAAAT
This sequence comes from Hippasteria phrygiana, assembly GCA_037893225.1. NCBI lineage: Eukaryota > Metazoa > Echinodermata > Asteroidea > Valvatida > Goniasteridae > Hippasteria > Hippasteria phrygiana. The sequence continues at coordinate 739,671 of JAZGUH010000349.1, forward strand.
TGAGACATGTTTTATTCATTCATTTCATTCGCATTGGCTGGTTGGAATCCTGGATTGAAGGGTGCGCCTGCAGGTGAGTTGTCATTGTCGGGAGCGTCCGTATCAAGGAGAAACCTGAGAAACTCCAAGTTATTCAACCTTTAGGAGCGCCAAGCCGTTATTTTGTATAGCCATGTATCATGCTGACGTACATGTATCCACAGGGTGCATGTGGGGTTTGTGTGGTAATGTTTGTTTGTCTCGGATTTTGCGCGTTCCACGTGGAACTGTGGTTGATGTGGTTGGACGGTGATTCGCAGGCTGCGTTGACACGATTCAGGTGCGCTTCGACCGCGTTAGGTCGAATCTTTCCGCGCACATGCTGCATCTTGGTTACAAGGTGGTGCAATTTGTTAGCAGGGCGCGTTCGCAGTGAGCTGATGGCCCTGTTTGCGCATGCTTCAAGTAAATATCCCGCATTACCGGATGAGGTAAGGGTGAGGTACGGGTGAGGTATGGGTGGTATTTAGGGGGTCTAACAGCCAGGGAAAGGGAGTGGCTAAGCTATCTTGGTTCGGAGCGAAGAATTTCTCGCCCATATCTAAACCTAGTAGACTCTGGAGCCCGAACAAAGCGGTGGTGCAAATAGAGTACTATTTGCACCACCGCTTTGTTCGGGCTCCAGAGTCTACTAGGTTTAGATATGGGCGAGAGATTAGAGCATAGAAACCGGAGCCCGAACAACACCGTTGGGGTGGGTGGGTGGGAAAACAAAACAAAATGGCGACCACCTGAGCTGGTCCGAATCCTCTTTCGCTAGCACGAACTTGCTTATTTTTCAAGTTAATAGTGTTATTTAAAACCCTCCATATATACAAAGACGATACAGAAGGCACTAAAACTCAAATCAATACATACACACTTATACATGTGCGTTTGTATAGCTATTCAGACCGCGGACCGGAAACAAAGAGGACAATAGGGTCCGTGATTGTGTCAAGGCCCACTTATGAAAACCGCGCACAAAACCAACGGGAGGCCCCCCGAAAAAGTTAAGAGTACAAACAAAAAAGAGACAATAGGAGCCCCGCGATTGCCGGCGCCCACACACCTATGTGCGTGTAGGCCTATGTGTGTGCAGGCACGAATTACATAATTTACGCTTCTCCCTTCCGCTTATCCTAGCCGCGACCAGACTGAACTGTGATAGTGTCTCTTCTGCCCTCTACGTCGCGGCAGTGCAAATAGAGTACTATTTCTATACTGCCTATTATCTCTAAGATTCTAGAAAGATGGGTGCACTCGGCAGTATATAGCTACCTCGATGATAACAATTTGATACCTAGTTGCCAATCGGGATTTAGACCCTTGCACTCGACTGAAAGCACTCTACAGGATTTAACAAACAAGTGTTTTGAGGCTATGGAGCAAGGTGAAGTTACAGGTAGCGTGTTCATAGATCTCAGTAAAGCTTTTGATTGTGTGGATCATGTAATCCTGCTAGGCAAATTGAAGAAGCTGAATTTGTCATCTTCTGGAATTAATTGGTTTAAGTCGTACCTAGGCGGTCGTAGTCAGTCTGTAAATATTAAGGGTACAATATCGAAGGTCTTGCCCATAGACATAGGCGTTCCACAAGGGTCGATCTTAGGGCCACTTTTATTCATTGTTTATAGTAGTGATTTTCCATCCTGTATACCCCAAAATTGCAACTTATTTATGTATGCAGATGACTCCACGTTAACTTGTAGCTCCTCTAGTATTAACGAAATAGAAAGGAACTTGAATGTAGCTCTTGCTAGTATTCACAACTGGTGCCTAAGAAACAAACTAGCATTAAATGCCAACAAAACCAAATGTATGCTTATTGGTCAAGGCAGAAAATATCCAACGTCGACCTGAACGTGTGCATTGCTGATAAGGTTATCGAAAAAGTGAAATCTTGTAAATGCTTGGGTGTAGTTGTTGATGAAACATTAAGTTGGGGTACACATGTTGAATACGTAAGGAAGACTGTTTCGTCTAAATTGGGTGTGTTAAACAGAATTCGTGATTACGTTCCCCAAAGCAGCCTGCACACACTCTTTGTAAGTTTAGTTATGCCATCTTTAGAGTATTGCTGTACGGTGTGGGGAGGAAGGTACATATCTCACGACAATACCCTCAACAAATGTCTCAAAAGAGCCGCACGGATAATCCTTAAATGTACCTCCCTCACCCCCTCAGCTGATATGTTTGCCAGACTAAATTGGATTCCTTTTATAGAAAGAGTTCAGTCAAAAAAGGCTATCTTTGTTTTCAAAAGCCTTAACAAAATGACTCCTTTGTACATGACAAATCTGTTCACACCACTTACAGTGATTCGTGAAACACGACAATCGACCCAAATGGCACTGAAAGTTCCTTTCGCCAAAAAGGAATGCTACGTGACAAGTTTCGCTGTGAGTGGTGCCAGTATATGGAATAATCTGCCTGAACAAATGAGAACCATAAACTCCTTAAGTACATTTAAATCGGAGCTACGTAAAGCCATCTATCAGTGATATTTCTGTCATTTACGCTGATCTGCGGAGTTATAAACTTGGTTGCCAAAATACTTTGGAGCCGGATGGGAATTTCCCCTTGTTTTTCACCCTAAAAGGTTTTTTTTTTGGCGGGTTTTTCGCCCATCCCGTAAATCAGCAATAGGCTTCTGGAGAGTTGAAAAGTTAACCGAAAATATATTTATTTGTGTAAACAATGTATTTGTTTAAATATTTTGTATGAATGTGTAAATATTCAGTTTTAACTAATAATATGCAGGGCCCCAATGGAAACCAGTTTTAAACTGTTTGGGCACACCCTGGGTAAAGAAATGTAATAAATAAATAAATAAATATAATTTAGGTCTGTCCTAAAGTCTGGCCCAATAATTATTTCCTTAGACAGACAATGAGACATAAACAGACCGACATAAATCAGCCAGGCAGTAAAGACAGTAGCTAGAATTCACAAACAAAACTCCACCACCACCTTTGGACGCAGATAATAACTAATCATTTCATCAGGTTGGGACACTTTAGTTTGCATACGCACATTAATCCTAGTAATTATTTGCTGCTGCTAGTGCGCGAGTCGGACTGGTAACCAGTCTAATATTAATACGTGCGCCTTGTGTGACAGCACGGAACTTGTACACGGTGCGTCGGGGCCGAGCTGTAATAGTGGTCGTTGTACCATGATTGTTCATCGCATTCTGCTTGTTCACAGACATCTATATTATTCTTCAAGCTTGCTTCTTCTCTTCATGCTTTTTCCTTTCCTTATTTGGCTACTTCTGTTCTTTTGGTTTCTTCTTCTTCCTGGTATCAGCTTGCTTCTTCTCACAGGGCTTGTTCTGGAGCGAACAGAGCACCCGATTGACGTTCCAGCTCGCCTTTTATAGAATTTCGGCAGGGCTAAAGTGCCGGTCACACTGGCCACGATAACGATGACGAAAACGAAAACGATGCGAATAAACGCTCTCTATTGGTGGGTGGAACGCGCTCGTATTGCACGCGCGACAATTCCACCAATCAATGGCGTTCATTCTCATCGTTTTCGTTTATAATCGTCGTCGTTTATCGTGGCCAGTTAATCTGGGTCTCCGTCAACGCGCGTGCTCTCATAGGCTAAAAGTGTGCGTTGCGCGTATGCAAATGGTCACCCACCCTGATGATGAAAGCACTATAACGAAACAGGGTATATGCCGACTCGTATGCGAGTCTAGTCAAAATAAGTATTATAAGCTCAGGTAGAATCACGCGCTGAAGCTGCGCGGTGCATGGCGCAGCGGCCAATTAGCGACGCGCGACTGGGTGATCGGTAGGCATGCCCGACCAATTGCCAGCGCGTGTAGACAGGAGTAATGCATGCTGCCAGAACATGTATATTCATTAGCACGCGGCGACCAATCTCCGTAGCGTATTTTCGCTACCCTTGGGGGCCTAGCGCGTCGGTTCTCGGCAGTCTGAAAGTTGGCGCCGTTGCAGTGAAGTCTGAAAGTTGGCGCCGTTGCAGTGAAATCTAACGTTATTGTGCTCTAAAAAAGAAGAAGCTTTGTCGTTGTGCGGTCTGAATTCCGAGCGAGTTCTAGACAGTGCGTTGTCGAGTCCATCGCCGTTGGATGAGGAAGCATTGCTGTGTGATCAGGTGTGTCCGGTGAGTCAGCGTGGTGTTTTTGTGGTTAGATTACTGGGGACCTGGGCTAGCGTGAGGGGTGAACCAGTTGGGCGGGGATTTCAGCGAAGTTGCGATTGACTGGAGGGATTGTACGCCATTGTTCCGTGCCTGTTGGCGTGGCGACGGCCGAGTACAGCCCCGATCATTGAGCTAGCTGTCCCCGAAGAGGTTTACTGAGTTTAGCGTGTTAAGTGTCCAGTGAGGCTGACCATCAGCCTCTGTGTAGTCTAGGCCGATTTCCATTCAGCTAAATTCCGAGTTCTGGAGCTACTGAGGGTCATCGCAAATCCCAAGAGGTATTCTTCGAGTTCGCTGCCAGTGAGCTGAGCCTGGCTGAGGTATACGATACTTAGTGAGGATTAATTTGTGCATATTTAATTAAGCCTACCCCCTTTTTCTTTTCTTTAAGAGTTTGTTATCATCCTGCCTTACTGTGTGTTCCTCATCAAAATTATAATTGTATTAACTGTTAGAGGTGTATGCCCCATAACATGTATATTGTAAAAGTTCATACTGCCTAACGGTGTGAGGATTATATTGTATAAGCTCATGCTACCTAATTGTGTGAGGATTATGTTGTATAAGCTCATGTTGCCTAACTGTGTGAGGATTATACTGTATAAGTTTATCTAAAGTCATTATTTAAGTTGTACGCTTGACCACGTGAGGTCTATTTAGGTGAGGGTTATCCCGAGTGGAAATTATTGTGTAACTTATTGATTGATAATTATTGTTGATTGCTGTTCAGAAAAGAAATAATATCGATCGTCTCTATAAATACTTGTCTCTGTGAGGTATATTTGTCACTGTGAGGTTTCCTTAGGACCAATTGCATTGCTTAATTACATTAGGATAATAACTCAATCACAAACGGTGGTATATCTCCACCAAACGAACAGCCCCTAGGTTTAGTCCACCGTTTGTTAATTGTCCCCCCTTGTGTCTGGGTAGCCGCTTACTCGTTCGTAAGGCTATACATATTTTTGTGGGATAACAGGTGTTGGTTGGAGCCCTGGGATAAATAAGACCAGTCCCCTTAGGTTTTCCCCCGGCCCTGGGTAGCGCGTCACAAATGGTGTCAGAAGTGGGATGTTTGTGATTGTTTAGAGTAATTTGTGAACTTGCAATAAAGAGCAATACATTGTGTTTGATTTTTGTTGGTCTGTTTGCCAGTGTACCTCAGTGAGGTACACTGTGAGGATTATTGGTAACGAGGGTAACGGGTTATGCTGACCTGGGTCGTTACTGGTTTGTTGTTTGTTGTTTGTCGATTGGTGGGTGGATTCTATTGAGGATTGGGGCGGAGTTGCGAATTTTGCGACGTACAGCAAGACAGCAACTGCCGATCCTGTGAGGATTCACCGGGTGGTAGTCGGTACGCGGGGTTAAAGTTAAGTAGATTCTGGAGGCTTGGGACAGGTGGTTCCACAGCCTGAATTTGCTTGTGAGGTACCGCTATCGCCGAGTGGCCAGTGGCCGAGTGTAGAGAGTCTGGAGGGGACTGAGTTTCCTAGTCAGGGGGAAACGTCAGTATGAGTAAGGACAGAGATGTCACCTCGGTGGAGGTTGGCAAGGACTCTGCTGATCTGAACCGTTCGAGAATGGAGGTTCAGTGGTTGGAGTGGGAGAGGGCTCGTCTTTCTTCGGAGTTAGAGGCTGTCAAGAAGGGAGCACAGCCAAACAGTGTGCGTGAGGGTACCCCTAAGAGTAGGGATGCACCTTGGGTTGTGGTGGACCCAGAGATTGGGTGGAAGTCGCCGGAGGATACCCCGGGGTATGCCTCATTGAAGGCGCGGGAGCGTTCCAGTGTTGGCACGTCACCTGATTTGGTTTCGAAGGGAGCAAGGCACGCTGAGAGTACAACTGGTAGGTTTATTCCCATGCGTAGTCCTCATACCAATCCCTTCGTGGACCGTGAGGATGATTGTGCTAAAAAGGAGCGAGGTTTACACAGTGACTTGTTGAGTTTTGCAACTCGTCCTACTGTGGGGAAATCCAACGAGGTTGTTGGTGAGGTCGACTCGCCTGGAGTGGGCCCATGGCCACTGGAGAGGGAGTCGCGGTTGGTGGGCAATGAGGTGTGCGGTAAACCTCACGGTGGTAAGCCTCGCAGGCCTACAATTAGTCTAATATTAACACGTGCGCCTTGTGTGATAGCACGGAACTTGTACACAGGGGAGCAAGGTGCAGGTTCTTGGTTGATTCTTTGGTCAGCAGTCGGGTCTACCACCGAATGGCCAGAGAGCAGAGGCCGGTACTGGAAGCGGAGGAGTCCAACATTCAGCAGGTTGATGGGAGTCCACTGACTGTGATGGGCATTGCATCAGTCGAAATTCAACTGGGTGCATCTAGTTCGTGCAGTTTTTGCTGATGTCAGGTATGACGGCATATTAGGCAGGGATTTCTTGTTACCGGTAACTTGGATTTCCGTAGCCTTGAGTTGAGATTAAATGGGGAACGGGTGAAGTGCATGAGTGGTGCTGGTGAGCTGTTCGTTGGAAGAGTGTTGGTGGCCGAAACTACCGAGATTCCGGCGGGCCATGAGGCTGTTGTGCCTGGTACTGTGACCAGTATCGCTGAGGCATTGGTACAGCCGGCAATCATTGAGCCTGTGGAAGGTGGGGGCGAGTTGGCTCAGCGAGGGTTACTTCTAGCCCGGTCGCTGGTTGAGCTGGAAGCCGAGACTCTCCCGCTGCGGATATTTAATCCAAATGAGGAAAAACGGGTTATTCGAAGGGGAACAACAATGGGCACAATTGCGACAATTGAGGTTGACTCGGTAGAAGTGCCAGGTCGTGGGTGTGAGGTCGGTGGGGACCTCCCGAGTCATCTGCATGATCTGTATGGCCGGAGTAAGGTAAACCTCAGTGAGGAGTATCATAAGGAGGTGAAGGCTTGTTTGATGGAATTCCAGAATTTATTTTCTTCTGGTGAGGGTGACATAGGGCGGACTGACGTGGTAAAGCACCACAGCAGTACTGGTGATGCGAGGCCTATCAAGGAGAGGCCCCGGCGCCATCCCCTGTGTAATCAGGAAGGAATTATGAGGCAGGTTTGAGATTTGCAGAAGCGAGGTGTTATCGAGCCATCCGATAGTCCGTGGGCTGCAAATGTTGTGCTAGTCCGGACGAAGGATGGGACCAAGCGATTTTGTGTCGACTATCGAGGTCTGATGGGGTAACAATAAAAGATGATTACCCTGTCCCTCGTATCGATGAGACACTCGATGCGTTGACGGGCGCAGAGTGGTTCTCCACTCTCGATTTAGCGTCCGGGTATTGGCAGGTCGCCCTCGATGAGGACGCCAGCCAGAAATCAACCTTTGTGGTGCGGAACGGTTTATACAGGTGGCGCTGCATGCCCTTTGGTCTTTGCAACGCCCCTGCGACGTTTGAAAGGTTGATGGAGAGGGTGGTGGCAGGTCTTCAGTGGGACATCCTGCTGATATACCTGGAGGATGTCATTGTGTTTGGTAGGACCGTGAGAAAGGAGATTGAGCGACTGCGAGTCGTTCTCTCCAGGTTGAGGCAAGCTGGATTGAAGTTGAAGCCTAGTAAGTGCTTTTTGTTTCAGAGGTCGGTGGGCTATTTGGGACATATTGTGTCGTCTGAGGGCGTGGCTACCGATCCTGAAAAGGTTCGGGCCGTGGCCGAGTGGCCAACACCTAAGTGTATCAAGGAAGTTCGAAGTTTTTTAGGCCTCGCTTCCTATTACCGGAGGTTTATCAGGGGATTTGCCGAGGTGGCGTCGCCCCTGCATGCGCTGACTGAAAAGTCAAGAGAGTTTCACTGGTCGGATGCCTGCCAACAGGCATTTGAAGAGTTGAAGCAGAGGTTGCAGACAGCATCGGTGTTGGCATATCCCATTCCTGATAGCGACTACATTTTAGATACAGATGCTAGTGGAGATGGGATTGGGGCAGTTTTGTCTCAGATCCATAATGGGGAAGAGAAGGTCCTCGCCTTTGCGAGCCGCAAGCTCAGCAAGGCAGAGAGGAACTATTGTGTTACTCGGAGGGAACTGTTGGCGGTAGTTGTCTACCTTAGGAAGTTTAGGCAGTACCTGTATGGTCAAAGGGTACTACTTCGAACCGATCATGCTGCTCTTAGGTGGTTGCTTAATTCCAAGGACCCCGATGGTTAGCTTGCAAGGTGGCTGGAAGTGATCAGCGAGTATGATTTAACGATTCAACACAGACCTGGGCGGAAGCATGGAAATGCTGACGGGTTGTCCCGGAAGGCCTGTAAGCAATGTGGTCGGGCCGACGTTGATGAAGCATCAGAAACAGTTGTGGCATCGGATGAAGCCAAGGTGACAACGGCCAGTGAGGTTGGCAAGGGTCACCATGAGGTTGACTCTGACGTGCCAACCCCAGAGGCGAGGGTGAGGGGCATCTTTGCTCAACCACACTTGCCTAGGGATGCAGTCAGAGGGGGGCAACTTGGTGACGGAAGTATTGGTTGGATTGTTAGGGCAAAGGATCCGGGCAGTCGTCCCATTTGGGAGACTGTATCGGCCGCTTCCTCGGCACACAAAACCCTCTTGTCCGCATGGGATCAGCTGGAGGTGCGGGATGGTGTCCTTTATAGAAGTTGGGAGTCCGATGATGGGAGGTCCGTGAGGTTGCGATTGGTACTACCTGAGAAATTGAGAGACTTAGTGCTTCAGGAGCTGCATGGTGGTCGGACTAGTGGCCACCTAGGTGTCAAGAAGACGTTGGCCAAAGTCAAGTTGCGGTACTATTGGCCGGGAATGACCGCGGATGTGAGGTCATTCATAAGATGTTGCGAGCTTTGTGGGAGGAGGAAATCTACGGCGAAGAATAGAGTTTCCCCGCTCCAACAGTATTTGGTGGGCGAGCCCATAGAGAGAGTGGCTGTAGACTTGCTGGGGCCACTGTCCCGGAGTGACAGTGGCAACGTCTGGGTCATGGTAGTGGGTGACTACTGTTCCAAATGGATGGAGGCATACGCTCTGCCTGATGCTAAGACAGAGACGGTGGCGAACAAGTTTGTCAGTGAGTTTGTCTGTCGGTTTGGCATCCCCTTGGAATTGCATTCCGATCAGGGGACAAACTTTGAGTTGGCAGTGTTTGGCGGAATGTGTAAGGTCCTGGGGATTTCCAAGACGAGGACCACAGCGTACAACCCGAAGTCCGACGGAATGGTTAAACGTTTCAACAAGACATTGGACAACATGGTTGCTGTGATGATTGAACCGAGGAGACAGCGTGACTGGGATGAGTGCTTACCGTACGCATGTTTTACTTACCGGTGTACTCCCCAAGAGTCAACTGGCGAGTCTCCAAACATGATGATGCTTGGAAGGGAGACCAGGCTTCCGGTTGACTTGTTAATTGAGGGTCCTATGGTAAGACGACACAACAGCGACAGATTTCGCTCAGAGGTTACGGCAGACTCTACAAAAGGCACATGGCGGGGCCAGGGAGTGCCTGAGGCAGAGTGCCAGGAACCAGAAGCGGAACTACGATCGTAGGGTGTATTACGAAGGCCTAAAGCAAGGCCAGTTCGCCTGGTTGTACAACAAGACAAAGAAGAAGGGGCGATGTGTGTGTGTTTTTTAAAATTGTGTGACTAGGAATGTTGTAGCAATTTTATAAATGTGTATAACTTCGTCTTGATGCGGGTAATATTGACCTCACTGTCGGTTTTAAGTGTTAGAATTGAAGACAATTGAGACGCCTTTCTGGTGGTAATCGAGCAGTGAGGTGAAGTAGACCTCACACTCGTTATAACTTGTATAAAATTTGGTATGAGTAGACCTCATACATGTGAGGGTGATTATAATGTATACATTTAAATCATCAAGTGCCTTGGAATACCTGAGGTTTATGGTGAACCCCACATGGAAATAGTAGTGTGAGTAAACCTCACACAACAATCTATAATTGTATAGATTTATAATTAAGCTATTTGTCCCGGGACGAACCAAGCTTAGCTGGGGCCTGTGTAACGAAACAGTGTATATGCCGACTCGTATGCGAGTCTAGTCAAAAAAAGTATTATAAGCTCGGGTAGAATCACGCGCTGATGCTGCGCGGTGCATGGCGCAGCGGCCAATTAGCGACGCGCGACTGCGTGATCGGTAGGCATCGACCAATTGCCAGCGCGTGTAGACAGGAGTAATGCATGCTGCCGACATGTATATTCATTAGCACGCGGCGACCAATCTCCGTAGCGTATTTTCGCTACCCTTGGGGCCTAGCGCGTCGATTCTCGGCAGTCTGAAAGTTGGCGCCGTTGCAGTGAAGTCTGAAAGTTGGCGCCGTTGCAGTGAAACCTAACGTTATTGTGCTCTAAAAAAGAAGACGCTTTGTCGTTGTGCGGTCCGAATTCCGAGCGAGTCCCGGACAGTGCGTTGTCGAGTCCATCGCGGTTGGATGAGGAAGCATTGCTGTGTGATCAGGTGTGTCCGGTGAGTTAGCGTGGTGTTTTTGTGGTTAGATTACTGGGGACCTGGGCTAGCGTGAGGGGTGAACCAGTTGGGCGGGGATTTCAGCGAAGTTGCGATTGACTGGAGGGACTGTACGCCATTGTTCCGTGCCTGTTGGCGTGGCGACGGCCGAGTACAGCCCCGATCATTGAGCTAGCTGTCCCCGAAGAGGTTTACTGAGTTTAGCGTGTTAAGTGTCCAGTGAGGCTGACCATCAGCCTCTGTGTAGTCTAGGCCGATTCCCATTCAGCTAAATTCCGAGTTTTGGAGCTATTGAGGGTCATCGCAAATCCCACGAGGTATTCTTCGAGTTCGCTGCCAGTGAGCTGAGCCTGGCTGAGGTATACGATACTTAGTGAGGATTAATTTGTGCATATTTAATCAAGCCTATCCCCCTTTTTCTTTTCTTTAAGAGTTTTTATCATCCTGCCTTACTGTGTGTTCCTCATCAACATTATAATTGTATTAACTGTTAGAGGTGTATGCCCCATAACATGTATATTGTAAAAGTTCATACTGCCTAACGGTGTGAGGATTATATTGTATAAGCTCATGCTACCTAATTGTGTGAGGATTATGTTGTATAAGCTCATGTTGACTAACTGTGTGAGGATTATACTGTATAAGTTTATCTAAAGTCATTATTTAAGTGGTACGCTTGACCACGTGAGGTTTATTTAAGTGAGGGTTATCCCGAGTGGAAATTATTGTGTAACTTATATTGATTGATAATTATTGTTAACAGTGTGCATAATTTTTTCTCTCCTTTGAATTCTTTTTTCTTCTTCTGCAGATAAGATAATTTGAAAATTTTCTTTTAAAAGGGGGTGAAATTTCACAAAGTCCCTTTTTAGCAAATTAATTTTTTTTTTTTTTTTTAGTGGTCAGAGGACTTGCATATGTCTAGGTCTGTCGGCGTCGTTGGTCATAGTCACATCTTTTGTTAGTCTAAGGTTGAGTGGTTCTGGTCTTAAGAAAGGTTAAAGGTACTGTCGTCGCGGGAAAGTTTGAATAGGTTTTTGGTCCAAGGGACTTCTGGGAGCTGTGTGTCTTTTGTTTTGGTTAGGTGTGTCACAACGCTTGTTGACAGCCACGCGATCGCCGTGTTTGTAATTGCCCTGCAGCCAATGTTTGTATGTGTGATTTACAAATTCATCCACGGATTATATCTGTGCTTTTGCTTTTGGGGAGATATTAAATCTCCAATTTGTTGCTGTGAAGGGTGCACGGAAGCATGCGCCAATCCAATTTCAAATGTGGGGGGGGGGGGGGACATCACTGAAGTCAAGAATTATTAAAGGGACACATTGCCTTCAAATGTCATGAAATTGTGCTGTTTGGAAATGTTTCTTATCTTTTATAAGAGTTGTTCATGCAAAAAGCACGTATAATGTGTTGTAATTAGTGAGTAGTGATTACAAAACAAAAAATTGGCAGCTGACCCCTGACCCGCGAAACATAGACTTATTTCCAGTAGTAAATACCACCGTCTAAATAATGCGCAAAATACGCTGTAAGAGTCTTTAGGCTGGCGCCGCAGCCAGTGGCCTTGTGAACCTATCAGATGATCGCCAGGTACAATTCTTTACCTCGCGACACATATCGCCAGTGCTGCGCGCCGTGCCACAGTACATCAAAATGGATCAACAGAACGTACTTCAACCAGATGCGACTGGAAATACGACTGGTGAACACGGTCTGCCATTTTGTGGAGTAACAAATTTGGTTCTACAAAATGGCGGACCGTTATTTGTCACGAAATTAAACAAAAACCACGCAATTTGAAGGGATAGTTATGTGAATCTTTATATTCTACTTTTAAAAAAGCTTCTCAACCATATCCATTTCAGTTTTATAGCCCAAATCGCAAAATCCAAAGCAATGTGTCCCTTTAAGCACTGTCAAGCGCACACGGCGGGCGTCTTGGCGCGAAGCCCTTAATGGGTGGGGTCCAACCAGGGGCTTGCCCATAGGTGTCGCGAGGGGGAGGGGGATTCCCCCCGGTAATTCCCCAAAATGGACATTTTTTTTAGAAAAACAATAAATAAAAAAGAAGACGAAGTGCGAAGTCAATGTCGTACTCAATTGAATGTAGGCCTACTGTATTTAAAACACTCAAAACCTGCAGAAAGGGGCCTGAAATGCGGCTATATAAAATAGGCCTTGAACAAAGCGTCGAGTGATGCCAAGCACCCCCCCCCCCCTCCTCAATTGGTGGGTGGCGGCTGCCGCTGGACCTCCGTCTGCCAGAACAGCTCTTCCCAAAAGCGGCGAGGGACGTTGCTGGGGTAGCGTGGAGGTGGAGGTGCTCCGGGCGGCAGTAGTCCCCCAGGGAGGGCTGGGTGGACGCGGAAGGATCCACAAAGTACTGTCCGTACTGTTGTCCCTGGTACGTCGGGAGGAGGCAACCCGGGTCCTCATATGTGTGGACCACCCCCGTCCGTCCTAAACGGTGGCCATGGGCGTCCACCCCATGGGGTGTATGCTCCAGTCGCCACTCCTTCCTGGAATGTTCACAGAGGGCCACTTCCATGTGGGTGGCGGCCTCCCGAGTGATGCTGGGCAGAGCACACTGGCCCCGGCTGGAAGCAGGAAGGGGTGTCCATCCCACTGGGGTAAGGGGGCGTCGGAGGGCGTAGGAGAACTCGTCTGCACCACTCCCTCCATCTGGGTCGGTTCCAGCCGTGCCGCGCGGAGGGTACCTGGGGCACTCTGGGCGGCCGCGGCTCCTAGGCCTGGATGATCGCCTCTCCAAGGGGTCCCGGGTGGAACACTCTGGGGGGCATTCCGGGTGGATGCGATCCCCCGACCCGCCGGAAGATTCAGAAGCCTGGTGGTCCCCCTGACGAGTGAGGTGCAGCGGCGTGGGCGACCGCCCCACACCCGGCGTGACTGAATGGTGGCACCCCCCACCGGCGGAATGTCGGCGGCGAAGGAGATGGGGTGGCGCCTAGCTCCCCGTCGCTGGCGTGGACATCAAGCTCATCGGCCCCCGCGTTCACCGACCCCACGAAGACTCCGGCGCAGTAACGGTAGTGCCGCTCCCGGATGTCCCTTCAGTAGAACGTCCTACCGCACCCCCAGTGGCAGGTGTGGGGACGCTCCGGGTGGAGCACCCGGCACGCCGTCCGGAGATGCCTCTGGAGGTTACGGCCCCCGTTGCAGTGGGGGCACTTTAACGGGTCCATCCTGCAGGGGAGAGAAGAAACATTAGTTAACTGGAGGCAGTAGCGACTGGGACGGTTAATTGTCCAGCCAGTCCTAGTGACTCTGCCGGGAGCCGGCTCCAAGGGTAGAGGGATGGCCTGTTCATATTCTCTAGCAGTCTCGCTGACCGTCTCGCCGGGCTCAGCCCCCGTCTCACTCTGCACGCTGGGAGCCGTCGCCGTCTTCACAGTTGATGGTGGTGTTCCCACTCCTCGCGGACCCGAGGCAACTCTGTGGTTTTTGCCTTCCCCGTCGTCCGGTTGGTCGTCTTGGGAAGCCGTGGTCGCCGGTTCCGTCCCTGGGGCCTCCGATCGGTCTGGAGTTGACGGGGGCCCCTCCACGGGAGCGTTGTCCTTCTCCGTCAGGGGTCCCCGAGCAGTACGTTCCCACCAGTCCACGTCGGCTTCGTCCAGGTATGGTTTCAGCCGGTTGTAGTGAACTACCTTGGCTTTGGCTCTGGGGGACTTCTGGACCCGGTACGTGACGTCGTCCATTTTCTTTATCACGACAAACGGCCTGTCCCACCAGCATTGCAGCTTAGGCGTGCGACCAACCTTCTTGGCAGGGGTGTACAGCCACGCTGGTTGGCCAGGCTCGTACCGGGCCCCTTCGGCTCGGTGGTCGTGCTGCCGCTTCTGGTATGCTTGGCTGCTCTGTAGGTGGCGACGGGCGAACTCGTGGGCATGCTCCATCCTCCTCCTTAGCCCGTCCACGTAGTCATGTACCACCATGTCTGCTGTTCGCTCCTCCGGCAGTCCCACCGCCAGATCCAGGGGAAGTCTAACTTCTCGGCCGAGCATAAGCATGTTCGGAGTGAATCTTGTGCTGTCATGCTGGGAGGAGCGGTACGCCATCATTACGTATGGCAGGTGTTCGTCCCAGTCATCCTGGTTCTCGTTAACAAACAAGCTCAGCATCGTTTTGACCGTGCGGTTGAACCGCTCTACCATCCCTTCAGACTGAGGGTGGAACGGCGTGGTGCGGGTCTTGTGGATGCCGAGCAACGTACAGATTCCTTGGAACAGTTGGGCTTCAAATTCCTTCCCCTGATCCGTGTGGATTTCTAGGGGGGTGCCGAACCGTGTGATAATCTGCTCGAAGAGGACTTTGGCGACGGTTTCCGATGTTTTTTCGGGGATCGGGAAGGCCTCCACCCACTTCGTGAAGTAGTCGGCCACAACCATAATACCCGTGTTTTCGGCCCTCGTCCTCAGAAGTCTACCAATGAGGTCGATTGCAGGGCGCTCAATCGGCGCCCCCACTAGGTATTGCTTAAATAGAGTCTTCCGGGGTCTGGGAGGCGACTTCTTCGAGCCACACTTGTGGCACTTCCGGCACCACTCTTCTGCCTGGCATTGCATCCCTCTCCAGTACACGGGGGCCTGCCTCAGTCGTGCGACCGTCCGGGTGACCCCCAAGTGGCCCGAGGTCCTATTGTCATAGACCAACCTCATGACGTCCTCCACTTTCTCCCTCGCGACCACGACCTTCCACGTCGGGGGCTGTTCCCACTTCAACTGCAGGACACCACGGGCCAGCCGTAGCCTCTCCCACTTGGCCCACCAGAACTTGGTACCCTCATCTAGCACTGAGACGTCTGCCCAGCCAGGCCGGAGGACTGCATCCCCCAGCCACTGCAGGAGCCTGCCCAGTTCTTGCACCAGTGTTGCTCTTGCACCAGTTCCTCTGGGTCCCAGGTCTCCAGGAGCCGCTCTGGGGTGGCGGCCTGACCCTGTCCAGACTCGCCGACGATTCCCACCAGTCCCTCCATCTGTGCCTCCCCAGTACTACACGACAGGTCCTCCCCGGTGTAGCATTCCTGGCCCTCCTCCTTCGATCGTCCGCACTGGCCGCACGGGATCCTGGAGACGGCGTCGGCATTGGTGTGCTTCTTGCCCACTCGGTGCTCGATGTCAAACTCGTAACACCCCAACCTTTGGATCCATCTGGCTACCTGCCCTTCGGGTTCGCAGAAGTTGAAAAGCCACCGCAGCGACCGCGTGGAGCGGTTCTCCTTCTTAGACTCCCACACGAAGCGGCTCCGCACAATTGACTCCCACGTGGAGCGGCTCACCTCCATTGACTCCCACGCAGAGCGGTGCTCCTCCATATACTCCCACGCGGAGCAACTCCGCACCATAGACTCCCGTGCGGAGCGGTTCTCCTCCATAGACTCTTACAGGGAGCGGCTCTCCTCCATTGACTCCCACGCGGAGCGGCTCTCCTCCATTGACTCCCACGCGGAGCGGCTCCGCACCATTGACTCCCACGTGGAGCGGCTCCACACCATAGACTCCCGTGTGAAGCGGTTCTCCTCCATAAACTCCCACGCGGAGCGGCTCCGCACCATTGACTCCCATGCGGAGCGGCTCTGCACCATGGACTCCCGTGCGGAGCGGTTCTCCTACATAGACTCCCACGCGAACCGGCTCCGCACCATTGACTCCCACGCGGAGCGGCTCCGCACTATTGACTTCCACGCGGAGCGGTTCTCCTCCATTGACTCCCATGCAAAGCGGTTCTCCTCCATAGACTCCCGTGCAGAGTGGCTCCCGGAAGACCGGCCACACCGGCTGGGGAGAATCCACCGTGGCTGGGGGCTGGAGCATCCCCAGCCGGGTTCCTGCCTCCGGCGCCCGGGAAGGAGAAGCTTGGGAGTGCCCCGTGTGGGGCGTTGCACCCGTCTCATCTGCCTCCATCCCGGGGGTTGATTTCTTTGTTAGCCCCGTTACTTGCGCTGATATAGAATATGTGGGGTGCCTCCGGACGAAACTCTGACCCCGCTGCGTCGGCTGACGCAGCTCGACAGCGTTCCGGGTGGAACGGAGTGTCTGCCATGTCGCCGTACCCAGTGCAGGGCGGTTCTCCGGGGGGCCCCCACTGGGTGTACTGGTGCGAAACTCATAGGCTGTTTTTGCACGAGGCCCCCTGCTCCCGCCGCCCCGGCGAACGTGGCTCGGCGGCATTCCGAGTGGAACGCAGCATCTGCCCCATTGCCGTGCACAGCGCAGGGCGGTTCCCCGTGGGGCCCAGCACCTGACACTCAGGTACAAGGTCCATGGGGTGTCCCAAAGCGAAGCCCCGTTCCCGCCATACCGACCGGTGTGACTCGACAACGTTTTCGGGTGGAACGGAGCGCCTGTCACCCTGTCGTCGATGGCGTGGGATGGTTCGCCGAGGGACCTATAGTTGGTGCAAATGCTACATGGTATGCGACTGAATCGTCCGCCCTGGTCTACTATCTCAGCCTTAATATTTCCCCCGTCCTCCCACATGAGGGATTCCGACCCTAGCGACCCAGCAGCCTCCCTCTTTTCCCGAGGAAAACTCCCCTGATTATCTCTCAAGAAGGATTCCAACTCGCTCAACGTGTGTGACAAACGGTCCGCCAGTCTTATCCCCCGGTTGGCCTATGCTCCGTGGAGCTCTATCCCAGCCCGTGTCCGCGCCGTGTGGCGAGTCGGACACCAGACTATCCCTGCCCGGTGTATTCATGATCAAAAACAGCTCGGAGTTTTACCTTATTTTCTCCCTTCAGACGTGCCACCGCTGCCTCCAATGTAGCGTTGACCGTGGTTGGGTAGGAAACACTCCTGAAATCAAACACTGCATGCATTCGGGGCGCGTCACGCGTCCAGGTAGCCACGCGCGCCTTGACTAAAGGCAATCATCCGCCCGACGGTTAAAACGAGCGCCGTATTTCTCTCGTTTTTTCGCCATCCAACAACGCAAAACTTTGAACAGGTCAGTGGAACGATATTTCCTATAAAATACTAACCCCCAAATCCGCCTATTTCTGAAAATTGCAACAATGACCAATCATGAACACTACCTCTATTTTTCAATAGTTTGAATTTGGAAAGCTTGTACTGTAATGATCCACAGACACATATGCCATCATGAGCGCGCTCCTGACACCTTAAACATGCCTAAAACTCTGGAGCTTCCTGGGGATGTTCCATCTCTCCCCCCCCCCCCCCCCCCCCTCTGGGGCTTTCCCCCTGGCTCCAACAGGGACCCTAAGAAAAGTCGATTGGCATCGCCAGGATTTGTTCTACAGTGTGAGTAAATAAAACTATACACTTTTAAAATTGGCCATAATTTTATTCTGTAGCAATATAGAATGTATTTTCATATGTACTTTTAGAGTAACTCTTCCTGCTTCTTTTGGTGACATTTTTACTAGATTAGTTTGTATGCATGACTGCACAGGAGACAATTGGCTAACGGCTACAGGGCAGTTTTCAAATGATTTCTAGCTGGACATCGTTGGAAAACGATATAAATTTCCACTTTTCTTGACAATGACATGGTGCACATCATTTCACAGGATGATTGAGATTACTATTAACTTACAGTCTAGTAAGGTATTTCGTAATTATTTATTTAAAGAAATTAGAGGATTACTAATAGTATACACTGCTTTAAATGTCTATAATAATTATGATTCACATAATTACTTGTTTTGTGATGGTGTCCGGGTACGCACTGCTTGGCCTTGGAATTAAGCAACGCACAGAAAATGTAGCATTACATAACTCTATCGCTTTACACAATCTCTTGAAACATTTCCCTCTTCTGGTCATCGACTGACTTGTGAGACATCATACGCATAGCAGAACCCGCTTTTGAAATAATGTATTTCAGTCCCTTTCTTTTCGATTATGTTTTCTGAAAAGTCTATTATAGACTAGTATTCTTTTCACATTTCTAATAAGAGGTTTCCTGGTCCTTTTTTAACTGATCTGTTCAGTTTTGGTTCCATTTCGCATTTTACCAATTCCGCACTCCTTCGTTTTCAGTAGGCCTACTTAAGTATGTATTTAATTTCAATTTTCATGTACATCTAGGTGATCATTTTTCTATAACGACAGGTGAAATCAAAATTAAATGTGACGACGTTGTAGGCCATGCATAATGATGTCTACACGCTTGTTTTTTGCCTCCATTGTCAACGAATATGCGTAATTGTTAAATTTTAAGCTTGCGTAGCCGAGCCCTTGTATGTAGATCTAAGTTCTATTTTAATGTGTTACATATTTCAATAAAAGTTTATAATTCATTTGTGATTCATTCCTTTCGAGAAAACAGCGCATTTATGAGTGTGTTTGTTCGAACTCGTCGAATTTGAACAGTGGCAACTAATTCTTTTTCAAATTGCATGCTTTGTTAAAATGTAAAAAACACATGACAGGTAAAATTAAATAATCATGACCTTATTATTGAATTGACTCCTGGGGATATTTGCATACGTAATGAGGGCTGCCGATTTTACGCCAATGATTTATTTATTTAATTTATTATTATTTGGCATTCAGTCGGGATAGCCCAGGAAAGTCTGTCGACTTATTTCCAGTGGGGTTCCATAATAGACTGAGAGGAAGACAGTTACAGTTTTAGACGTGGTAGTAAAACCCTAGAGAATAATTCTGGAGAAAACCCACGGAATCAGGTAGGGACTGAAAACCCAATCCACAGTCACAATTGTTGGAAGGCGAGGAAAGTAAAACTACCCCAACCTGATTCCCCAACCTGGAAAAGAATTTTTTTTCGTTTACAGACCATCTAATTTGGAAGCTGTTGTTATTTTATCCCTATTTGGTTTGAAGGGACACATTGCCTTCAAATGTCATGAAATTTTGCTGTTTGGAAATGTTCCTTATCTTTTATAATAGTTGTTCATGCAAAAAACACGTATAATGTGTTGTAATTAGTTAGCAGTGATTACAAAACAAACAATTGGCCTCTGACCCCTGACATCTGACCCGCGAAACATAGACTTATTTCTAGTAGTAAATACCACCGTCTGAATAATGCGCAAAATACGCTGTAAGAGTCTTTAGGCTGGCGCCGCAGCCAGTGGCCTTGTAAACCAATCAGATAATCGCCAGGTACCATTCTCTACCTCGCGACACATATCGCCAGTGCTGCGCGCCGTGCCACTCAGTAGCCTACATCAAAATAGATCAACAGAACGTGCTTCAACCAGTTGCGACTGGAAATACGACTGGTAAACACGGTCCGCCAAAATGGCGGACCGTTATTTGTCACGAAATTAAACAAAAACCACCCAATTTGAAGGGATAGTTATGTGAATCTTTATATTCTACTTTAAAAAGAGCTTCCCAACCATATCCATTTCAGTTTTATAGCCCGAATCGCAAAATCCAAAGCAATGTATATTTATAGAAGAAAATGTTCAAAAATATTTTCTGAGAACGTAGAAAGTGATTTCATTAAACAGCTGTCTCATCTCAAATGTCGTTTGTTTACATTTATATACCATTCTGTTCTTGATGAAAAGAACATAATTTCAGAGGTTCCCCGACATTTATTATGGGGCACCGTGGTCCAATGGTTACTGTGTCTGACTCACGTGCGATAGTATGTGGGTTCAAACTCCGCCAGGGGATTATGATGCTTGTGTGCTTGGGCAAGACGCTTTACCACAATTGCCTCTCTCCACAAGGAGTATAATAGGTACATGTGAGGGTAGAGAACAGATTGCGCTGACCTCGAACTGCTGCATAGAACTGATCTCAGGGGTAATAATTGTGAAGCGCTTTGAGACATTTGTATATAGCGTATTAGTACCGCATTATTATTATTCAAACTTGTATACACTTGTATACAATTGATTAAAAGTTTATGTGTAAATGTCAACATAAAATAACGCAAAATGTCTGAATTTGTGATCTTCGATATTTTGGGCGATTTTAGGCGCTAAATTAGATTTCACCATGACTGGAAGGGTTTTCTTAATTATAATATAATGGTCCAAGCGCGACAACTTGACATTTTTCCGTTTTCGTGTAATTAAAAAAAACGAAAACAAAAAGACTTTTGCACGAAATTTTGGTTCACGAAACTCACGTGATCATTAGGGCTAGTTTTACTTCCAGCCGTAAAACCTTTCAATAACTAAACCAAATTCCAGTTCAATTTAACCATAATAATCATGACTATTTTTCCAAAGTGTACCTATTGTTTAATTGTTGATTATACCTTAATTTGGCGAACATTTTGCGAAAGTCGTAACACTTTTCCCAAAGACCGGGCAACGGACCCATGTTTCACTGGACACGGCGTCGGGCCAGCGCGGCATAGCCCCCGCGGCCGGCGGGGGGCGAAGACCCAGCACAACTGCCGCATAAATCTATCAACGCTGCACTCGACTCTACTGCACTGTACATATCGGTACGGCGATCACAGTACTGGCGCCGGCTGTCTGGTCGGCGGCTTGCGTCGACGCGTCACAGAGCTGGTTAGCACTGCAGGCATGGGACCCGGCCGTTGAAGGCATGATCCCCGTCGTTGACACATGCAAATTGCAGTTTTACTCCTAAATCTGTGAAACAGCGAAATGTCTACTACTCCAAAGGCAAAGAAGAAAACGTCGTTTAGTGGTGGGGGCCGTCCTGCCAAATCTTCCGCAGAGAAACGGAGGATATTGAGCGTAGGGGCAGCCCGAAGAAGGGCCGACCGCTTTCGCCGAACTGTTGAGGAACGCCTAGCGAAAGTGGTTGGACCAGCTAACCTAGCCAGATAGAAAAAGATGAGGGACCAAGCACTCGGACCTGAGACTGATCATGAAGACAGCATGAAAGATGCAGTATTTGCCAGAATTTTGTTGGATAGGTATGTAAAAATGACGTTTGACAGTGATGCTGTAGGGGCCTGACCATGTCTACAGTAGTACATATGTACATGGAAGGGGTTGCTGTGTATGTGTGAAATTGTGTACATGTACATGTATGTCACAGTTTACATGGCTTATTTATCCGTGTTCCGTGGGCGGTGAAGTTTTCACCCTCTTTTTATGGAAGTCGATGCAACGCTCTCCATGACTCGTGATCTTGTTGATTGATCTCTCACTGGTGAGAGTATGTATAATTCTAGCCGTCCAAACGTGCAGACTGGATCACCGTGTCCTCTATTTGACTTGCAATAGTTGTGGGATCCATAAGCAAAGCACCAGTCTACAGGCAATCTTGCGCAATAATGTCACAAAAAGTGGACGGTTGTTGCGGCTGGAAAAGCGTATACGCGTTAACCTTTGACCTATTTCGGTTTTTTGACCATTTCTCGTTAATGAAAAGACATTTTGGTAAATTATTTTCACAACAACCTTTTAAATAGTATAATCCATGATTCTAAAATTGATTATTTGAGGCCATGTATACGCGTTGTCTACAAAGCACGCACTAGCGACTAGCCCCGTAGATATCGCTGAGCGATACGCTCCTCCCACTGAGTCTGCACACTTTCCGCTAAGTTTTCACACTTTCACAGTATACAGTGCCCTATATGAGATACACGAGTTGAAAAACATGGGGGGTGTTGCCGATGATCCTTTTATTTGTGCGAGTGGCTTGCTCTTTCTGTCAAAATTGTGGGCTCAACTTAAAAACCTAGGTTGCAGTAACAAAAATAAGGATAAAGGCCAGATTGTACTCAATATTGATGGAAATATGTGTTATGATCAATTTTTGATCTCTGAACATGTCAATGAATTTTTCACTACAATTGCTGAAACTTTAACTGAGCAACTTCCGTCGGACAATCCTGTCTTTGATATTCACTCAGACCTATTCAAGCAGTACTATAGTTCAAAAATGGCTCATGATCCTTTCGAACTGCAGACAGTTACTACAGATTTCATTTTTGAAGAATTGAGCAGGCTTAGTAAAAATAAAAGCACTGGTCTGGATGGTATCCCCCCAATCTTTTTAAAAGATGGTGCTGATATTTTAAAAATACCGATCGGACATGTTGTGAACCTCTCTATAAAATCTTGTTGTGTTCCGAATGATTTTAAACAAGCTAGAGTGACTCCACTCTATAAAAAGAAATCTAAACTAGAAGTGGGAAACTATAGACCTGTAAGTGTATTATCGACTGTCTCTAAAATTTTAGAGAAAGCTGTGTTGGTTCAATTGGATAACTATCTTAATGACAATAATCTCATTTATGAGTACCAATCTGGGTTTAGACGGAATTTGTCTACTAATACGTCTTTGGTATATCTAAATGATTTCATTAAAACTGAAATAGCTAATGGGAATTATGTTGGAATGTTAGCTCTGGATGTACAAAAGGCCTTTGACTGCGTGAATCATGATATTTTATGTTCCAAGCTGAAACTGATGGGTATCGATAATAGATGGTTTAAATCATATCTATCCGATAGAAGTCAAGTTGTTAGTATCAATGGAGTCATGTCATCTAAACATTCGATTGTAAATGGAGTGCCTCAAGGTAGTCTTCTCGGACCTATTTTATATTTGTGCTATTGTAATGACATGGCTATGAGTGTCAACTCCAAATTGGTCTTATATGCGGATGATAGTATCATAATGGTTGCAGATAAGGATCCTAAAGTTATCGCTCATAAACTTTCATCGGAAATGGATTCTTGTAATGGATGGCTGATAGATAACAAATTGTCTCTGCACTTTGGGAAATGTGAAACTTTATTGTTTGGGTCTAAACGTAAATGCAAGAATGTTCCGAACTTTTCTGTTGATTACAAGGGTCAGGTTTTATCTGCCAAAGAAAATATCAAATATTTAGGCATGGTTTTAGACCAAAGTTTAACCGGTGAAAACATGGTTTGCAATATTGTTAAAAAATCCACTGGTAGACTTAAATTTCTTTATCGACATTCGCAATATTTGAACAAGTCTACCAGACAACTTCTCTGTTCCACTCTTATCCAAAGTCACATTGACTACGCCTGTATGGTATGGTATTTTGGCCTCAAGACTTCTCAAAAAAATAAATTACAAATTGTCCAGAATAAAATGGTTCGTTTTATACATGATTTTAATCCTCGGCATCATCTCAACTTACAGGATTTTCATGACATTGGTTATCTTCACATAGAAAGTAGAGTCATCCAATTAACATTGAATATAGTACATGGTATTTATTATGGTAATTGTCCTTCTTATTTTAATTCTTTTTTTGTTAAAGTACAAGACGCACATCAAATGAATACGAGATCTAGAAACTATAATTTTGTGGTCCCCACTATTAATAACATCACCAAGACATCTTTTTTTTACAATGGCATTAAGGAGTGGAATTTGTTGCCAGAGTATGTAAAATCAATTCACAATAAACTTACTTTTAAGAGGGAGTTAAAGAAGTTTTTAGAACAGAGGGAGACTGTGAGGGAAAGGGCTTTCTTTGTTAGTAGATAATTCTTTTTAAAAGGGAAGGGAGGGTTAATTTTCAGTTAAATATGTATTTTTTATAATGTAATGTTTTAATTTGTTTTATGTTTGTTTTTAGTTTGGGGTTTTGTTCCTTTTATGTTTTTTGTCTTGTATGGTCTTTTTGTAATCTTTAGTTTTGTATGGAGTATCCATGTATTTTTTATTTATTTTTTCTGCGTAGTTTTATGTTTTTGGTTTGGTTTTGCTGGACGTTTTTTGTATAAGTATTGTTTGCTTTTGCTTGTTTTGACATTGTGTGTTTTTGGAGTGTAGGTTTTCTTTTTGTGGTTATTGTGCAATAAGGGGACCCCATTGGAAATAAGTTGAAAAACTTTCATGGGCTATCCCTGGTATTACCATGTTTTTAATGTATTGTAGTAATTGTTTGTTTGTTTGTACATATATATACATTTATATTTATATTTGTCTATATGGTAATACCGAATAAAATCAAATCAAATCAAATCAACTGAGGGTGCTGTTCGCATTACCGCTGTTTGCCATCATTTTTTATGTTACATGTCTACACTCACGTTGCAAATTGTTCACATAATAGCTCAAATTTAGCCATTATTTGCCACAAACCCTTGGTCAGCTCAGCAAAGTGAGTGATTATTTGTTGTTTAGATTTGTATATTGCCCATTAGTAATAGTTTTGGAGTGATTTGAAGCCCCAAATTGTGGATTTTCTGAGAAAAAGTTTTCATAGTTTTGTGTGTATGCCACAATGTTAGCGTGCAGGCCTACGTGTACACGCGTTATCTATGCAATTATTCTTGTTACTTGCTCTAGATCCTTACATGTAAGGGCTTTAGGGATTTGCAGTTCATTGATAAGTCATTGTTAAGGATATATATATATGTATACCCTTAAGCTGGAGTCACACATTCCCGATTTTTACTGCCGTCCTCGATAGGACCATTCCCGATTAAAATTTGTCAAAAGTCTGATCAAGATCGTGAGATTCGTGGCGGGAAATTCGAAAATTTGGAGAAACATATATTTAATCACGACAACAATCAGATATTGTTCAGGAAGCGTCCCGATTCAGCCGTTTCTAGCCGATTTTGTCCCGATTCTCCCGTTCTCAATACGAATCTGAACCGATTTGTATCTTTCGAACGGTAAAGAACGACCGAATCTGTCCCGACAGCGTCCCGATTCTCCCGAATGCGATCCGACCGAGATCGGACAGTGACACGACAGTGACACGACAGTGAGCCGATGTTGCCGGAAGCGACCCGACAGAAAATCGTTAGTCACGTGGATGCAATCTGTACTCAATCGGCAATAACGGCAATAAAAAATGTCTCCAAATCATTCTCGTTCATCACGACAGCGTCCCAATCCACAGGACACCATCCAGACACCGTCCAGACAACACAGAACATTGTCACGATTTTGATCCGATACAGCAGAATCTGTCACGAAATAGTCACGATCGGCTGAGTTTCCCGACAACGACGGGAGGCACCTAACTGTCGGGAGTGCTTGGCCGACCTCTCAGGACCTTTCCCGATCCGCAGGACTCTGTAGGACTCTGTTAGGACTCTGTTACGAACGTATACGACTGCGTTCAGACAATGATAGGACATTCCAGATCATTGAGGATTGTAATCCGACGTTTTCACTTTTCGTGTCGTAGCGCTGTCTGATCGCCAACGGGAGCCATGATCGGGACTGTGTGATCCCCGCATTACACAACTATAGTTTGGCAGTGTGACATATGAGGTACATGTCAGTGCATGTATTCAGTAGTTCTCTATTTTTCTTTTGTATTTCAGTCGAACCACCATACCGTCACCACTTTGACACCACTTTGACACTCCACCACCACTGACATTCCACCAAATTGTCACTTCACCACCGTGACACCTCACATCACGCCACCTCACATTACTGCCATACTGTGAGGCCTTAGCTTGACATCTTTGTCACTTAAACTGTAACCGCAACCTTTTCGTCACATGACGTAGTATTTGTCTTCACCTTTTTTCCGTCAACAGTCAACCAACTTCCGTCACCTTATTGTAGTTACATGTACATACGTGACTGTTATTTGTCACCTCTACTCTGTCAATTACCCAATTGTCAATACCGTCAAGTCATCTGGATCAAGTCTTACAGCCAGAACTCTGTCAAATTCTTCATTTTTAAGCCACATCCGTCAGATTGTTTGTTTTATGTTTTGATCAGCAAGATTAAAGAACACTTGAACAAATATATTGGTGCGTCTCATACGCTGAGCTATATTGACAGTATAATCAGCGACGATCTGTAGCATTACAGGCTACAGGGGGGACATTTGATAATAGAGAGGTTTAGCAGCACGTATTGCGCGAACGTCAACGCGAGCGCGGCCGACATTTTTGGAGCGGCGGTCAAACTGAATAACGCGGGCGTTCGGACGCGCAATGAAACGTTTAGCTGCACGTCACGACGGGTATCATGCACAACCACTTGGCCGTGGGCCGAGTCGCAAAAAGTGCTTTAGTTTTTAATTTTCGTAACGTACCTCAGCAATATACCTGCAAATCATATTAAAACAAAGCCAAAAATAGACTGAATTGTGTGAACCTTGTTCTTTTTGTCTTGTTTTGTTTGCTTTTATGTAGTAGTAAAAAGTTCGGGCTGATAACATTCCTTCAAAGCTCTATTTTTTGGAGTACGTGGCTGTCAAAAAAAGTCGGGTCCCTCTGCTATCGATCAATGTTAACAATGTATTGGAGCGTCTGGTAACAAGATGTTGCGCAATCCAAGATGGCGACGTCTGGAGGAGACGGACATGACATGCATTCGTGATTTCGGTGCATAATACATGTTGCCCAATCTGCCAAAGGAAAAAGTGTTCCCCTTTACTGAAACGTCATGGAACATGGTGACACACTGTGTGCAAAGGGGGAACAACTGGACATCAATTTCGCCGAGATCGCTCGTGCAGCAGCGGCGACTGCGGAGGTCTATTCGCGGCCGCGTTAACAAGCGCTGGGTTTCATCGGGAATGCTGTGTAATCTCACTTATTTCATTACTTTATTAAAATTGTAAGCCAGGCATCTCGATTAATATTATTTGTTAACAAGATATAAAGACTTTCATTCAGTAGTAAGTAAAATTAAGGCATACTTGTATGGGGGAAGGGCGGTAGCTTTTTCCGAACAAATAAATTTTAAACTTTTTTACGATATTGAACAATTTACGCATAATTCCAAAGACATGTATTTTTTCAAAGAATTTTATGAAAATCAGGTCAGAAGGAACGAGTACAGAACCAACCCCCCCCCCAAAAAATTTTTATAAAATAAAATAAAATAAAATTAGTATTAATGAAACCATGCCTGACAACGTTTTAAAATTATAGCTCGTGGAGGCCATACATTTTTACGAGGAATCTGGGTTAAATATTATGGGTGCACATTTTCATTTTTACTACTAGTACTACAAGCTATATTAGCTCATTATGAGAACCAAAGCAAGCATTTAAGTGAGACTGAGCTGTTCTAGTAATCCTTATGGATGTTCATCTTAATTGTCTTTACTAGTTAAAGATGCTTTCTGTGTTTTTAGTGTAGTTTAATATATTTAGAAAGAAAGCAAATATGTATTGAACTTGTGCTTCATATCAGAATATTCCTGAGGTATTTATTGTTTATAGTAGTCTTATCAGTATACAGATGTACACACCTGTTCCCTGTCATTCTACCTCATTTTAAAAAGGCAACTTAAGTTTGAAGTATTCTAATGAAACTTGTCATTTTCTATAGAGCAGCATGCATGATGAACAAGTACGCTAAACCTTTAAAGTAGTTCAAATTGTTCTTAAATTTACTTTTAAAAACCATTGCATCAGAAAAAAAATTGTTCAGTACCCTGAACAAAAACGTTTGTTGCGGGGGGGGGGGGGGGGGGGTGTTTCCAGACAGACTAATCACCCCTTGTAAAATTACACCTGTATTGCAGGAGTGTTAGATTGAGTACAATTTTTCCTTTTTATCATTTCAAGAATATCTACAAAATTATAATCCATCAATTTATTGAAAATAACTTAGAAGTGTAATTTCTCAAATTTCACATGCTGATCATGGAATGGACAAGAATAAATTTGTTAATATATGAACATGTTAACTTTTGTCAGCAATTTCTTTTTTTTCATATGTTATTAATACATGTACTCACTAAAACAAGAATTGCAAAGTACAACACCTTGGAAAGTGATTTTAGCCATTGAAATTATTAATTCAGAATTGTTTACTCCTTTCAGTCTTCAATTGAAAATTCACTTTCAACAGTTATTGGAAAAAAATTGGGCACTGACAGTTATCTTGCAACATTAATTTTAAAAAATAGATGGCCACACACAGTCCACTGTTCTTCTCAGACCTTACAGTTCCAGTTGAAGAATGGCATAATTAAGTTATAAAACAGTCACCGATATTTAAAACTTTGAGTGAATATCACACATTGTATTGTCCATCAAGGAACAAGACTGAAGAATAAGTGGCCTTAAATTACGTAATGGTTGATGGCATATTAAGAAAGAAATCCCTTAGTAGTACTTGCATTTGGTCACGTTAAGTAATGGAAGACACTTTCTCGAAGGAAAATTACTTCAGCTCCAATGTCTGCTCAAAATCCAAGTAGCTTCATCAGGGCCGCCTCGTCAGTGAAATTTAACAAGGCATAAGCACAACATGCAACATAGAAAGCCAAAATAATTGCCTGGACACAAAAAATAAGGTCACGGTAAAATCAGGTTGCCTTTCTTCCTTAATAAATAAATGGAGTGCCCAGTCGATCCAGTCCTTGGTGAAGTCCAACAGGGCATGCACAAAAAGGCGTGCACAAAAGTTTTCTGCGTTGATCATGCGGGTGAAATTTCTATGGGCCCTTTTGAAAGATCCTTTGTCCTTCAGTGACTGGTGGTACTGGTATACCCCTCGTGCTGAAAAAAGGGAAAACAATTATAAATACATGTACATGTAAAATGAATATTCAAGATGGTTGGATCCTTCTCTCAGATGTTGATATAGTTTGCTAATATCTCCAGGATGTCCTGAAACACCTGATAAAGGCCAATTAACGAAATGTATTGGAAAATGTTAAACTTGTCGGGCAAATTTATTGAAAACGACTTGCTGGAACATGTTATGTTGTGCAAAATCAACCCAACCAATGTTGTTGTTTTTAGGGGCGGGGTGGTTAAAGGGCGCAACAGTTTGGCTCAATGTTTTTGGAATTATTTAAAATATTCAACGGAAAGAATGCAACGTCCTGCCGCTACTTTTTGTTCACCATATCTTACTTCAATGATGGTTAGTCATTGCAGATATATGTTGAAATGGGAAAAAATACATGAATTTGGGACAGAAATTTTTAAAAAATGGTCATGAGTCACAATAGACATTGTACATAACTAACACAATGGCGTCTCAATACTACATTCTTTCCTATTCAACTAGTGTCCCTTGAAAACAAAACATTCATAAAGTGATGACTTCACACAGTGCAGCGTGTAAGACCTTTTCTCAACAGAACACCCCCCCCCCACAAACCCCAAAATAAACTAAATACTAACCTCCCAACATTTCATTTTAAAAAGAACACTGCCATAATGATCATGACAGCAGTCTCGATCAACACTAGACCTGCAGACAAAAATGCAGTTCTGCTAGTAATCCTTGTAAGTTGTATAACGTTAGGGCCCTTGCAAAGGCCTACATGTATGATGCACATGAATACATGGGACCGAGTTTTCGTTGTATGTAGTTTGAAAAATCAACCAAAACATGCCTCACCATTGCATCAATCTATCGATAATATACGGGGGAAATAACCTCACCTTCATTACACTACAGCCTTGCTTGAAAGTATTGCGTCAGCGACCTGAAATTGAGGGTGCATACACTGTACCATTGTACGTGCACCCAAGCAGCTGATGTACGAAGTAAACATGACACAAACGGCCTCAAACACTCGTTGTTTTGACGTATTTCTAAAGAAAATGTTTTCAAACTCAGGAAACCTGCAAGAGCTATGATACATTCTGTCCCAGATTTTGTGTTTTGAATTTTTAATTTTCCTCTGTCAGGAACAATGGCGCGGTACTATGGAGACTATTGTATGGCTCCCAGACGTCACCTCCACACGGTGAACTGCGCCAGACTAGTCACTTTTCAGCCTCTTTCCGTGAGAAGAAGTCGAGTTTTTACAAACGTTTGAGAGTGTTGTGCTCATTAACAAACAAGATTCACAACTAAGAACAACCCAAAGACTATCTGTGATATTTATTTCTATTGAACAATCCAAAAAGAAATCATCCTCCTTAGGTACGTTACGAAAGAAGCTCTTTTTGGGCCTTGGCCCACGGCCTACACGGTGTTTTCCAACACGAAAGCTTTACAAAAGCAAGGGATTTTTTTAACTTCAGAAATACATCAAACTGGACTTAGTTTGACTCAAAAATGCATCTTCAGTGTTGTATATTTAATGAGCTTTAATTCTCATTAGAAAAATATTGATTGCTATGTCTACAAATGTAAAAAAAATATTGCAATTACTCACGTTATGACACAACGTGAACTCACAATTTTCACGTATTTGACGTCCGTGTGAAAGTCACGTACGTGAGTAACAATACGCTGGAATTGATGACGTCGGCAAAAGAACACACAATTTTCGCGTTCACGTTCACGTAAAACGTGCTGCTAAACCTCTCTACCGAATTTTCATTGGTCCTTATGTATAGGACTGTTATCGTGTATTATGCATACAAATTAACCAATGGGTGCGTTCGAGTAGCTCACCCAGGTCGACTCGGGTTAGCCCCGTGCCGTTCGATTAGGTCTGACGTCATACCCGGGGCTCACTCGGGTCAGCCACCACAGACCCTGCTCGCAGAGCAGAGTCACTGGTGGAATTACGTCACACACATGCGTAGTTAAGTCTGAGTAGTGATCCTTCGTTTGGAACGTACGTAGGACCGTAGCGACGTAAGGACCTCATTATCGCCCAATGAGAAGCTCTACACCATAGGCCCCACCCAATTGTGACCGTTGTCTTTATTGAGCTTCATAAATATGCATGTTATACAAAAGAGCTTTTCCAAGGGACGCATGCACATGCCACTAGTCAATCTCGTACCACCGGCACATGGCATTGTTGAACTACAACGCGTAGCATTGTGTATCACAGATTAGGAATTGGGCGCGTAAAGAAATGTGATTTGAATATAGGTTTGGTTGAGTAGCTGTCGACACGAACCTGTTTATTTTCATTAGAGAAGAATAGACAAATAAGGTTTCACAGTTTAGGAGTGCAAGTTTTATCCGTTCTCAATTTAATCGTTATCCACAATTTGTTTTAAATTCATTGTTTAGTGGTATTTTTTTCTTATATTTTGAATAAGATTGTCAACCTAAGCCGACTGCAGACAAATTATGCCACCAAAAACTAAAACAAGAGCAACTTTTTAAAAAAGGAAACAAAAGGAAAGGAAACAAAATAGAAGAATAAAAACAAGGACTGAAAAATAACCGCCTCAATTACAAAACCAATAGGGGCCTATAACTTTTTATTTTTAAATGGATGCTCACGGTGGCTTTAGTGTCTTTTTAAATGTATTTTCATTTGTTTCGTTTCTAGCTATATTTCTTTTTAACTAAAGAGCAGATGCAAATGTCATAATGCAACAAATGTATGTGTGTCTCTGGGGCGGGGAGGGAGAGAGAGATGGGTCAGGCATATTAGGTCCGGCCTGACATTTGAACAATAGGCCTTTTCACACAAGACAAAATCTCGGGGGCGGCCCCTGGGAAACGCGGGGGTGAGAATGTGCGACGTTTAACACTAGCCATTTTCGCCCCGGGGCCACCCCCGAGATTGGTCTCGCCCCAGGGCGAACTCACCCCTGCTCCAGGCCAGGGGTGAGATTTTTCAACCCGGGGCGAGACCGATCTCGGGGTGGCCCCGGGGCGAAATGGCTAGTGCGAAACGTCGTCCCGCGTGCAGGGTTTCCTACAACCCGGTTGAGAAACAGGTGGTCTCGACAAAATAATTCCAAAGGTCCTGTCAAAGCGCGCGCTATTGTTAATTGTATACAGCTTGGCCGAAAGCTCAGCGCCATTATTCTGAAGCACAATATGTGGCAGAGGCACCCCCCCCCCCCCCCCCCCCCCCCTCTTTTGTGCTGGTCATTGTGTTCCCGGAATCTCTGGAATTATTTTCAGCAGAGGAGGAAGTTAGAAATTTACTGGCCATATCTGGGGGTCGATTAAATACAAACTAGTGTGAAACGCTCATGCCCAACCCCGGGGCGAGCTCGCCCCAGGGTTGGCTGAGGTAGGTTTGCGCGAAACGAGTGTGAAACGACGCGGGGTTGAACTCGGGGGTGAAAACGCCGGGGCGGCCCCGGGCGAGGGTTTCGGCGCTCTAGTGTGAAAAGGCCTTATGCCTGACCAGCAGGGTGGTTATGACCAAACCAAATGTCATCTCAATGTGAACAAAACACCTGAACACTATCAACGCACTGCTTTCTATGACCAAACAAAATCTCATCTCAATGTTAACACCAACCTGAATATCATCAACGCGCTATACATGCTTTCTCTAACCAAACCAAATCTCATTTGAATCTGAATATCATCAGCTCGGCGCTTGCTATGACCAAACCAAATCTAATTTGAATGTGAACACCAACCTGAATATCATCAGTTCGGTGCTTTCTATGACCAAACCAAATCTCATTTGAATGTGAACACTAACCTGAATATCATCAGCTCGGTGCTTTCAATGACCAAACCAAATCTCATTTGAATCTGAACACCAACCTGAATATCATCAGTTCGGTGCTTTCAATGACCAAACCAAATCTCATTTGAATGTGAACACCAACCTGAATATCATCAGCTCGGTGCTTTCAATGACCAAACCAAATCTCATTTGGATATGAACACCAACCTGAATATCATAAGTTCTGTGCTTTCAATGACCAAACCAAATCTCATTTGAATATGAACACCAACCTGAATATCATCAGTTCGGTGCTTTCAATGACCAAACCAAATCTCATTTGAATGTGAACACCAACCTGAATATCATCAGTTCGGTGCTTTCAATGACCAAACCAAATCTCATTTGAATGTGAACACCAACCTGAATATCATCAGCTCGGTGCCTTCAATGACCAAACCAAATCTCATTTGAATCTGAACACCAACCTGAATATCATCAGCTCGGTGCTTTCAATGACCAAACCAAATCTCATTTGAATATGAACACCAACCTGAATATCATCAGTTCGGTGCCTTCAATGACCAAACCAAATCTCATTTGAATGTGAACACCAACCTGAATATCATCAGCTCGGTGTTTTCAATGACCAAACCAAATCTCATTTGAATGTGAACACCAACCTGAATATCATCATGTGAACACCGAAAGCGCCGAGCTGATGATATTCAGGTTGGTGTTCACATTCAAATGAGATTTGGTTTGGTCATAGAGAGCACCGAACTGATGATATTCAGGTTGGTGTTCACATTCAAATGAGATTTGGTTTGGTCATTGAAAGCACCGAACTGATGATATTCAGGTTGGTGTTCACATTCAAATGAATTTGGTTTGGTTAGAGAAAGCATGTATAGCGCGTTGATGATATTCAGGTTGGTGTTAACATTGAGATGAGATTTTGTTTGGTCATAGAAAGCAGTGCGTTGATAGTGTTCAGGTGTTTTGTTCACATTGAGATGACATTTGGTTTGGTCATAACCACCCTGCTGGTCAGGCATAAGGCCTTTTCACACTAGAGCGCCGAACCCCTCGCCCGGGGCCGCCCCGGCGTTTTCACCCCCGAGTTCAACCCCGCGTCGTTTCACACTCGTTTCGCGCAAACCTACCTCAGCCAACCCCGGGGCGAGCTCGCCCCGGGGTTGGGCATGAGCGTTTCACACTAGTTTATATTTAATCGACCCCCAGTATGGCCAGTAAATTCCTAACTTCCTCCTCGCTGAAAATAATTCCTGAGATTCCGGGAACACAATGACCAGCACAAAAGAGGGGGGGGGGGGGGGGGGGGGTGGTGCCTCTGCCACATATTGTGATTCAGAATAATGGCGCTGAGCTTTCGGCCAAGCTGTATACAATTAACAATAGCGCGCGCTTTGACAGGACCTTTGGAAGTATTTTGTCGAGACCACCTGTTTCTCAACCGGGTTGTACGAAACCCTGCACGCGGGGCGACGTTTCACACTAGCCATTTCGCCCCGGGGCCACCCCCTAAATCGGTCTCGCCCTGGGTTGAAAAATCTCACCCCTGGCCTGGAGCAGGGGTGAGTTCGCCCTGGGGCGAGACCAATTTCGGGGGTGGCCCCGGGGCGAAAATGGCTAGTGTTAAACATCGCACATTCTCACCCCCGCGTTGCCCCGGGGCCGCCCCCGAGATTTTGTTTAGTGTGAAAAGGCCTATTGTTGAGATGTCAGGCCGGACCTAATATGCCTGACCCATCTCTCTCTCCCTCCCCGCCCCAGAGACACACATACATTTTTTGCATTGTGACATTTGCATCTGCTCTTTAGTTTAAAAGAAATATAGCTAGAAACGAAACAAATGAAAATACATTTAAAAAGACACTAAAGCCACCGTGAGCATCCATTTAAAAATAAAAAGTTATAGGCCCCTATTGGTTTTGTAATTGAGGCGGTTATTTTTCAGTCCTTGTTTTTATTCTTCTATTTTTTCCCCTTTCCTTTTGTTTCCTTTTTTAAAAAGTTGCTCTTGTTTTGCTTGAATTAGTTTTTGGTAGCATAATTTGTCTGCAGTCGGCTTAGGTTGACAATCTTATTCAAAATATAAGAAAAAAATACCACTAAACAATGAATTTAAAACACATTGTGGATAACGATTAAATTGAGAACGGATAAAACTTGCACTCCTAAACTGTGAAACCTTATTTGTCTATTCTTCTCTAATGAAAATAAACAGGTTCGTGTCGACAGCCACTCAACCAAACCTATATTCAAATCACATTTCTTTACGCGCCCAATTCCTAATCTGTGATACACAATGCTACGTCGCGTTGCAGTTCAACAATGTCATGTACCGGTGGTACGAGATTGACTAGTGGCATGTGCATGCGTCTCTTGGAAAAGCTCTTTTGTATAACATGCATATTTATGAAGCTCAATAAAGACAACGGTCACAATTGGGTGGGGCCTATGGTGTAGAGCTTCTCATTGGGCGATAATGAGGTCCTTATGTCGCTACGGTCCTACGTACGTTCAAAACGAAGGATCACTAGTACCCACATATTCTACTGGAGCGGGGAATTAAACATGGTTGACCTCAAGGGCGATTGTGTTCCTATAAGAGAACAAAATCCACTTTTAAGTTATTGGACTTAGCAAATTGGATTTCGACATTAAAAACCAACAGGTATGTCGTATTATAGAGGGCAGAGTTATTATTTTTTTGTGGGAAATTTTTGGGTAAAACGACAACGAAGATGACAAAACGCAACACGAAAATAAAGATGGCGAAGACTGCACTGATTCGCAAGACACCAACCGCAAAACACGTAAGAAAATTGCATTTTCTCCCGCAGGAAACTGTTTAGAATTACAAAAAATGAATTGAGAGGAGTATACTTTAGGTTGATACATTTATTTTGGAATGATAAAAACAACCCCGACTCGAAATGGATCAAATATAAACAGGGGTCCGTAACCACACAATCGCCGACTCTTATTCCTCCATGGCCGACTCACTTGCAAGGTGACATCAACAGGAGAGGGCGTTTGAGCGTTCTATAGTACCGAAGTCTGACGTCAGTTGGCATGACAACTGGTTCCAAACAAATGTAAATTTCGACTGTTCCTGTGTTAACAGCCAGTCATGCAAACACATAACAAAAGTATTCTGGTTCCAAACATTGCATTGACGTCATCACTTCGGTGCTCTATTAGCCCAGCTCTCGTGGCTGACCCGTCTGCCTTCACCCGATTCGATTCGGGTGAGCTACTCGAACGCACCCAATTAATGATGTGTCAGTATATAGCATATGCAACTGTAAGGTATGCTAACATCATTGGACTTTTGGTCAAGAATAGATATAACATGGCGTATTTTCTAACTGTCTGACGTCATCAAAAAAGGATATGTTATGTTGATTAGGCATGTTTCCTATTAAACGGTGTAGGAATATAAAGAAGTTTACTTACAACTGACTTTCTGATAAAACTTATAGCAACTATATACCGCAACAATTCATCTTTATAAAAATGGAATAGAAATAGAAAAGTAATCTCATTCACATTTTATGAAGTGTCGCTATCCGATGATTCACTATCCTGTCCTTGCTCAGTTTTGTCACTCTCAGAGAATAGGCACAGTTCAGGATTGGTGGTCATCTCTACAACTTCTTGAGGAATAGGTCTTGATTTCCTTCTATGATATACACATATGATGCACGATATGGGGGCAGATGGAACCCCCCCCCCCCCCCCCCCCCTTTGTGTTGGTCATTGTGTTCCCGGAATCTCAGGAATTCTTTTCAGAGGTCTAGAGGGGATGTGTTAGGTAACAATAGTCTGGCGAGTGTATAGGGTATAGGGACAAAAGGGGGGGGGGGGGGGGGGGGGCACCCCTCTGCCCCATATCGTGCTGGGTATACAGGAATTCGCCGACGCCACTTTTACAGTGGTGCCGCGCTCGCGTGCAGGATGCGCGCGTTCTTTAATTTTAATCGCGCGCGCATTTTGGCAAGTTGTAAACACCCCATTGGTCGAAGTTGCGTCGAGCGCGTGCGTCTAACACGCACGCGAGCGCCTCGCCACCGCAGTAAATGCTTCTTATTTTGGTCGCCGGATTCTTCTATAGATATACATACCTTAAGGACCATGGATTCATGTCAATTTGCGTGCGCACGCGTGCTCACGCGTGCGCACGGGTCCGCACGCAATTGCACGCAAAGGCACGGGCCTCCTCCGTTCCATTGCGTGCCATTGCGTGCCAGTGCGTGCCGATGAGTGCTGATGCGTGCCGATGCGTGCCGGTGCGTTCCAATGAGCACAGACAATTCTCAACCGTATCTTTACTTGCCCTGTTTATCAATCTGGGATTAACGATAACAAAGGAACACAGGCCGGCCGGCCGGCCAAGACGGACGGATTACCAGACGGAGAGGGTGTCATGAAGGGTTTCAAAAAGGGCTAGTGTGCCACAATAGTGGACTGATGACTCATCTTTTGATGGCTTTGGTCAGAATACACTTAACTAAACTGGCGATTCAAAGGCTTTCCTAACGTAATGATGATTCTAGCGGGACTTAGATTTGTAAAGTAGTCTATGTGGATTTCTTATTTATTTCAAGTTTCCGTGATTTTCATGAAATCTGGTGGAAGATTTCCTCAAATTCGATCTTTTCTGAGAGGAAAATACGTTTTGAAGAAATTACGCGTAGATGTAGACCTACACCATTATTCAAGTTTACCACGCATAAAAACATCAGTGCTTCATCATCACTGGATATAAATCTTTGGAAATTCAAAACACAGCCCATTAGGCCTATTGTACGAAAAATCGAACGAAAAACAGTTTCAGATTTTTCCAGGCGCAGCTATAGGAATACATTCAGAAGATTGTTTGCGTCGGGGGATAGGCCTACATGTTATCATTCATTGGAATGTTTTCACTGCGTGATTGATATAAACGTCGCACCCGAACTATACTTTTTACGGGCAAGGCAAATATTATAGGGCAGCAAATTTAAGAGTCTAGACTTGATTGGAAGTTAATGTTATTCTTTTCTTCGTCAAACAATTTGCACATAACCCATCGTCCGCGATGTATACAACGCTTTTTCAGATAATATTGTTTTGAGGAATAAATAGCATCGACGTCAGTTCAAATTTGGCGATTACGTGACTTAGTCTTGTTCCAGGATTTCTTTATTGTGAGATCATTACAAATATATCTAGCACGGCGCGCTTACGAATTACAACACAAGAGCGTAATTCAAGATGGCGGCGCCCATAATTGATACAACTTTTACATGATAATGACATGTGGACCTATAGAGTACATGAAGTGATGACGTCAATGCAATTTTTTAAACCAGAATACTTTTGTCATTTTGTGTCAATGTTTTCATGACTGGCTGTTAACAAAGGAACAGTCCAAATCTCCATTTGTTTGGAGCCAGTTGTCGTGCCAACTAACGTCAGACTTCAGGTACTCTATACACGTACATTTTGTACATGTTCACCTTTCTATCCATTTTGTCGAGTGAAGATTTCAACCTTCAATTCTTTCTTGCATTATTTCTAAATTTCTTTGCTTTATTGAGAAAATACACAAAAAACGATTTTTTGATTGCAAGTTCGTTAAAAATAACGTTCTAACATGGCGCTTAGGAATTGCGAAATGGGGACGAAATTCAAGATGACGGCGCTAACTGAAACAACTTTTACATGATAAAGGTATAGGGACCAACATGTACATGTATGTTTACCTTTCCATCTATTCGATTTGAAGAGTCAAGATTTCAACCTTCAATTTAAATAGTCTTGCAGTATTTCATAATTTCTTTGCTTTATTGAGAAAATACACCAAAAACGATTTCTTGATTGTGAGATAATTAAAAAAGCTCTAACATGGCGCTTACGAATTATGAAACTGTGGAGAAATTCAAGATGGCGGAGCCAACTGAAACAACTTTTACATGATGCAGATATAAGGACTTACATGTACATGTTCACCTTGCCATTCATTGCGTTTGAAGAGTCAAGAAT
Organism: Hippasteria phrygiana; assembly: GCA_037893225.1. Lineage (NCBI taxonomy): Eukaryota > Metazoa > Echinodermata > Asteroidea > Valvatida > Goniasteridae > Hippasteria > Hippasteria phrygiana. Next base: position 778,512 of record JAZGUH010000349.1, read on the forward strand.
TTTCATGGAGGACCTTTTCAAATTCTCGTATCTTTTGTCTCAGATTTGTGGTTTAGAGTTTTTTTTAGGGAAACAAGTCCGAGAAACTATCGCAAATTCTCCACCGGTTGCGGTAGCTGATCGATGTTATTGAAGTCTTTGGGGGTTGCGCCACATGTGTAGCATCGCATTGATGACTTGGTGGATGTGATTGCGTTAATGACTTTTTGATCAACCATTGTCAAGTGCAGATCATAGTGTACTTGAACAATGACAGTTTTTGACTGTTCGCCTTCCGTTTCATGATCGATGTCTAATTTAACAGAAATCGGTTTCAGTGCTTCAATTTCTGCCTTAATGCATCTCTGTTCTTCTTGAGATAGTTCTGTTGTTTCTTTCTGGTATTTGAGATGAACTGGTCTGCAGAATCTCGTAGATGCTAGAGCTGGATTGACCCAGATAAATCTGTCCTTCCATTTGAGTTGCAATAGAGGAATCCCACCACGACGAGTTTAGCGCCGATCTGCGCACTTCCGCGTTTGAAAACGAGGATCTCAATGTCACAGTAAACAACTTGATGCTGATCGTGCGCCTGCGCTTCCTTTTATGGCCTGATTAATTCATGTATGAATGAATGTGCTGAAAAGCGTTGTTTTGTTTGCCACAGACATAATAATAAAAATAATAATAATAATTACAGAGAATTTATAAGGCGCACAGTATCTGGCGAACCATTCAAAGGCGCCGGTCACTTGTAAATCACTGTGGTTCAAATGAAAGATTGAAGAGATGAGTCTTAAGATCGCGTTTGAATGATGACAGATCAGTTGTAATCCCTTAACTCGTCTGGCAAGGAGTTCCAGAGACGCGGTGCACAGCTGGAAAAGGCCCGGTCCCCGTAGCTTGCCATGCGAGTTATGGGAACAGAAAGTATCTGTGATGAAGAAGATCTGAGGCCTGGTCGCAGGTTACGGAGTTGTAACAGGTCTTGTATGTAGGATGGAGCTAATCCGTGAAGTGCTTTGAATGTAAGAAGCAGGATTTTGAATTGTATTCTGTATTTAACAGGAAGCCAATGAAGATTGTATAATATACCGTAGGTGTTATATGCTCGGATGATCTTGTTCTATAGTGAGTAAGCGGGCAGACGCATTTTGGACTTTCTGAAGGCGTTTTAATGATTGCTGAGGTAGTCATGTAAGTAAACTGTTGCAGAAGTCTAGTCTTGATGAGATGAATGCGTGGATGAGTTGTTCAGCTGTATGAAGTAAAAGTGATGCTCTGATTGCTGCTATGCGACGTAGATGCGCGTAAGAAGACTGACAGACTGTGGTAATATGTCGGTCAAGGTTCATAAACCTGTCGAAAACGACGCCAAGGTTACGCGCATCAGGGCAAGGAGCAACCAGAACATCACCAATGCGTATGTCTGGAATATTAACTTCCTGTCTTAGGTGAGGTGAGCGAATGACAAGAAACTGGATTTTGTGGGCGTTGAGTTTTAGTATATTGGCCGCTATCCACCTGCGTATGTTGTCTAAGCATGTTTCAAGCATGTGTTGTGTGTTGGTATCATCATCGGGTATACTGGGAGAAAAGGTGGCGTAAAGCTGCGTGTCATCTGCGTAAAAATGGGGATGGAGGCCATGGTGTTGGGCAATGCGGCCAAGGGGAGATATGTATAAGGTAAAAAGCAGAGGCCCTAAAACAGATCCTTGTGGCACACCATAGCTGAGCTTGGAGTCTTTGGATAATTCCCCTAATAAATGAACAGTCTGAGAACGATTATGCAAATATGATTTGAACCAATCAAGAGCAATTCCATGAACCCCAAATTGATGCTACAATCTATGCAAGAGGATGTCATCATGGTCAATGGTGTCGAAGGCTGCTGATAAGTCAAGTAGAACTAATAGAACAGCCCTTTTGTTGTCGACGGACAGCATGATGTCATTGTGGACTTTCACCAAAGCTGTTTCTAGACTGTGGAACCTAGTATATGCGGCTTGGAAATCATCACGCAAATGGTGCTCAGTGAGATGGGCATTCAACCTGGCAGCAACTACCTTCTCAGCAGCCTTCGACATAAATGATAAGTTGGAAATTGGGCAATAATTATTAAGATCGTTATGGTCAAGTGATTGTTTCTTTATAACAGGTGTGATGAGAGCCCTCTTGAAGCAATCTGGGAAGTGGCCAGAAGTGAGGGATCTGTTAATTATTGCCGTTATCGGCCCAATCAACACGTCGATGTGTTCCTTCACCATAGATGTTGGAATCGGATCAAGGGTGCAGGTCTCCGTGGGTGAGTTCTGGATGACCTTCATCACTTCCTTGTCAGAGGCGGTGGTTAACGTTGTGAGGGGGAGTTGGTAAAACTCCAAATCTGCTGCAAAAGGGTCAATGTTGGGGCCAGCGTGTAAGGGTATGTCGTCTCTGATTTTGGTGATCTTGTCTTTGAAAAAATCAGAGAAGGTGTTGACCATTGCTGAGGCGTTTGGAAATGATGGGAGAATGGGTGTGGTTTTCCTGTGCATAAGATGGTTGATGACCTAGGAAAGGGCTTTTTGATTACCCTCACAGTCACGTATTTTATCGGAATAATAGTTGGCCTTGTAGTTGTTGAATTTGGCTTTAACTAATTCTCGCTGAGTTTTGAAAAGATCGCGGTCCACCTGGAGGTAAGATAAACGCCAGCGTCGTTCAAGTTGTCGGCGCCTGCGTTTAGCTAAAGCTATATGTCCTCGTTGTACCAAGGAACCTTAGGTTTGACCAAGATCGTGCTGGTTTTGGTTGGAGCATGGGTGTCGAGCAATGCACTGAGAACGGTGTTATAATGATCGATTATATAGGGGGTCGACTGGGTTACTGATGAGAGAAGATGCGGTAATGTCATGTTTAAATTTGGCCTGGTCTATTGTCTTCATTTTGCGATAGTTAACCTGACGCTTTATGTATTTGGATTTCTCCAAGTCAAGCTGACAGTGGATTGCGCAGTGGTCAGAGATAAAGTCTGCTGTTGTAATGGACTGTATGAGGGAATGAGGTTGTCGAGTGATCCAGACGTGTGAGTGCCGGTGTGGACTCTTTGCTGCATGTCGTATACTGCATGAGTAGATCACTGAACCGTCTGTGGTCAGTGGAACTAGCTGTCAAGCAGATCAGCAAACTCGTCAATGAACGTACTGAATGGGTAGTTCGCTTTCTTAGATGGTGGTGGTCGATATACAACAATACGGAATGGTTTGGCGTTGCCGTAGTTATGAATGAAGTCTGCTTCGATGAATTCAAAGGAAGATGGCGGTTGGTTATTGGCGTGCTTGACAACGGACGCCGAGAGGCTGATTTGTAGAGGAGTGCCACACCACCTCCCCTCCGTCCTTTTCTGGGCGTGTGGATTAAATTAAAACCTCTGGGGGTAACGTCATGGGTGTGTTTATCTTGTTCCAAACGAAACCAAGTTTCCGTCAATGCCAGTATGTCAATGTTGTAATCGTTTATGTGATCCTTGATGAGATCAGGCTTGTTGCATGCAGATTTATTAAGCCAAGGTGCGTCATGTTGCCGTTCGATAGGCGATCAGCAGTAATGTTCTGGGGTGGGAGGGTGCGGGTGTCAGTAACTCTACGTTTTCCTCCTCTGCTTCCCCTGTGTCGATGGTGCCATTAAAAGATATCCATGGATTTCATATGATCGGAAACCATTCTAGGGAGTTGAACATTTGGGTTGACATACTGGATTTGATGTCGTGAAGATCGTCACTGGTATACTGTATTGCGTTGTAGATATACATCGCTGGTAGCGGTAGAGACACAAGCAGCAACAATGAAGGTGAACCATGCTTACAGTTTTCAGTTCCTTGACGACTCGATTGGCAAATGTTCCCTCCAGATCACGATTTCAGACAAATGTTACTGTCAACAGTTAAAGTGACTGATCTATGATCAATGACACGTCTTAATTATGATAAATCTTTGCAGACCAAAGTTGGACGGATTGTTGCAAAAAAATGCTGATTACGAGAGACCAAAAAAATGAGGCTGCCGGTTGGGCGCACACCTAGACATTCTCGCGTTCAACCCGGCAGTGCGCAGAAGGGGCTAATGTGAAATTCCTCTATGGAACAAGTGTCCTGCAAAACAAACTAGCGTCAGATGTATCTGTGGACTTGAATTTTTGCTTATATTCAATGTGACCTGATGAACCATCAAAACCCCACTTACATGTCAAATTGAAGGAGATAAGGTCTTCATCTTCCAGACTTTCAATTAGTTCATTTGCTTCTTCCTTCTGTTCAATAATTCGACGAACAGTGTGGTCTAGTAGGTTTTGCAGTGGAATCCCTGCCGATTTCTCGATGACGGCGATCAGGATAACATTTTTTTTTGCCTCTATAACTGCGTTGTACAGGAGTAGATGTCTGCATGTTTTTCCTTAGCGGATGTCCTCAAAGTTTGATAAGAAGATTTGGTCATGTCAGTTTCTATCAATAGGGCTAATGCTTCATCTTGCGTGTACGGTTCTGGATCGGTAGATCCTTTTGAAATAAGCCTTCTCAGCTTTGTTGGTCAGGTGGGGGTCATAAATGTAAATTGCAAAACATACCTTAAGTCCGGGTTTTTTACCATAAGCCCCCTGAGAAACTGCAAAACGAAGTTCACTCTGTCTTCGGTCTTGGAGGAGTGTCTGTGCTTTCCTCTGATTGGAACGCTTTGACAAAGCCATCCAGCCTCTTTTTGGACGACCCTTTGAAGTAGAAGGTTTTGACGATTCGGCATCCTCAAATGTCACCCTTGGTTCGCTTGTTCCTCCTCGTTCTGAGTACGCGTACGCCCCCAAGCACCCCCCCCCCCCCCCCTTAGCTATGCCACTGCATGTGACCACTTCAAATAATCACTTTCTGGGTAAGGACGCCATATTGCATCAAGATACGGCCTATAAAAAGACTTAATGACTTTAAAAGACCATTAATGACACTGAAGGTAATTTCAACTGCGCAATAAGATTTCTAATGGTATAACAAAACACCGTCTTGCTCAGCGAGCGCAGACCGCCTTCTCGCTAAAGCGCGCTGCGTGTAGTGGAGCTTAAAAAGGGACAAAAACAACAGGGATCGTTTCAGAAAAACTGACCTAAAATCGTGTCTCGCAGGTTTTCGCAGCTAAACTTGGTACGAAAATGATGCGGAAAAGTTATTCGATGTTAGAATTTAGGCAGCAATCTTTAGTTTCCACGTTACTGTATAAAAAATCTGAAATTCTCTGTCAATTTTGATACAATTACTATTATTATGAATAGAAAATATATATAAAAAATAAAAACTGATTAAAGTTGCACCAAATATTGACTATGAACTAGGTTCAAACGAAATATTAGTTTTATAGCTTCATGCAAAGTGTCTCATTTTGCTTTTTGAATAATACTGCAACTTTCCACCTTTTATAACTATTTTCCACGTCACATTCCGACCTTTCCTGTCCTCCCAGGGACCTCATGCGACCACATACGACCTACCACGCCTGCCGGCAGGCGGGTATAAATATTTGGGCACTTTGATGTGGCTCATAATTTGCAAGTTGCAACTATCAACATGGATGATGTTAGAAGACACCTCTCGAAGTCGGGAGTTGAAATTATTATACGGCAAGACGGGAGCCGGTCTTATACAGGTCGTGCGGACGTCAAAGAAGGACGGGCTAGTCGTTAGGAGATCGTTAGCAGGTCGGGAAAGAACGTCGGCAGGGTGGGAATAGACGTTAGTAGGTCCGTTGTTGGTTGGGAGTAGTCGGGAAAGTCGAAGGCGGCGTAGGTCGCGTCGTATCTAGACGGTTTTAAGACTGCATTGGAGCGTGAATAAGACGGGAATGGTCGCGTGTGACCTGGGCATTATGGGGCCCGTGCACATACATTGACAGTTCCTATAGCCTAGGGCCTACTGATTTCCACTGTAGGCCTATAAGTCATAACTCTGGCGACTTGTGACTCATTTTGTTGGGTTGGGTCACAATTGTGGCACTTTTAAAATGAGGCACCGGACAAGGTTCTATGGTATCGGCAAATTTATTCTGTACTATTGACAAAGACAAAATTGTAAATGTGATGTTAGCTTGGTCTTCGACAATGAACGAACGAACTAGAGCTTTTGCAAGGAGTGCCCGAAACCTAACCGAGGGCGCGTGCACGGTTAACTTCATAAGGATAAATGAAAAAAATATGCCTACCATTGTATATTTTTTACACTCGTCACAATATAGATGTCAGTACTGGTTGCATTTAACCAAGGAGCTTATTATTTGTGACCAGCTTTGGCAAAACCTGACGCTTCTCGGCATTTCCCATTACGCGGTATGGGCCCGCATAACATTAAGAAATTGCATCAGTAATACCAAAACCCCAATAATGAAATTTCACCCCAAGTGTTGGGTTTTGTTAGAGCTGGTCACAAATTTCAATATTGGGGTTTTGGTATATGATGCCATTTTATATATAAAGTTGCGTCTCATACCGCGTAAAGGGAAATGCGGAGAAGCGTCGGGTTTTGCTAGAGCCGGTCACATTTTGGTACGACTTGAATGATGATACTGCATACCAGAGTTGTAACGAGTCACTGAATTTTGTGACTAGAGTCGAGTTGAGTCATAAGGAAGTGACTCGAGTCGACTCATCAGGTCAATAACGTCAAGTAGAGTAAAATATTCAGCTCATGGGCGGCAATCCCGGGTGGGAGGGGGGACATGGTCCCCCCCCCCCCAATATTTTGGGGGGAGGGGACGACTATGGCAGTGTCCCCCTAATAATTCACCCCGTCATATATATTTTACGGGTCATTGGTTTTGTTTGCAAGCACCTACAGTATGCAGTATGCACCAGAGTATACACAGGTTTTGTGCTTTTTCATCTGTCCCCCAACCTTGACGAGAAATCACGGTCACTGATTTAGCTCGAGTCAATTCGAATAATAACTTTTTTAACAACACATAATAAATCAACACAAGGAACCAGTTTATTATATATGAAGATCCAAAGACATAAAACTTGCTGTATGGTACCCAATACATGTATACCATAAAGACTGCTGCTGAATTTCCACCTCCTTGGGAGTCGATTCCAGCACTGCTCAATGATTCTGAAACTCGGCGACTCCATTAAAGTTTGCCAATTCCCCGAAAATACTGCATGTGACACTTCATCACAGAGCCAACTGTTTCATCCATGAAATCAATCATGACGTCACACTGATTCAAAAGGATGCATAGCTAATGTCCATTTTGTGCACAATGTATGGAGTTGATTCTGAATGGTTATGAAATTATGATTTCTCCTCAGAGTCGGAGTCAACTCCAAAATGGAGTTGCCCAAGCCCAACATCAAGGGCCAGTGCATAATGGATTGGTCTACTTGAGTTATTCTAACAATGTGTGCTGTCCCTTTTTGATAGAACTATATCTGATTAAAATGTGATTTCTTATTTTCTTGACCACCCCTGCAGAGTTATCTATCTCTGGCAACAGTAACTCAAAAGATTAGTACTGTTTAAAGGAAAAATCTTGACAATGATTTTAATTAAAATATTACCAACCTAGGCCATGTTTATCTTTGTTGCAACAACAGCCCCAACTGAAGAAAATCCAATCAAAAGGTATTAATGTAGGCCCCCCACCATACCAGAAATTGTTAGAGACTATAAACCAAAAGTTAAAGAGACTATAGAGTACCACAGTTATGATGTCACTGCAATGTTTGCAACCAGAACACTTTTGTTATTTTGTGTCAATGTGTTTGCATAACTGGCTGTTATCAAAGGAACAGTCGAAATCTCCATTTGTTTGGAGCCAGTTGTCGTGACAACTGGCGTCAGACTTTGATACTCTATAGCATTTTAGAGACTATAAACAAAATCACTACCATTTTGTTTATTTATCCCAAAATGTTTGAAAGTCCCAAATGAATACAATTCAAGACTTGGATTAGAGCCCGAGATTTCTTACATGTAAGCCACACAAACTACTTGTATTTTCTTTTATAAATCATCAACATTTCGTGTCTGCTTACTAGACAGTGCATTTGGGGTTCACAAACACAAGTCTAGCAAAAATCCCAACCAAATCACCATGGGAGCCTACATGTACATGCAGGCACTGACAACATGTACCTTGATCAGGAACACGGAAAATAAAGACTGACAAGCTGGATTAATTACTTATGAGTTAAATAAGCCAAAACCGTATTACCATACACCATGACCTTTAGGCTTGCTGCCTATAAGGCTCCAGAACGCAATGGTGGTGAAACCAATATGACTCCATCTCCTCGAACAAATAGCATGGGAATATTTCGTTTTGTGGTCTGCAGAAAATCATAAGAAAGAGAAACAACTTGTTAGCATGATTCTTAGGAGGTTGTCGTGCCATTGTAAAATCAAAACCAACAGATAATACTGTCAGAAAAAAGAAGAGATACCATTGTAACAAAATTGACACTACTGTAGTTACTTAATTTGTTGCAGTTGCATTTTGGACGAAATGCCAGTGTAGAATGCAAAGCCTTTCCACATGTTCTCTTCTTTTGTAGAGAAGTATTTGTACAATCATAGATCAAAAACTGAAGTTTGGTATTTTTTAGTTCACATACATGTACATGTGTGTAACATCAGTATTTCTCATCTACTTTTTGAAATTACCGGTAGAAATTCCATTTACAGTACAATTTGTATCACTGTATGAAAAAGGATTCTATCAATAAAACAGATGGGCCATAACAATTCCAAATTGATTTTCAACTTGATTTCATAATATAATATGGATTCCCTGTGCATGCAACGCACAAGTAAATGAAGCACACAAGATTATACTGGGTCCTGTACAATTACAATGTACCTTATATATTTCCTCGTATGTCTCTTCATCAATTTCCATAGTTGTCACTGTCTCCTCTACATCGCCTAGGATCATGTTCAGATGTTGATCATATGCCTGTGGAAAGCAAGATATTATTAATATTAATATTAATAAAGCTGTTACATGTACAGTGTACTTTTGTTGTACATCACCCTGAAAATAAATTTGAAAACTCAATTTCAAATTTGTTAGCATTACATGTACATGTACAATAAAGGACCTTCAACAACAGATTTATTGAGTTTCAAATTCTAGGATTGCGACACTAATAATACACTATTCGCCCCATCAGGCTCAGGATTTTTACTATACGTGTATGTACAAACACAATGACTGCACATACCAGGGCAGGCAGTAAGTGTTGGCTAAATGTTTAAACGGTGTATGGAAGTTTTGCTAAACATTTGCCACATCTTAGCATGATGTGTGACCCTTATAGCCAGGATTTATCTCTTAAGTGAAAGTAATAGGGCATCCTTAAACATGTTAAAGTAGCCAATTTGTTTCCTTGAAGTCGATTCCAGTCACTGCCCAATGATTCTGAAACTTGCCAACTCCAAAAAATAATTAAAGTTTGCCAATTCCCTGAAAGGATGCATTGTGCATAATGTATGGAGCCAATTCTGAGTGGAATGCAATTCCTACTCAGTCGAAGTCAACTCCAAACTGTAGGATTCGGCTAAGCCTACTAAAAATGCATACACGTCAGTGTTGTAGGTCTCGAGACCTTTTTTGAGGTCTCGGTCTCGTCCTAACAAAGTCTTGGTCTCGGGAGGGCTGGTCTCGGTCTCGAATGCTCGGTTCTTGGTCTCGGTCTTGGTCTCGGTCGCCACGGTCTCTGGTTTTACCCCCCGAGACCCGTCAAGACCACACCAAAAATATGTGCGATGCGCCACACAAATCTAGTCTTCATTCCAAACATAAACGACGTTGTAAAGTGCAAGTTTTCATGGAGAAGAATTAGGTTGAAGCTGGAAAGGAGACCAGCATATGCGGCTTGTTTATTCGGAGTACTGGACTACTGGTACCTGCGGATGTGCATCACCCATGTATTTCACTATTTCCCCCACATTACAGCTCTGGAGTGAGTTTTTGTAAAAACCCAGTGGTCACTGAATCCTGCAAACTATACCCAGTCATTGGGAGGCATTTCATGCGGCACCTCGCTCATCACTTTTTGTTGGCGTGACCGTTTATAGCTGGATGGGAACTTCCGATGAAATTAAATAATTGTTATTCGGTAAAAAGAAATAGGAAAACTGGATTTTAAAATCTCCGATTTCCCCCAGTCACGGTAGTTTGAAATAAAACTGCACATGATGCCATCAAGTTATTCTTAAATAAATTTTTCACTAACATTCTTAAAGCAGTATTCCACATTTTAATTTGATTTTTGATTCTTGGAAAAACCAGAGTAATTTTCCATTTAGGACAATCAGCAATTCTAGTCAATTTTATTTTTATGCAAATAATATTTGGAGAAATTAGTCTGTCACAGTGCCATAGGTCTCAAAGCCCCAACTACATGTATTTACCATAGATGAAATAAATAACTCAAATTTGTGGAATCCTTGAATTTATATGTGTACGCTGTGAGTCTTTATACATGTAGTTAAACACTTAATTTTATATAACTTGCATAATTAAAAATAGTGGCCCTTGATAAAGCCGACTTCATATACATGTATATTATAATATATACATTTATCAGATGATCCCCGATGTTCACCTTTCATACGAGTTAGCACAAATAATTATCCATGCGTTTTTTAACCTTTTGATCGAAAGCAGGGCACAGCACCCGATTCTTTTTTTTTGGGCCGGGTCTCTGTCTCGGTCTCGGAAGTGTTGGTCTCGGTCTCGAAAGCCTTGGTCTCGGTCTCGGAGATGAAGGTCTCGATACGCGACTACAACACTGATACACGTACACAACATATACATGTACAAGCATACACAGTTCCAGACCAGATAATGGGGGGGGGGGGGTGTTAGGGAGTGTTAGGGTGTGTTAGGGGGTGTGTTAGGGGGTGTTGGGCAGCATAATTGTTGCACAGTGCAATTTTTACAAGCAACTTCAAGGCAATTATTAACACTAAATGCTAAAATACTGTAGGTACATGTGGCACAAATTTGTTTTTACTGGAAATGTTGATAACTGATTGCATGTAGGGGTGTGCATTTACGGTACTAATAGAACCAGGTTCCCGATTGAAAAAAATACGGGTACCCGGGTACCCGTTAAAGAAACCCAACCCAAAACTTCCAATCCCGGAAGTTGCAAAAATGTCTTTCTCTGAGATTCAAAGTCTTATTGCACACAAAAGTCTGAAAAATCTCATGCCTGTTTAGTAAACATGATCACTTCTCCGCCTTTGCGTGTGCCGGCTATCCGGAAGCTTTATACAGTTGTATTTATAGTGGATGAGGCATGCTATTATGTCTCGTCGAGGCTCTTATCCATGCCTTGACTACAAAAACCACGACAGGTAAATCCCTTTATTGTCAATTTTCGTGAGCGTCATAAACGTTAAATCTGTGCTTGTTTCCCATGTAGTCGGGTTTTAATTTTAAAAATTTCTAACAAATAACATTCAAAACCTTTCTTTTTTTCATTGTCTGGGAAGTTACTATGCGATAATGTAAAGTTGTACGGGTACTCGATTCCATAATCTGGAACCGGTTCCTGATATGAATGGTCGGGGACTCGGGTACACGGTTCCGATGCACACCCTAATTGCATGTGAATTGTCTCTTGTGATGCTGCCCTGCATGTACATACATTGTACACACCCTCTCTTACAATGTACAATGTACACATGTACATTGTACGTGTACCTGTAGGGGAGAATAGGGGTTAGTTGGAATGATTTTTACAAAAACGTGCATTAGCATAACACAAACAGATTTTATTTAAGAAACAATAACTATACCAGTTTATGCATACACATGTGTGTGTTACAAATGTAGCATAATTCTTAGACTTGGTGGTGGTTACTTATTAAATCATTCACCTTGAACACGACTATGTCATGTGTTCCAACTTACCCCACCTACATGTATGGGGTAAGTTGGATTCTGTGACTTGTTTAACCCTAACTCCCTAGGGTGTGTGGAAAATCATATTAAAATTAGAGGATTCAGGACTGTTAGGGTTAATCATTTTTTCAACATTCATAACTCGGCTGAAGTGAACAGTGCGCGGCGGCGCCCCCCCCCCCCCCCCCCCCTTCCCCTGAAAGAACTTCTGTTTAAGATCTCATTGCTTGTATTCATAACAGCTTTTGCCTCGTTTCTTTTTTTCCCAGTAGTTTATTCACCTTTTTTGTGGCAAGGTACTAAGGCAAACAACGTCTGACTTGTCTTAAAACCATTTCAAAAACTGAATTTCCTTTTGTTTTTCATGATTCTTCAAATGCTGGAGGGAAGCGCCACATTGTCTCTGGCATGAGGCTACACAACCCACTTATTTGTTTCCCTTGAGAACTGAGCGCAAACTTTCAAGCCTGCTACTTGGGATACTATTATTTGTTTTGCTCCATATTCCAAGCGCGCTGAGCAGCAACATTATCCAAAGAAGCTGGTGCTGGTGTTGGGGTTAAGGGACGTGTTTCTGCCACTAGGCTGAGGGAGTATAGTCCTACCAAAGCTTGACTGTGATCCAGCACTGCAAGTTGAAGGAAACATACTGCCAGATTTTTTCTACATTTTCTTTTAACTGGCATCTACGGAGATTCACTTTCCTACAAGTAGAACTTCCCACCTCATAACAGGAACCCTAACAAAAACTTTTGGATGCCCATTTTTGTCCGGAACATTAAATATATCTCTATTTCCCGTCCCCGAGGTTGCTGCAATATGCCGCAGCTACCTCAGGAAAAGATTTTAATTTAATACCCCACCAAAATCGGTCAGGAACAGCAAATCTTGGAAAATAACCATCTGTGTTCAGAATTGTATAAACACTTAGCACAACCTTTAAATTTGATATTTAGTTCGGAAATTTTTGTGAAATATAGGGGAAGAAACTTTGTGTTTTCTGTGTTCTTGGCACAATGTATAGTAACTCAAAGTGTTCACATACACATGTACATGTTGATTTCTGCCTCATTTCTTACAGATTTTGCCGACCCAAATCTTGAAATAACAGGTTGTGCCACATGATTAGACAGTTGTTATCAAGGAGGGTTGGTTATTTTCTAAGATTTTGCTGTTCCTGATCCACTTTGGTGGGGGTATAAAAATAAAACCTAAATGGATAAAATCCACAACTTACTCCTGTTCTGTAAATGCAACAGTGTTTTTTTGAACTCGCGAGATATTCTTAATCTAGAAATATACATGTACGTAACTTTTCACTCAAAATTGTAATGACGTGCGTGAACAGTTATGCAACAAGCTGGACGCATCCCCCAAATCTCCAGCATTGTAATTAACCCGTTTAATGCAAACAAGGCACCATACTATTTATTGTCCCCAGGGAACCGATAGTGCTAATTCAGATTATCACATCGGCGATCCATGACTTGCGTACTATTGCATGTATTGGGGCACTGGTGCTTCAGGCAACATAGTGGATGGCAGCTGCTAATTGGACACCTCTAGAGGGCAGCATTTCATAAAATTAATTCTAGCTGTGTAAAAAATCTCAATGTTTCAACTTTATTGTACCCTGTGTTTTAACTAACCCCCATCTCCCCTACATGTACATGTATCTGTACATGTACTTGTATCAAAATTCATTGAATGAAACAACCTTTGGGACTGTCCATAAAGTATGTACAGTACACATGAAGGGGGAGGGGGGTTGTTGACATTGCATACACCATGCATACAGGGGGAGGGGGGTCCAAGCCAATGCGTACCGTATGCAAACCGACAATTTGATTTTAATAAATTGCTTTTAATAAACTTTTCTAGTCAGCATTTCTTAATTAAGGAAAACCTAAATCAAAGGTTTTTCTAGATTTCTTAAATCAAGAAATTCTCATTTCTCATTTGAAGAAAAAAAAGAATTTTTTTCTGGTGTTGCTTTAAAAAATTTCTCATTGGAGATATTATTTCTCATATGATTTCTAAAATTAAGAAAAAAAGCTAGAAATTTTCTAGGGAGTGACAAAAGAAATGCCGTAATTGTTCTTAAAAAAATAAAACAAATCTGAAACTGTCAGATGTAATTTCTTATTAGATTAAAAAATATTTTCTGATCTGATCTGCATTCAAAACAATTTTTCTGAAAATGAGAACTTTTTTTCCTGAAATATTGGATCTACAAAGACCACTTGGAAATAATAATTTTCTTGAATGGCTAAAGATTTTAAATATTTAACCCTAACTTCCTAGGGTGTATGCAAAATCATATTAAAATTGGAAGATTTGGGACTGTAGTGTTAGGGTTAAAGAATATATTTCTGGCCATGACCAAATTTTCTTGATTATTTTCTTAAAACAGATAAATGTAGAGGGGGGGGGGGCCCTGAAAAGGCTGGTGAAGGGGAATAGGCATGCAGCAGGGCGACTGTTAACCTAGGGGGCTGGGATGGAGGAAGGCAGGCAGGTTAGAAGGACAGTTGTTTAAGTTTTTCTCCGGTTTATTCTCTGTCCCACCTGGCGGCTGACTGCTAGGCCCAGGGGCTGCCTGTGAAAATTGGGCATGCACTCATTAGTTCCATTTAATTTACAAATTAAAACCATACAGGTTAAGATTTTTACAATTCCTCAAATAAAATAAAATAGACATGATTGAAACAAAAAAACCAACTAAATACACATGTGGTTCCCAGGGTTCAAAATACTACACAGGCCTGCCCCTGACGACTGCATTAAGCAACGAAGGATGGAACCACAAATACACAGGTCAACCCCGCGAGCTAACCGACCAACATTTACACACAGTTAAACGTGTATCGACCTCCAAACTTTTTCGGAAGACTCCCATAGGTTTTGCACACGATCTCAATCGCGGACGTATGCTGGGAACCGCGGACGATATTGTTCCCTTTGTTAGACGTCCACATTTGTTTGGGAGAACAAACGCACGCATACATGTAACATGCACTCACATTCATCCCTAAATGCACAATCTCAATCTCACACCTATAGAACAGGGGTGATTTGAGGAAGATGAAAAATCCACGAAGGCATTTAATTGTATGACATTGATGAAAAATACATAACTTTTTTCTCCCAAAAATATGGTTTAAAATGGTAAAATATACATGTCATGCATGTAGGGTTGTTAGAATATAATAAAAAGACTGAAGAGGTCATTTTATGACTTCTGACTAGCGCCCACCTGAACAAAGATACTGACAATTTGGGAGACCGCCAACTAATGCTGGGTGATACGACGATAAAATCGTGATGATGCGATATTCGCCGCCCAAAAATTGAAATCGGCTACATGCTTTCTAAAATCGAAAAGACGAGATATCGCTAATATCGTTTTTAAAATCGCCGATTTTTTTCGGAACCCCTATTTTCCCTTTAAAAAAATCGGTGATACTTTCTTTTTACCAGCAAATTCGCTAAAATTAATTTCCTTGTAAGCGGTTCAAGTCGAAGTCATCCTTTCGAACTTTTTATTTATAGTGATAATTGACCACTCGGTGGCTCGGCGATTCGTACTGTGGGGGACGTTTTAAGAAAATCACCAAATGACATTGAACAAGCAATCCGACAGTCTACAAAAACGGTGTAATTTCTATTCATGGTAGGCAGCTAGAAAATGATAATTTTCACCGCAATTAGACCAAATTATGCCGATTGTATTGCAAAGAAGTTGTGTTCAAAACTTAAAACCACTGGTGTACCCTCTGTGTTACCCCCAGTGTAATTTTCATAAAGTTAACCCTGAAAACTTCTCAAATGTGGTTTTGTGTAGACTGAGCCATATCTAAATCTATGCAAATTAGTGGGCGCATCCATTTCAGCCATTTATTGAGAAATGCTTCTCTGCACTTGGGGCTGCTCGCACATGGTTCGTGCCTCTCTACATAAATCAGCTGGTTCACGCGGATTGACTGTTGGTATCTACACAATTCGCTGATACCCGTCAATAGTCGAGTGGGCAGGGTGAACGCAACCTTGCCGTGAAAAATCACCAGAAAAATTAGAGCAAGCAGAACAAATATATAACACAAAGGGGACACATAGCTGATTAAATAAATCCATCGATTGCCGTATTTAACATCAAGCAAGGAGAATAATTGTTACCTCCCGTGGCTGAATTAAACGGTAGGATGGATTATTGTATCCTTTGCTTGGAATATTAATGCTCACCTGTTCCGACAAGCTACATGTACATGTATGCTTAAAAAAATCAGTACTCATTACAATGTCAGTATTCATTCGCCCTGAAAGAAAAGTACGTCTGAAATAAAATATCCTGCACCCCTAGCCCTGAAACCTTATGAAGTGATTGACAACTCAACTTTTGCGAGGTATACAATTATTTATACATTGTAATACCATGTAACAAAATGTATACAATGGGTTCAGCTCCAGAGTTTCTTTGTGTAGGGCGCCCATGTACTGCAAAGCCTGCGAAAATAAAACAAAAAATATTCCATGTCAACCACACGTGGCATCTGGAGAGTATCCAGCGTGGCATCTGGAGAGTATCCAGCGGGCACTGGGTGATGGAGAGTTTGAAATATTGCACAAATCCAGCCATGTGGTGCTCGACTACCAGCATTTCAAAGTCATCCTGAATGTTTCATTAAAAATATTAAAAATCGTCTGTCTTAAAAGGAGAACAAGGGAAATTTCTCTGGTCACATCGAACATACCAATTAATAACGTACAGTGGCTTACTTTTATTTTCTTATCTGACAAAATCTTGTGGTTCGGGATCATTCTATTAAAATGCTAATTCAATTAAAAACATTAAATGTGATTCAACAACTCGCAGAAAAAATATAAATAGGCCTAGGGGAGAAAACAATTTTTTTCAGTTTAAAGTCTAAGTTTATAATAATGGACAAGCTGTCAGTAAATCTGCGATAATATGCAAAATCTATTAAAACGTTCTAAATATCTAAAGTATACAATCAGCGTACTCCGCACTTCATTGTAATAAGTAATTTCATTCACATGCAAATACGCCAGCCCAGCTCTGGCCATTTGAAGCATGATGTGGGCAAGGGAAATTCCCCCTCCCCCTTGTGTCGGTCATTGTGTTCCCGGAATCTCAGGAATTCTTTTAAGAAATCTAGGGGATATGTTAGGTACATGTACCAATAGTCTGGAGTGTATAGGGTAATGGCTCTGGCTCAGACTACGCTGTTTCTCAATATTGATGGTTAGCCCAAGAACGGCCTCAAACAATGACTGGCGACAAACACGTCCGGTGATTATGTAGTTATGAACGAACTTTTGCGACATTTTAATCATGCTGAAATTTGTTGACGATTTTATCGCCATATCGGCAATATCGCGAGAAAAAAAAATCGACCACGAAAAAAATCAATATCGTCAACCCTACCGCCAACATAGGGCAAGATAGCTCAGTTGGTAGAGCGCCGGTTCGAATCCCGCTCCTGCCAGTTTCTTTGTTCACTTTGAAAATGTTTTCAAATTTACCTAAACCCAGTTTCCCTTGTGGAATGTTTGACAAATTACAAGTTAAAAAGTCGTATCCTCATTAAGTGATCCCACAATGTTGCTTCCCAGGTTGTATCGTAAAATTGGGTGTGATCCCTGGCTATATGGCATTCTGGGTTTATGACTTCTGACTAGCGCAGACCCTAACAAAGATACTGACAATTTGGGAGACCGCCAACATACATGTAGGGCAAGATAGCTCCGAAAGTCGCAGGTTCAAATCCCGCTCCTGCCAGTTTCTTTGTTCACTTTGAAAATGTCAATAAAAAGTCATTGACTACATTTTGTACATGTACAACAATGCTTTCAGTGAAAAATTCCGCCCCCTTTTTATGTTTTTTAGTGAAAAACATGCATGTATATTAGTCTTATAATGTTATCAGTACTTACATTTAATCTGCCTTTTAGCTCCCTGTCATTCCTCATCTTTACATAAATGCGTTCATCCAAGCTAAGCCGGACAAGATCCAAAGGTTCTTCCACGGCACTTGTTGGTCCTTGCTAAATAATTAAAACACAGAGAAATGTCACAAGTCAATGTGACAGCTACAGTATGCGTGTACATTTTCTGTATACATTCGAGTCGAGGAGAAGAGCAGAAAGAAAATACAAAGGAACCTTTCTTGCCCTCGGGAGTCGGTCTTTTGTTAAAGTCGGTCCTCGGACGTCAAAATACGTGCTTAGCCTATGGGGTTGGGTTATATACAATGTAGGAAGTATAGGGAAAACATGACTACATGAGTACATGTACATGAGTACATGTACATGCACATGTATATGTGCATGTACATGTATATGTGCATGTACATGTACACGAGTACACGAGTACATGTACCGGTATGTGCACATACTTCTTTGTATTATAAATGTAGCACAAAATACATCAACAACCAATGAATGACCACTGCAGTCTCCAAAATTCTTTAAGATGGTCAACAAGGTTGGCATGGTTGGAAATGAAGATATTGTAAAGAATGCAGAACTGATCCTAGACCAGGGATGCGATTGGACTTTGGTAAAAAAAAACCTGACAAGGTCTGCGGCAAGCACAGACATCGGCGAGCGTGAAGCGCGAAGCCATGTTCTGTGGTGCTATCTAAGCCTTTCTGGGACATCTTTTAAACAACAATAAATGTATTTGCCAGATTTGTTATCTTAATTTTAATTTTTCAGAATATTATCTTATTTCAACATTGATTTGCTACCCATTTGTAATAAATAATCTAGTGTGATCCTTGCATGAACAGAAACATCTGTTTCTTTTTCTTAATCTAAAGCAAATCCCATCTATGGAAAGCATGATTGGTCTTGGTATTTCGCTCATATTTTGTTCTAAATTTTTTCAAACCTTTGTCAAGGTCTCTTACGGCTGACAAATATAAACGCTGCGATACCGACTTGCTGGAAGCCATGTTGGAACAAGTGATCGAGCACGTTGCAACGTCGAGTAGAGTAGAAGTGTATGCACGTTAATCCATAACACGCATCAAATGCGAAACAAATACCTTTAGTCTGGACATTAAATTTCACATCCTTGAACCAAGGGGCTAAACGGCGCTGGTACTTCCAGAACTGTAAGGTTTTCACAAACCTTACAGATAGACACATTAAAATTGCTGTACAAACATTTCTTGTGTAGTTTTGACCTTCAATAACTCTCGTCACGAAATTTGCTGCCCCAACAATTCATAGGATTTACCCTGATATGGCTATGTGCCTATAGGCAGTCTTGTTCACTTGACGTGCTGACTCGGACTCGAGTCAGACTCGAGTCGCAATTTTTTTGACTTGAGACTTGACTCGACTTGGAAACAAATGACTTGGGACTTGATTTGACTTGAAAAAACATGACTTGAATACATTTGACTTACTGATGACATCGACACTTTTGTTAAAACAAACGACTTTTGGGCCTATGCACACAATGTATACATGTACATGGGTCATTCCACCAGGTTGGGACACAGTGTGTATATGACCATATCATTAAAACCATCATTACATTTAATTCAGTTATTTCATGTGACATCCGTCTTTGGGTGTGAGATTATTTGAGAAAGTTTCAATCATGTAAGTTATATTTTTACAAAAATATGATAAAAAGTGTGTTTTTTTGTATGTAAAATAGACGTAACATGGACACCGTGTCCAACATTTACATTTTTGTGGTTTTTTAACACTTTAATAAATAAATATGGAAAATTTATTATGTACAATAATTAAAAGACACACTATGCAACAATGAAACACCTTTTTACGGCAGTCAGTGTCCAAACATAGCACAAATAGCAAGAATTTGAAGAATCGGTGCAGACGTAACATGGACACCATGTTAGACCATGACCATACATATATTTCTGCTGTTGTGCTGCATTTGGATATTGAATATCATAACAATTGTTTTTTGTGTTGCAGTTTGTGTTTTGTAATTAGTATACAGAGTGAGTTTGCATAATTATTCATATAAATGTTGAAAATGTTACAAAATGGAAAAGTGCATTTTCATGTCACACCATGTTAGTACTAAATGTTACGTCCAGACTGCCTTAATTTTTCGTCATTAAATAAATAATTATGCAACTTACTATATGTACTAACTAAAAGACACCCAATGCTACCAGAAAACACTTTTTGTTATGGTTGCCAGTGTCCAAATAGCTCAGAAACAGCAAGAACAATAAAAACATGCATGTGTGGACGTAACAGTGGACACAGTGTCCATGTTACGTCCACTCTCACGTCTGTTTTTGCTGTCTCTGCTATATTTGGACACTGACTACCATAAAGAAAGTGTTCTTGTGTTGCATAG
This sequence comes from Hippasteria phrygiana, assembly GCA_037893225.1. Classification (NCBI taxonomy): domain Eukaryota; kingdom Metazoa; phylum Echinodermata; class Asteroidea; order Valvatida; family Goniasteridae; genus Hippasteria; species Hippasteria phrygiana. The sequence continues at coordinate 798,798 of JAZGUH010000349.1, forward strand.
TATATCTTTTAATTAGTACACATGGTGAATTTCCCATATTTATATTTAAAGTGTTGAAAAAACACAAACATAGAAATATGGACGTGTCCTGTTATGTCAAACTGGTTATGTCAAACTGAAGCATGTTTTTAATCATATTTTTGGTAAAATATAATTTACATGATTTAAAACTTTCAAAAATATTTCCCACCCAAAGACTGATGTTACATGAAATAACTGAATCAAATGTAATAGTACTTTTAAAGATATGGATAAATGTCACACACTGTGTCCCAACCTGGTGGAATGACCCACATGTACAATGTACCAGTTGAACAAAAATGCCAAGCCTACAGTGTATAGCGAGCTGGGTGTCCAGGACGTACACTGGACGACTGCATGGAGAATCGTCAAGACCGGGCACGCATGGTTGATTTTGTACAGTGCATACGTGCCAGTGAAAAGTAATTTGTCATTGGAATTTGAATTCACTACATTGTATGTGCAACAATTGACTTGAGACTTGGTACTTGACTTGAAAAAAATTGACTCGGGACTTCACACTTGGAAAAATTGACTTGACACTTGACTTGACTTGACTTGAAAAAAATTGACTTGGTTACAACACTGCCTATAGGCTAGGTTCAGTTACTTGAAATGTCACTCAAAAAGTGAAATTATACGGAAATTTCTCTTACCAAGACCACATCTAACGCCACTCCGTTGTTTTGCATCAGGCTTTTGTCGCCCGAGAGCACTTAACGCTCGTGACCAACCAAGCGCGGCCTTTCGTATCAACGCGTGAACAAAAGAAAAAAACAAATATGCAGATGTTTTTGCAGGAAACAGTCGTCCGAATATATGAATGAAGTGCCGTTTGAATAAAAGTTCTACTCCATTTTCATGTATGAAGGAAGTGCCTTTTGGATGAAGGTTCTACATGTAATCTATTTTCCAACTTTTTGTGTACCATAAAGTTAGCTGTAGGCCTACTGCAAATAATAAATGTAGACCTAGATCTGTTTTAACAATATTTAAATGAGCAAAACATAGAATGTTGGCTATTCCTATTATAACTATGCCTGGTGCTCATTTCATTTTGCACCTAGGCCTGCAGATTCATCTGTAGTATGCCTACAATATTTCAATGAGAAAAACATAGAATGTTGTTTCTCATCTTCCTTTTGCACAACCCTTTTAATATTTTGGCTTTTCTGACAATCAGTCGGAAAAGGCTTTGTTTTTGTTCGAATTATTTTTTTTCCTTCCTATTTTAGTTCTAACCCCAAATCCCATAGACTTTGTACAGGGATTTTGTCCGCGACACTTTGGTCATTAAACAATCAAAAATTTACATAAGCATAGACCCCAATCTGAAATTGTGCGCCGAAGAGTGACGTCACGATGATGTCATCACGTGTCACGTGACATCATCTTCAACGGTCCATATCTTGAGAACCGTAGGTCCGATTGCATTCAAACCAGGTACCGTAATTTTCAGAATATAGGCCGCGGCTTATACGTTGATTCTCATGCTGAAAAAAATGTCCCTGCGGCTTATACTCCGGGCGGCTTTATACCGACGGCAACATTTGAAGAATAAAATCAGTCACAGAAGCTGCGCCTCAGCCCGGGCCACGCATGCAGGCGGCGCTCCGGTGTGCAGGCGGTGCTCCGGGCCAGGCAGTCATGCTTTCGTTGGTTGCCGTTTACGTTCGCTCTACTCACGTGTTGGAAATAAAGGAAACCAGTCCAGAGGGACCGAATAGACTGGCAAATGTACCGTAAGTAATGTTCACACCTCACAAATCGTGTGGTGCGTCTGTTCGTTTTTGTCTGTTTTATCGTTGTGTAATCCATGTTGTTTATTATTTCACTGGTCAATTGGTGACTGTTGAGCTCAGATTAGTGGTTAAAGTTGCCATTTTATTCCCCCCCCCCCCCGTCAAAAAAAAGAACAAGAAGAACTGCCGCGTGGCCCACCCAGCCAGGACCACTCATCCAGCCCGCCAAAATTGGTAATTTCGAGGACTTATGAAAGTTTAATAATGGGCTCTGTGCGCATCGAATGACGGCGCTGTCCATGTAGCACTTCCATGGGCAGTACGTCACTGTTATTACGCACCGCGCTCCTCATTCATTTGATACTCGTATACCAGTGGGATTGCTTTGTCTGTTTGCCGACTCTCGATAATTGCGTTTTCAATAAGAATATCATAGCGGGAACCAGACTCTTAAATTGAAGTCAGGTAAGATGGCGTCGATATTGACCCCCCAACTTGCATTTTCTTTCCGCTGAGGGGGTATACGTAGTTGTGCACGGAGCCCATAGCCCCATAGTGACACTTGTTCACACGCTGCTTAGGATTGCATGTGTAGTGGAACCATTTACATACATGTACTAGCGCTTCAGCATGCAGCACGATGACTTTTGTGGTTGGACGTCGTCAGCGACGCGGTGCGGTTTATACGCCGCCATACGCCAATGCGGCTAATACGCCAACTTTAAATTTCAATTTGCAGATTTTTGTGGGCTGCGGCTTATACTCCGCGCGGCCTATATTCCAAAAATTACTGTATGTTGGCAGACCAGCACATGTCATAGATAAAAATGGAGGTGACGTCATGATGAAGTCATCATACGATTTTGTAGTAATTTTCAAGTTTTTGAACCTTAAAGTTTCTTAAAGCCATATCTCATCAACAGAACATGCTAAATTAAAAATTCTTTTGGTTTAGGTTTGTTAGCTCATACATTCTTTCATATAATGTGAAAAATGTGTGACGTCATGATGATGACGTCATAAAAAATGTGCTACATGTATGTGTTGGTCCGACCATCATAAACATTGGTGGATAGGTAGAAAGTGCCACAAGCATGCACAATCCGAGTTGACATTATCATGACGTCATCTCTACTTTTTTATTATTTAAAAAAATTATATAATTGTTATAATTGCAAAATCTTGTTTAATAAACAACATGATGAATTAAATTAAATTTTAACTTTACAAGGTGGATTTTGGTGAGAATTGGAAACCCCCGGAAAAGCCATGTGTTCTGTCTTGTGACAGACACATCTCTAGTTTTCTTTTTGTTCCTCTTCAGCAATCAAGATGCCGTGGAACTACATGTATAAACACAAAACTACACGTGGCCAGACCCCAACAGACGTTATGGAGCGAGCTGTGCGAGAAGTGCTAGTGAATCGAAGACAAGTTCGAACTGTTGCAACTGAGTTTGAAAGACAATACAACTTTCACTTGATTTAAAAAAATAAAAAGAAAGACATGGTGAATTGTTTAAAGGGTAGCTGCAATGCAATTTTTATTGTGTATATCGATGAAATAAAGTTTTTGAAACACAACTGTGTGTTTGTATTTTTTTATTTTGCGTAAGCATTTGAAAATAATATTTTTAATGCGGGAGGGGGTCAGCCCCACCCATCAAGTGGTAACGCCGATGTGACGTCATCCCGGGAACCCGGCTGGCTGTGGTATGGTCGGCCATAGTACACCGAGCATGCGTTGCATTGACATGCATGTGTGTTTTCGCTGTGTCGCGGAAAGCTTTCAGTGTTTTTCGTCGATAATACCGTGTCGTTGTGTTGCTCCTGGATTCAGCAACACCACTAAGGATGGTGTCAGTCTTCACCTCTTTCCAGTAGAAAAGTCTTTCACACGTTCCGCATCGGGAGTCCGATTCGGAGTCTTCAGTAGTTTCGCTGTTACTCTGACCTTCTGGCTCATACATGTACGGAAGAGCTCCAAGATCCTGCTCTTCCTCGCCCCAATAATGTTCTGAAGAAGTGTCTGAATCAACTAGTCTAAAATCGACACTTGATTGTCAAATTCAGATCTAAAAGATTCTGTTTGAAGATTTTAACGCGACGAGAAATGTTTCCCTGGCCCCTTCATCCAAAGCTATTTAATCGCGCGTGGCTGGTTCCCTCAACAACGGCATACATCCACACGTACACAAACGTACACTGATCAAACTACTCTTGCCGAGTCTCTGTGTTCCCGAGATGACGTCACGCATTTAGGGGCGCGGAAACAATAGAGAAAGGGGGCCACTTTATTCCGGGAAAATTAAACACCAAAAATGGGCAGAAACACAGAAAACACATTTTAATCACATTTCTTATATTGTAAAAGAGTTATACATCACAAAATTAAATTGTTGGTACAAATTCATTGCAGCCACCCTTTAAAAAGAAAAAAAATGAAAAGATGTAATGGGAATCATTTTTTCCCCTGAAAACAATATAGTTTTTTAAACGGTTAAACAAATCTTAACCTTTTATAATTATAGTATTTTTTTGTAGAACTTCTTGCATATTTATTTATTTATTTATTTTTTTTTTTTTTGTACATGCTGGGTGAATGGCCTACAGTGCTTGGAAAAATTATTTTACTTGAACTCAAATAATGTAGTTTTTAAGTCATACTTTCTAAGTAACTGCATACCATGTTCCAACTTACCCTATACATGTACATTGTAGGTGGGGTGAGTTGGAACACATGACACAGTCGTGTTCAAAGTGGATTATTTCAACCATCAACAAGTCTAAGAATTTTATAGGCTGGTATATACATGTAGTTATATACATTTTGTGAAAATCATTCCAACTAACCCCCATCTCCCTTATTTTGCCGACTGGATTTTGCAAGAATATTAAATTTGAATGATGTCACTGACGTCACTCGGACTAACACTGAATGTCATGATCTATTTTAATCTGTGGTACATTGTACATGTAGCTACATGTACCTGACCAAAGATATAGACGTCCTGAAGGGAATCTTCAGGTCAGGGAACCAGACCACTGCACACAGGGAGAGAGTGCCGTGTGCTGATTGGACGGCGCGTGTGTGAGGTGGACTCACTGTGTGATTGGTCTACTGCGGCTTAATTCTTGGCCCATTTTCATGTGGACTTATTGGTTGTTCAGGGCGGGCCAGATGTCACAACGTTCGTAATGTGCCACTATCTTCTTGGCAAAGGGTAAAGTATGGAATTCCATATCTGCCATTTCAAACGTCGCCGTCGCCCTTCAAAACGTCGAGTGTTCTTTTCTCTTTTATTTAATGACATAATGTCTGGTTATGATCTCACTTTTAAATCCAATTTCTCATTTTGTGACTGAATATTTTAAAAATATTATAAATACTTTTAAATTGTTAGTATTTGTTTTATTTTTGGTATTTTACATTGCTAGTTAAAAAAAAAATCTTATTTGTGATTATAGAATACAATCGACGTGAGATTTAAAGCAGAAAACTGACACTATAAAAGTAAGTCAATAGATTAAAAAGATTAACAAAATTAGAAAATCAGTGTCACTTCCTGTTTGGTGCTGGAAGGGAGAAATAGGAAAACATTGAGCTTGCATCATCTTTTAACATCAGTTTAGATTGATTGAACTTAATTGATACAGTTGCTCAGTAAGGCCAGATGCTTATTGATAGTGCAATGACTTGTTCATTCATGTACAATTCAGCCAATGGGAGTGTCATATGGAAATATTATCGAATATTGACCTTTCCCATGGGCGACGCACGTTAATTTAATGCACTCAGAAAGTATGTGCGACGCTCAACGTTTTAAAGGGCGACACATGACGGGCGACGTTCGACGTTTTGAAGGGCGACACATGACGGGCGACGTTCGACGTTTTGAAGGGCGACACATGACGGGCGACGTTTGACGTTTTGAAGGGGGACGCTCGACGTTTTAAAGGGCGACGCGCGACATTTAAAATGGCAGATATGCAATTCCATAGTAAAGCCTTGTCCAAAGCGATTTACTGGGTGGTTCTATGAAGGGACAGCGCTGTCAAAGATATCCAGCACCGGGCAAAAGAAAGTGTTGTTCAGAATATTAAAGACATTTCACAGCTTATACCAGTCGTCCAGTATCTAGAAAAAAATATCGTTTAGAAGTTTCAGATATTAAAAAAGACAGTATATGAAGAATTATTAACCCTAACCTTCCCAAATCCTCCAAAATCCTCTTTGCAAAATGGAGGAATTTGGAGGATTGAGGGCACTTGGAAGTTGATGCATCGGAGGATTTTGCAGGATTGAGGTTACTAGGGGTTTTTGCCCCTGCAGGAATATGGAGGATCCAGGTTATCAGGCTCAATGTGATACATGAGGATTTTGGAGGATTGAGGTTACTAGGGGTATGCAAAAAACCCCTGGAGGATTTTGGAGGATTCGTGCTATGGTCCCCATCAGAGGATGTTAGAGGATTCAGGTTACATGGGGGGAAAATGATGTAGGGAGTTAGGGTTAAATATTAAATCATCCACTGAGAGGGAAGTACGAGTTGACCTGGGTACGAGTTGACTCGGGTACAAGTTGACTTGGCTCAGGCACAAGTTTACTCAGGTACAAGTTGACAGGGCACATGGAGTCGGACACCAAACTAAAAATACAAAAGCCTCCAAGCAAAGCCTATTATTGTTTTTGTTTTAATGTGTACCTGTAGGCCTAATACTAAAGGCACTTTCCACTCCCGCTGCCCGAGTGTCGGAGCAACATGCACGCTCTCAAGATCAACTAGAGATGTGTCTGTCACAAGACAGAACACATGGCTTTTCCGGGGGTTTCCAATTCTCACCAAAATCTACCTTGTAAAGTTGAAAGGAAAATCTACATTGTAAAGTTAAAATGAAAGTTAATTCATCATGTTGTTTAAGAAGATTTTGCAATTATAACAAAATATAATTTTTAAAAATAATACAAAAGTAGAGATAACGTCATGATAATGTAAAAGTCTTGATTTCCTAGTGAGACAAACCTGCAAATATATACCCGACGACGACAGCAACAAATTGGGGGAAAATATTCCGAGGTGACTAAATTATATACCACAAAGAATTAAGCTTGACATGCGCTTTCACTTTCTGTTCAGTTTAAACATGTTAAAGGGGTTGACCGATATAAACATAAAATCGTCAGATAGCGTCATCGTGACGTCGCATAAATTTTCATCTTGATCACTTGCCTGGATTATTATCAGTTCCCATAAAAAGCAAAATCAGATCTCTCACGGTTGATCTTCAATCGATTTTCAAAGATTAAATCTAGAAATCTTCAATTGTTTGTAATCTGATACTTGATGACGTCATCGTGACGTCATTATCAGAAAGCTTGGGAGCTATGTTAACTGTGCTAATCGAAGGAAAAATCTGGATTATATCTCTCGCAGTTGATTTTTCAGCAATTTTTTTAAGGTTTAAAAGTCTTTTCATTGTAACTTCCTGTCTGGTGACGTCATCAATTTCAAAATTTGTCCCCCTCAAGTTGTTCTTAGCATGAAGCTGATTATATACATCAATTAAAAAGTGATTTCAGCAAACTTCGCCACACACATCAACTGATTGTTCATTTTAAACATTTTTCAACATGCCGCTAGAGGGCGCTCTAACATTATATGACATTACCGGTTATAATTTTTTGAAGTACAACCTACAAATGTAGCGGATCATCGTTGAAAGCAAGTTCACATCTTTTTCCACTTTCAAATTATGAGGCACTTCCGGTTTCAACCGGAAGGAAAGGTCACGTGACTTTGCACGTAATATAAAAAATGAAGACCCTGAATTATTCTATCAGTTCCCGTAAAAAAGCATAATCAGATCTCTCTCGATTGATTTAATAGTGAATTTCAAATATTTAACTTTGAAATTATAAGGCACTTCCGGCTTGGACTGGAAGGAAGGGTCACGGACTTTGCAAGTAATATGTGACCCGCTCTTCAAAAAGGGCACATAAGTCGCTGTATGCTTTTACGAGTTATGGGCCGTTCAATGTGAAGAGGGTGAACAATTCATCAAACAAGTGATTTTGAAGGGAGGGAATTTTTTGCATCTTTGATACCTATATTATTCTATTTCATAACAAAAATCTTTGATTTCAGTGAATAAAGTTGGAAAAAGAATGTGTTTTTGTCGAGTGCTTCCATCTATTGCTTTGCTTTGCTTTTTTTTTTTTTGATGGCTTGTTTCTCCTTAAATCATTTCAAGAAATTCCTGAAAACAAACATGCAAATTTCCAAATATCTCGTGATTGCAAAATGCTAGAGACCTCAGACATATACCATATGAAAGCTTATAAAATGGCCTTTCCAGTTAAATATAAAACACTATTTTCAAATTTTGCAACATAAGTGCCCTTTTTGCAGAGCGGGTCACATATAGAAAATGAATACCCTGGATTATTCTATCAGTTCCCATAAAAAGCAAATCAGATCTCTCTCGATTGATTTTATATTGATTTTCAAAGATTAAACTTTCAAATTATAAGGCACTTCCGGTTTGGACCGGAAGGAAGGGTCACGCGACTCTGCAAGTAATATACAAAATGAAGACCCTGGATTATTCTATCAGTTCCCGTGAAAAGCAAAATCAGATCTCTCTCGATTGATTTTATATTAATTTTCAAAGATTAAACTTTCAAATTATAAGGCACTTCCGGTTTGGACTGGAAGGAAGGGTCATGTGACTTTGCACGTAATATCAAAAATGAAGACACTGGATTATTCTATCAGTCCTCGTAAAAAGCAAAATCAGATGTCTCTCGATTGATTTTCTATTGATTTTCAAAGATTAAATCTAGAAATCTTTGATTGCTTGTAATCCGATATTTGAGGATGTCATCGTGACGTCATTATCAGAAAGCTCGAGAGCTATGTAGACTCTGCCATCTGAAGGAAATATCTATATTATATCTCTCGCGGTTGATTAAAGGTACTTTTATTGCAACTTCCAGTCTGATGACATCATCATTCTTTCTCCCCTCAAGTTGTTCTTAGCACGAAGCCTATTATATACATGTACATCAATTATAAAGTGATTTCAGCAAACTTCGCCACACACATCGACTGATTATTCATTTTAAACCTTTTTCAACCTGCCGCTAGAGGGCGCTCGAACATTTTATGACGTCTCTGGTATTTTTTTGTGAAGTACAACCTAGGCGAAGACTAACATCGTTGAAAGCAAGTTCACATCTTTTTCCACTTTCAAATTATAGGGCACTTCCGGTTTGGACCGGAAGGAAGGGTCACGTGATTTGACGCACACGAGATGAAATGAAGATCCTGGTTTATTCTATCAATTGACACTAAAACGAAGATCAGGGGTCTCACGGCTGATTTTATATAGCATTTTAAAGATTACAAATATTTATCTTAAATCGCTTGTAATATGACACCCGATGACGTCATCGTGACATCACGCTTCGGGGCACAATTTCAGATTAGGGTCTATGTTCATGTTAATTTTGATTAAGATCAGAGATTGTTTAATGCCCAAAGTGCCGCCAACAAAAGTCATGTACAAAGTCTATGGGATTTGGGTTAGAACTAAAATAAGAAGAAGAAGAAGAAGAAGAAGAAGAAAGCAAAACAAATCCGAACAAAAACAAAGCCTTTTCCGACTGGTTGTCGGAAAAGCCAATAACTCCCGCCCACTCTTTGATCATACCGCGGAGTTCGGTTGCAGCGTAAACCGCGGTTCACATTCCATTGACAGACTATACTGAGCAACAAGATAGCTATAGAAAAAGATGCAAACACATTATTGATACTTTCCATTCACTGCATTTTGGGTTGGAACAGAGTTGGAAATGGATCAACTTGTGTTTATTTATTTATTTATGGTCTGAAATCTTACATGTACATTTAATTTTTCACCCCAAGTTTCGGGTACCCAAACCGGAAAAATGGAAACGGATATTAACGCCATATGATTTCCCCCTTTTGCCGACTGCAGGTTTGCTCGAAAAGGGGTACCAGTTACAGTCACGATGTCCGGACCCGGCGCCTGCGTTATGACAGTAGCATGTGCGGGAAAAACATCACATTTGGGCTAGCCGAATTTTCATGCCAGGCTGTTTTCACGGCAAGATGCTTTGCCCTACAATTGCCAATACGGTGGCCGATAAACAACGTAATGTCCTAAAAATCAGTCGTCTATCTCTCTTTCAAATAGCTTAAGTACTGGCAAAATGCACTTTCTGCCGATGGTTTCCAATTATTTTTGTTCACATTTGTAGACCAAAAAACTTTTCAGGCATACGCACCGTTAGGCCTACATGTATATAGGGCGAACGGGGCACTGTTCATCACGGCAAAAAATGTTATTTCCCCGAGACAGGACATTCACGCTCACCCTGGTTTAACACTTTTTGAGACACAGAGGCCGAGTTATGTTTTTATTGATGTTTAAAAATACAAAAACAAACGCTGACCCTGAATCTGTCGATTTTTACGGTCGGTCGAGGACAACACAAACATTTTGTTTTGGCCTAATGACCAGAATACCGTACGTGTGCACGACTACTTACAATGGACGAATTACTTTTCCCAACGATTTTGTACTTTGTGTAAATGTTTCGGAATTTCAAAAATAATATACCCTACAGTACGAAAATAAATCTTGACCTTAAATCTAAACGCAGCTCCACCGAATCGGTGCAAAAACACAGCCAACCTAAATAATCCGACTAAAAATTTCTATTCTGAAATAGACAAGTTGAAAATCAGGCTTAGAGTGCCGTAAGCCGTTTTCCAATGATTTTGTACCATTCTAAATGTCCGGGAAAGTCAGTTTATTAAACAAATGGCAAGATATCAATCCCTGACCTCCAACCTAAAAGTGCTCTGAATAAAACAGTGCAGAACCAGTGGCCCAACTCATTCAAATTAGGATTTTCGGTTAAAAAGCTGAAAATCAGTCAAAAAAAGGCAGATTAACATTCCTACAACTTTGTACCATTCTAAATGCCCGAAAGTTAATATTTTTCTTAATTCAATTGAAAGACTGACTCCAACCTAAAGGAACCCTGAATTAAACAGTGCAGAAACAGTACGTAGCCCAAGTCAAATTAAAGACGGATTTTCGCCTTTGGTTAAAAAATAGCTGCAAAACAAAAAGCTTAACATCGGCCGGAATGCCGTTTTACAACGATTTTGTACCATTCTAAATATCTGAACAATTAAATTTTATTCAACAAATTGAAAGATCAACCTTCGGCCTCCAACCTTACTGGTGACCCGGAACGGTGTAGAAACAATGTCAGCCTAATTCAAATTTAAGACGGATTTTCGGGTAACAAAATGAAAATGTCATAAAAAGGCAGAATTCCATTCCCTCAAATTTTGTACCATTGGAAGTGCCCTTTTTGACACGATACAGTAGGCCCTAACCCGTACAACATAATACGTACGCCGCGCCTCCACCCATCTAGCAAAGCGCGGCATCCCGCTAGATCAGTTCATTTATACCGCTACCATATTTGAAATCAAAGTCGACCGGTTGTAAAACTCGACGTGTAGGGGTGCTGTTGGAGTAGGGCTGTAATGGTGACAGTAAAAAGCCAGTTAAGTTAAACAAAAAAGGAACCATTTACAGCCCTATGGCTATTTGTAGGGCTAGGTCTAGGTAAGTTATGGTAATCATTACCTTTAGGATACCTTTTTTACGAGTTCCGTTCAAAACTGACTTTTGCAGATGACTTTACAGTACCTTTACATATGTACAAATGTAAGTGACTTTTGCAGGCTAAAGCAGTCTTTTGTTTTTAGATTAACTCATGTTTGTTGTACATCTAATTTTGAAACGCATTTTCAAAGAAAATGTCACTTTCCTACCTTTTTATGCAGTCAGAGACGTTGCCGTTTTACCCCATAATTTGCCCTCTTCCGACGGAAAATTTTTAATTTAATACCCCCACCAAAATGGGTAAGGAACAGCAAATCTTGGAAAATAACCATCCATTTGTGTTCATAACTGTATTTAAAAACACTTGGCACAATCTTTAATTTTGAGAATTTGTTGCACCAGGACATTTTACTAGTGCAATATACATGTAGGGGAAGAAACTAGAAAGTTTGTGTTTTCTGTGTTAGAAGTTCTTGGCACTATGTAAAGTCACTCAAAGTGTTCACATTCTTCCAAATTTTTTTCAGATTTTGCTTACATAAATCTTGAAATAACAGGTTGTGCCACATCGTCACCGTTTTCACGAAGAGACACACATGTATGTCAAAAATGACAATTTTTTTCGATTTCGATTTTTTCTTCTTCACTATTTTGCTTCAAAACACTCTACTTAACCATTTTGACATGCTTCTGTAAGCAACACATCATTAATTTCCAAATTACATTAATTATGCAAAGGGCAGACATCTCGATAATGCATTTTGCATTTTCACTAAGAGACGCAAAGATGCCTGCCCCTTGAACGCGTACAAAACGTATTGCACAGAAAGGCGTAAAAGTAGGTCAACCAAGATTTTTGTTTTCACGAAGAGACACACATCTTTGTTACATTCTCAGCTGCGCGCACGTAAACACGTGCGCCCCTTCCATATGGAAAAACACATTGAACAGAAAGGGCCACAATGTAAGAAAACCTGAATTTTTGTTTTCACGAAGGGACACACATCTTTACTAAATAATTTAGGCTAATTAACCACCCCGTGTTAATTCTAATTACTGGGTTCACGTAAAAATTCACCTCTCATAGAATCATGTGAATGTTTTCTTACTGCACAAAGTTGTTGCAAAGTAGTTTTTTTATCTCGAAAACGCTTTTTTTCTTTAAAATCCATATGTGTGTCTCTTCGTGAAAACAGTGACGACATGTTTAGACAGTTGTCATCAAGGAGGGTTGATTACATGTATTTTCCAAGATTTTGCTGTTCTTGACCGATTTTGGTAGGGGGGATTTGAGGAAAATCTTTCCCTTTCCACAAAATTAAGCTTGCTCAGAGTCATATATATCTAACATGATATCTTAGGCCAGAAAGTTTGAGTTTACTGTCCGAGACATTTTGAAAAGTGATTCATTAGGCTTTTTTTCATTATTCAGTATTTTTCAATTTCCCGCCTTTGAACATGTTGAAAACCGAGTCACGTGACCAAGTATGGAACGATCGGCTGCTCGGTCATCATCACATGGGATCATTGCCAGCTTTGAATGCAATCATCAGATATCATCTTAAATGCATGCCTTCGTTTTTTTTTTTATATCTCCGTGCTTCATCAAAACATTCTTCAAGTATTTATTCGAGTATTTACTTCAGGCTCGTCATTTTAATGCTAGATTGATTAAAAATACCGCATTCGTTCAATAAATTGAGAAATCGAGTACGGGCATCCCGTTTACTGAGGCAGTGTCGTCCATGGCGAAGATAGAAAACGATTTCTATTGGCCGATATTTTTGCGTGTAGTGTCCATCGACCAATCAGAGCGTGCGTAATAATAGTCATAGGTCTCGCAGAACAGCAGCTGGACTGGTTCCTCGTCTCTATCGCTATGCTATGCTACACAATTGTATTGCGGAGCCTTACGCAAAGACGAGAACCACTCTAAACTCTGAAGTTTAGAGTGGTTCTCGTCTTTGCTAGGCTGACCTAGTACTATAAGTAAACAATTTCATGAATCTGCCTACCTACTAGTACTAGGCCTATCGCCATACATTTCGCTGCCGTCGGATGATGGCATGGTTGCACGGTATTTCGTGAAGTTGCCGATCAAAAAGATCACCACAACCAAATTAAAGAATGCAAATAAAGCGTTTTTCGATTGCAAAAGCATGTTTGAAATTCTGGATGGACAGGTTGGATAAATTGTATGATTATAATTAGAAATAATGAAATATTTTAAAATAATGCAATTTTTTGGCAGGGGCTCTGACGGCATGCGGGCGGTGGACGGTAAACTCATTCTTTCATTCTCATGGCCTTCAAGCCTAGCGAAATATTTAGATGATTCCAAGACTTTTCCTGCCTGCAGGCCTATCATATCACAAAATATTGAAGCAAGTTCCGAAATATAAACTGTCTCCTTCGTTCTCTTATGGAACGGGGTCCTAAAGGTAAGGATTACCCAAGTTATATCCTAACGTTAATGTAACACAGAACGACGATGACAAAGTCTGCTCAGCCGGCCTAGCGGTCATGCTATTTAGCGTCAACAAGCGTCAACAAACCTGATCAGCGTCAACAAAGCATCAACAAGCTCAAAATGCACATTTAAGCTTCACAAAAGCTATACTTGTATTCAACAAACTCTCGCATCTCGTATTATGTAAGAAATTGGGCGAATTCCCGTTCACAATCCCACATAAAAACGAAATTTTATGACGACAAATTACGATGAATGGGCGCCGCCATCTTTGTTTTTTTCTTTTGCGCATGCGCGATTGCACCATGTCCCAGAAAAACAAGATGGCTGCCGGGAAAAAGCACCGTTGATGTCGTACTTTTTCGCTTAAAAATCACACATTTTAAGTAGCCCAGGTTGGACGATGTCTTCATTGCACTACGACTGACGTCCAGGATATGAGATTTCGCAGTAATTGAAATCAAAACTTGAACAGGATTTTGTTCACGTTTTACCTTGTTGTAGAAGCTAATTTCATGCCCACACATACTTTTTGTGTCCTTATCTATCTGTCCGTTAGGTTCAGGAATTCCATATGCTACGCTGGCCGACGTTTTCCAGGAACGCAACGTTAAACTTGTAGACTCTTTTCATCAGTTTCATACCGAGTTACATGACGTACACGGGGCACACATACATGTACACGCGACCTCCAAAATTCTGCCAGTGCGATGCTGCTGCGTGCAGCGCAGGCGCAATGCACAGGCGCGATTTGCAGTGTTGTAGGTCTCGAGACCGGTCTTGGTCTCGAGACCAGTTTTTCCTGGTCTCGGTCTCGGTACCCTGTGGTCTCGGTCTCGGTCTCGGTCTCGGTACCCCGTGGTCTCGGTATTTTGCTGGTCTCGGTATCGAGACCACCAATATTGTATACAAACAGCACATGTGCAGAATCGATTACAGCACGCTCGACTCGACTCGACTCGACTCGAGATGTATAATTGTGCAGTATATGACAACTTCTTGTTTACAGAATCGATTACAGTATGCTCTACTCGACTAAAGATTTATAAACGTGCAGTACATGACATGATGACAACCTCGTTTCTTTGCCGTGTACGCGTGCCCAAACGTACTTGTAGCGAATTAGCTTCATGTATGGGAAGTTGGGAACGACATGCTCAAATACACGAACTACATGTACGTGTACGTGTGGTATTACGATCAGCGGTGTGTACTCTATACCGCTTAAAGCCATCGCGGTTGTTTCTAGTACAGCTGGACATTGTTTTTTCGAGTCAAGATGTCGATATACATGTAATGTAAACATGTAACCGGATAAATGGTCAGTTAACCGTGTAACCGCAGCCTTATTCTTGATGTCAATAAATACGGTTTACTTGTACATGTACATGTATACTCCTTTGCACATAGGCTAATGCATATATGGAAATTTGTGATCTTTTTGCATTCTTTTATTATGTAAATGACATACAAGGTCTCGAGGTCTCGGTCTCGGGCCATTAGGTCTCGGTCTCGGACCATCAGGTCTCGGTCTTGGTCTCGGTCTCGGACTTCGGGGTCTCGACTACAACACTGGCGATTTGCCTGGCAACCACTCGCATGCGCACTACCGTTTGGGCTGGTTGCGCGGTACGGTCTTGAAAAGTGTTTTCTGTGTACTACCATGACTACAGATACGTTATAAATCTGTTTTGGGCTATAGAAGATAATAACGATGAATAAGAACGAATTTGAGAGGTTATTATGGACGACGTAATCGATGTTGTTTTGAAGGAATATGGCATATCGTCAATTCAAAGCAGGATCCTCAGTACGAACACGAACGTCACGCAAGTTATTGCGCCTGCGCGTAAGGGGGACAGTTACTAGGCAAATCGCGCATGCATATTGTGCGTGCACGCGGCCTAGTGCTTGCGTAATTATACGCACACATACGTATAATGTACGTACAGGTATACTCGGTCTGAAACTGATGAAAAGAGTCTACAAGTTTAACGTTGCTTTTGAGTTTATTTTCCTCACGGACGGATAGATAAAGACACAAAAGAGTATAATGGGCGTGAAATTAGTGTCTACAGTGAGGTAAAAATATTGTAATTTTGTTTCAAATTTTTTTGGCTACTTCCAGTAGCTTCATATTCTGGACTTCCTCCGCAACAACGTGAAGGGAGTCCATACTGGGCTTACATTTTAAGATACTTTTAAATACTAATGATACTTTTAAATAATCAAAGGAGCCCACTAAATATTGTGAATAACATGTTTAAAGGAAACATGATTTAGGATTTATATTGCATTATTCCTGCTTAAAACAATAAAGTATTAACTTGACAATGATATTTTGTGTCCAGAGACAATTATTTCCCAGACTAAATATGAGACAAAAATTCTTGAAAATGTTCGTCCAAGCTACTCCGCCCCCTGAGTGGGACCCTCATTAACATAAGTGTGACGTAGACCGAGGCACATTACATATTCTGCTCGAGCCGGCCCCATTCATCACGCGTATGCATTGAGTGTACATTCTTCGTCCAAAATCTAAGCGAAATATAGTGGTTTTTCGGCCATGCCGACAAGGTGTGTGGCTGCTGGGTGCAGCAAAACAACGAAGGCTTGAGTAAGCCTTCTTTTATTTCCAACTGATGCGAAATATCGGAGAATTTTGACGGCGAAAGTGAAGGTGATATGTAGCGACCACTTTGAGCCGACGTGTGTCGATACTGGTATTTTCAAATCATGGGATGACCATTAAAAATATGCTCAAGTCCACTGCCATCCCAACAAAGTTCCCAGATGTGAGTAAGGTACAGGCGAAAGCAGTTAAACGGCCCATTCCCCGAGGAGCCTTCGCTAAAAGGAAGAAAATCAGGGTAAGTTCGATGTTAGTTGCAACTTACGAAATTGCACGTGTAGACCTACACAATGTACAATGTAGTGTACGTGTGTATACGATGTGTGCGTCATTTACTGGGTCCAGTCGATCCATGAATTTAGGTGCCTCGGTCTACGTCACGAACAGCGCCCTCAATTTGAGTCTCAAAAAATTCCAAAAAGGGAGGGTTAATTTTTGGGCGGCAAATAATCACACTAAAACTTCACTTGAACCAGTTTGGCTTTTAATTCACATTTAATACATATAATTTATAAATGAATTTATTCATGAAATAAAATGTGATCCGGCCAGTTTGAGAAGCATGTTTCCTTTTAAGCTTAACAGAGCTTTTATAAATTGTTGACGCTTTGTTGACGCTTGTTGACGCTAATTAGCATAACCCCGGCCTACCCCTAGAACTAGTAGTTAGTACAGCAAGAATAAGAAAGTCGTTCCCATGCAATCACGTTTGACATGTGCGCACGAAAACCACTCCACTCCAAATATCGCCTGAAGCGGTTAACATTTTCGAAAAAAGGTGAAAAAAATCTCCGATACGTAGACAGCAAATGACACGACATGCATGATGCGACTGTTGCCGGCCGGCCGGGTCATGTGCGCGGGTCGGACCAGACAAGGTCATGATTATTCATGTCAAAAAACTGAAGTACGGCGCGCACTGCCGTCGTGTCCGTTACCGTCCGCATCGATCACTACGTACACGTACATGTTTCCAGTACATGCACTAGTGATCGATGCGCGCGATGCGGACGGTAACGGACACGACGGCAGTGCATGCTGTACTTCAGTTTTTTGACATGAATAATCATGACCTTGTCTGGTCCGACCCGCGCACATGACCCGGCCGGCCGGCAACAGTCGCATCATGCATGTCGTGCCATTTGCTGTTACTTGTCAGTACGTATCGGAGATTTTTTTTCACTTTTTTTTGAAAATTGGAACAGCTTCAGGCGATATTTGGCTTGGCGCACACAAGGTGAGGATGTAAATGAGGCACAGTTTGATTTTAGGGGGAAAACCGTGCAGTGGTTTTCGTGCGGGATGTCGGACAACTCGACCGTTGGCCGACTCGACTCGAGACAACTCGACCGTTCAGACAACTCGACCGTTTACCAAGTCGTCCGTTGAGACAAGTCGACTTTGACATGGAGACAACTCGACTGTGCGATGCGTTGTGTGTAGCTAGCGGAGTGCGTGGTATTTTCAACACAGGTTGCCCGTCAATGTTTGGGTATTTGCGTGTGCGCGTGGCCCAGAATGTGTGGTATTACCATGCGCGGGGACCCGGTCAAGTGTACGCGTACGATGACACGGCATGCATGGCGAGCGCGACGCCAGGACCCAGCGCATGCAAGGCCCGCGAGAGCGACGCGGCATGCACGGTGCACGCCCGCCCGCGGGCAGCCGCACCGGTATTTATCGCCGCACCGATGCGGTGATAGGCCGGTATTCTTAAACATCTCAGTTGATGATGGCCAGTGTTGAGGCTAGTGGATTACAAAATGTAGTTTGTTATCAAAGTGTTATTCTAATCTCTAATCCCTCATCCCGGGCCCCCTGTGTACCCCAGCCCCGTCCAAAACGACAGCGCTGTCCGGCCCATCAACCATGTCACCCCGCAAAAAAAACCTTCCCGGCCCCGCATATATATCCAATCCCAGCCCCGTGCCACAAAATATAGACCGACACGACAATTCACGTTACCCGGCCCCCTGTCATGCCCGTGTCCATCCCGGCCCCCCGTGTACCCAAGCCCCGTCCAAAACAACAGCGCTGTCCTGCCCATCAAAAGTCACCCCGTACCGTTCCTTCCACAACCAATTCCCCTATCTACGAGTCGACTTGTCTCAACGGACGACTTGTCTCAACGCACTTGTCTTCCCATTTGACAAAAAACGGTCGAGTTGTCTGAACTGTCGAGTTGTCTCAACGGTCGAGTTGTCTCGAGTCGAGTCGGCCAACGGTCGAGTTGTCCGAGCCCCTTCGTGCGCACATGTCAAACGTGATTGCATGGGATTGACTTTCTTATTCTTGCTGTACTAGCCTATGGAAAAAATCGGCGTCTTTCTATGGGGTTCCTGTCGGGAACCCCATACATAGTTCTAGGGGTATAAACCCCGGCCTAGCCCTAACATGTTAAACGTTATAGGGCCTACATTATTTAGTTGACGTAGGTATAACACCCTAATTTTAAAAAATTGTCTAAATGTATCAAGTTATACATCAAAATGAAGCTCTTGCTGAGAGAGGATCAGTGTTGTAATTTGTTTTTGAATATCTCTTTCGGTTTTTGAGTTATAAATACTCCTTTAAACTTCATAGAAAATTTACTTTGTGTGCCGCTAATTTGACCATGAAGGCAATTGCGGTAGCCCATTTCATAAAAGTTATGTAAATATGTCAATTTAAATATCAAAATAAAGCTACTAATGTGAGGAATTCAGGGATGTTATTTGCCTTCAAATTAACCTCTTACTTCTTGAGATATTAGCTTGAAGTTGTGTGAACTTGAAAAAGAAAATCAAAAACTTGATTTTTTTCTTCAAAATCTCGGCACTACTGTTTTTACTTTCTAATAATACATTACATGTAGGGCCTATTTATGGTAAAAGCATATATACAAATAAATAAAACCATAATCATTCAGGCCTGGACTAAATAACATGTTATAAAAAAAAATTTAAAAAAATATTTTACACTTCACTGTTGAAAAAATAACTATGCAAGTCTAGAGCGGATGAACACTGACAGTCTGAGCAAATCTTCACATGAGCTTTAATATTAATTTGAGACCGCACGGTTGCATATGCCATTATCGCACAAACAATTGACCATATGAAATGACCTCAGAAAACACGTTCATGGGGAAGTTAGCAATGTTTTTCACAGAAAATGTGCGTTGATATTGCTCAAAAACAGTCCAGACAATGTACTAATGTGTGAATCCAAGGCGGGGTCATTGGTTTTATGTCAGTTTAAACACGTTTTACTTCAAATACACAACTTTTTTGGGGTAAAAATGCCGAAAATTTCACGTTTTTTAACCCTTCACTTCAGATGAGTTTTCGTCAGTATTGAATAGCTCGATATCTCAATGTGGTCGCGTTTCACACATTGACCTTTCAACTTTCATCAAAATCTCTAAGAAACTCACGAACAAACGAGATTTCAACGAGACCTCCAAACACGGTCAGAGTTCAAAAATCACCTGAAGTCGGCAATTCCTGGAAGTCGCACGCGAAAAGTCGTCTTCAAAAACACGCACATTTTTGGATAACTGTTCTTACAATAATCTCACTAAAGATCTTAAATTGAACTTTGAAGAGTAAGTATTACTCTAGATTACTGGGTCATTTTATGTCTAAATTTGGGACCGTTTGGGCGTTATCCGTTTCCAAAAATGTCTCCTTTTACGTGGTGGCACATAGGCAAATGTCTTAACTGGCGTTTAGGTGTTATACTATAGCTAGTTAATGTACCTGCACTTGTTCCAAATCGTCCGCCATTTCTTTCACCAACGAACAAAGGGCAAGTCTTGAAAAAGCCTAATTGAAGAGGCGCATATGACACAGAATATTAAAGTGTCCTTTGCGCCATTAACGGAACAGGTACGATTCAGCTGAAACTTCTATCTGGGGCCGGTGTCATCACCTACAAAAGGCTATGGCTGTGTATCAAATACTACTGTATTGAGGCGTACTATCACTTTTGTATCAGAAAATTTACAGGGCGGCGCCATTTTGTGCGCGGTGTCCCGTCTGCCCGTCAGGGTTTGCCGTGGACGGCGGAGCGTGCGGGTTGGAACCCGTCTATTCTGCTGTGCGCGGTGTCCCGCCTGTCCCTCGTGGTTTGCAGTGGATGGCGGAACGTATGGGTTGGAGCCCGTCTATCATTTAGTTATTTATTTTTAGATCGAAGAATATATATCGAGGCGGTTCAAAAAAATTGATTTGTTATTTTACAAACGTGAAAATAGTGTGAATGTTGAGAGTTACATTGGTAATTTAATATTCCATATTGTTACTTGATAGGACATTTCCGTTGCTTTCGGGTTTGAGCCAGTCTATTTTGCTGTGCGCGGTGTCCTGCGTCTCGTGTCTTGGTTTGCCGTGGACGGCGGAATGTACGGGTTGGAGCCCGTCTATCATTCAGTTATTTATTGTTAGATCCAAGGACAAACTCGAGACGGTTCATAAAAAATGGATTCGTTATTTTACAAACGTGAAAATAGTGTGAATGTTGTCCTTGGTGTAACCGAGGGGGTTGGTTATAAGAATGTTTTTGTTTAAGGGAACAGGGATGTGGAGGCACAAGAAACAGGTTTAAGTTTCCGGTAATTTATTTACATATAATCCTAGACTGTGGATATATACACGCAGAATTAATTAATTGGTAGTTCCAACAGTCTATATTTAAAAATACAGCTTTTCAAACCAAGCAAAAACGACAGGCAATGTATTATCTGTAAAGGAATAAAACAAACAAAAATAAATAGTCAATACATAGTAGTGTATATTTGAGCATTAGGCCTACCCTAATAATGTACGTTCATTTACAATTGTATTTAGGCCTACTGGAGTGTGAGCGAGGCAATAATTTGTTCCATAAATGTGTGGTATCAATTCCCTGTATACATCATGTAGTCCTAGACTTTTCTGGTCACGAATATCAAACAAAAATCTGAAATCAAAATGCATCTGTGATCACTCAAGAAAAGCTAAATTTACCAAGTACAGGGGTATTTAAGTTGCCTCTGGAAAGTTTGTAATTTACTCTATAATTTCACAATAATATATAGGCCCTAAACTTGTACGGTGAGCTTTCTATAACTTGTATTGTCAACAACAATTATTTGTCGCAGAATCTTTAAGCATTTACGTTACATGAAAGTTCCACTTATACCATTTCAAAATTGGGCATAGTTTTCATCATTGATAAACTGAATTGCACACATTTGATCAAACCACCTACCAGCAATATGTATAAGCTGGGGTTGACAAATATATAGCCTACGGCACGGCTAAGCCGGCTGTACAGGACTAGGAGGTATATGCCTATAAGGGTGCCCTCACACCATAGCGATCACCAGTTGCGTATGGTTGCGAATACAAAATAGTGGTCATCAGTTCCGAACGCAACTCACACGCAACTAATAGGTTTTATAGGTTTGAAGTACGCAACAAGCACGCAGGTGATCGCAGACACACGCAGAGTAAGTTCAGAAATGTTGAACATGTTCAATAATTCTCTGCGAATGCCTGCGATCAATTTATACGCAACAGGGACGCAACAGGTAAGCTACGCACGCAACACGATCGCAACACGATCGCAACAGGTACGCAACTCCTAGGTTATGAACCCAGGTGATCGCAGGTCCAAATTTGAGGTATCTGGCCAGGTTTTGGTAGCGTACATGTTGCGAATGTGTTGCGTACCTGTTGCGATCATGTTGCGATCTTGTTGCGTGCCTGTTGCGATTCTGTTGCGTGTGTAGCGTACCCCCAACCTATTGTGCTTATTCCCAGCGTATCCCCAACCTATGCCCTGCGTATCCAACCTATTAGTTGCGTGCGAGTTGCGTGTTAGTTGCGTACTACATGCGTGTTGAGAAATGGTATAAATAGTGGGACTTTTCTAAATCGGTGTCAGTTGTTGGTGGACCTCCGAGGTGACAACATCCCCTACCTCTTGCTGTTATTGGACATCAGTTTAATCTGGTCAATTCGCAACTACCACGCAACTAGCACGCATCAGGTCCAACGCAACTTGTAAGTTTTGAACGCAACTCAAACGCAACTCGTAAGTTCTGCACGCAACTCACACGCAACTCGCACGCAACTCGATCGTACGCAGGTGATCGCAGATATTGGGGGATCATAAGTTTAGTTCGCAACCCACACGCAACCCACACGCAACCCATAGGTTGAATAGGTTAGAAATTGACAAAATTGTTGATTTGGGTTGCGTTTGGTGCGTATAACAATATTTGTACACGTAACTCATAGGTTTCAGCATACGCTATGGTGAGAGGGCACCTTAAAGGGGCTGTGTCGTCACGATCATAGCAGGCTTGCGGCTGTACACTGAATCCCGAACTGATGAACGCAGATGAACCCAGTAACTGCAAATAATACCCCACGACCGCGCGCTGACCTACAGGGCGCGCGTGCGCTGACCTACAGGGCGCGCGCGCTGACCTACAGGGCGCGCGTGCGCTGACCTACAGGGCGCGCGCGCGCTGACCTACAGGGCGCGCGCGCGCTGACCCACAGGGCGCGCGCGCCAGATCAGATTACAATTGCAATGACTGCTGCATGCATGATCCTGTAGTTATGATACATATACTGCATGTACAAGTATTTTGTATGTGTTTGTGCCACCAAAAATATACGATAGGCCTACAGTCGAACATAGTCCGTGACACCCCACCCGCCAAACGCCAAAATGTACCATGACAGAACCAAACGAAAATAAGTAAATAAGTAAATCTGTATTTATAATTGTAAAATAAATAATGCACCAGCCCCTTCCTGTACAAAAATAAAGTTGTAGGCCTATGTATCGAAATAAATTTCGACAAAAAAATCGGCTGTGCGTGCAATGATGAGCAAATCAAAGTAAAACAGCTATACTGATGGCGATATTGAGTCCACGACCTTGTGTTACATTTGACGGCAGGAATTTATGGAAAGTTACATCATAAGAGTTATTTCAACACTATCAAATAATAAACACAATAATAACAGTTATTACCAATTAATAATATACGCCAA
This sequence comes from Hippasteria phrygiana, assembly GCA_037893225.1. NCBI lineage: Eukaryota > Metazoa > Echinodermata > Asteroidea > Valvatida > Goniasteridae > Hippasteria > Hippasteria phrygiana. The sequence goes on from JAZGUH010000349.1 coordinate 822,368, forward strand.
TGAAATGAGATTTCACCAGTGGCGAGTAAATCCGTGTCGAAAAGTGGGGATGATTATTGAATTTGTCAACGAAGTACTGCATCTTGAACTTTTTCTCAACGGGGGATTACCCCCGCCCCAAACACCGCTTGAAATTTGAAACATCACTTTGTGTACAATTTCCCCTTTTTATATTTACGAAACAAAAAAGAAATACAAATCGGCGGGCCCCTGAACTCCTTCCCCGTGTTTACGCCACTGGCGCACAGATCCCCACATCACTATGATAAAGATGACTACCGAAGAAACAAAGAAATAAACACCCCGACAAATATTCAAACAACCCTAATTTTCACCTGTTTTGCACGAATTATTCGCTTATTAGTTTTTATGACATGAACAATTCACATACCGAGTAGGCCCTACATGGATCGGATGTACTGTACATGTAATGTATGTACTGTACATGTTGACTATACATTACATGTAGACTTCATGTGCGAAAACATTGTTTCACACAGCGAGCTAGTTGTTGACAAGTGCCATTGGAATAGCGACCAAGTGAAGTTGTTTCAGCTCCATCTATCAACTGTTTTATTTTTTAATGAACTTCTAAGTTCTAGATTTTAATTTTTTTTTCGCTGCTAAAGAACTGTCTGCAGCCACTACCCCTCTTTTAGTAGCATGATAATTTTGTTATTAAAGTGACGGGTCAAAATAAACCTGAAGCTTTTTATCGACCTAAGTTTACAAGCAAGATACGAACAAGATACATCCAAATGAATGTACACATAATACATAGACCTTTTTACGGATACCTCGCCTGTGGGATTTTGTGTACAAAATTTAGCGCGAACTGTCCCACAGCGACAAGACACGTTGCAGTTTTGCTGTGCACATTTACATGGACAAGCACCCCGTGTGCCGAGTCGTCCTCTCTGGCAAGAGTTTCGGCATGTACATGTCATAATTATGTTCTCCAGCGTAAGGTTCTACTTCTATATCGCCAACCTCCAATTCTATGCAACTTTCAGACAAATATTCCTTGGCACTTGTGTACATGTGAATGAAATTTTATGAAATAGACAAATGAAATTTGAACGTTTTTTCTAATAATCTTACTCTTAGAGAACTGAGTGCCACGATGTGTGCTACTTGTTTATAAGTTTACGTGTACACGTATGTGTATTTCAGTACGCAGACGCTGGACATGCGTGCGTGTTCCAGGGGTTGTAGTTTCCAAAAGCCAATTCTCAGAACAGCCATAACAAACGGATGGAGGTTAAAAATAGCACATAACCGAAATGAAGCGCAAGGGGGCGCACTCCAATATTTGATTCGTTAACGCGAGATGGCGCGACGACACAGCCCCTTTAAGGCACGTCAAGATGATGTAAACTGTAAAGTACAAGAAAATGTTCTATGACTTTATAATATTTATAATTGTTCTTCAAATACTACCTTATCTTGTTTTCCTCACTCCCGCAAAACAATCTATTTCCGTGAAAGTATTAAACATGTTCAAGAATTGGACTTCCACGTTTGCCTTTTGTCCTCGTGAACTTAAGAAAATATACAATTGATATGAGGCTCCACAGATACATATTTTATAAAGTGAGACCTTCATATGTGCTAATTACAGTAATTAAAACCATTGTGAACTTGTACTTGAGCGTGGATTCCTCTGTAAATACTAAATAGATTCCATTCCACTTCAGTTCAAATCTCATTTAGGTATTTAAACCTCGAAAATTGGCATCACATGTACATGTTTCTTTGCAAACTATATGGGTACTTCTATTTCCTCAAAATTGTATCACTACAGGATTACTGGGAATATACATGTAGTCAGGATTGCAGAGATTCAACAGTTCGTTTTACTCTAAAATCTTAGTCTACTATGATGCATTGATACTTCCTCCGACCGATTCAACACTTGTATGAGGTGAGTTTCTCAAAATACTATGTATTATAGGATTGTACATGTTCTAACGATAAGAAATATTTGTAACTTACCATGCGCGTCCCCCGACCTGTGCCAACCGAAGAATGTGCTGAAAACACTGGGCAATTCTAACGGTATTTGGCTGCAAGTGCTAACGTAGCAACGTCGTAACGTGTACGTATCTGAATTGCAGAACCAACGATGATGTTCACACAAGGGAACTCAAGAACAGAGTGACTAAAGTAAATTTGCACCGAGCCAGGAAAGCTACACTCAAAAGTTTCACATATAAGTGAGAGCATGGTGAGAGGCAGTAGCGCAACAATAGCTTATTGTTCTCGGCTGCACAGCTACATATGTATCTAGAGCATCACACAATGCAGAGTAAACTGGGTTGGTGCATGAATAGGGCGCTGTGCTAGCAGAAGGGATGCACACATATATATCGAGGGTACTCTACAAGGTATGGCCAGATATTTGTTCCAAATCATGACAATATAGAGAAAGGAATGTGAGAAAGAAGTAAAGAAAAAGAAAGTTTAACAAGGACCGTGGAGGGACCAGATGATATGTAGATCGGTCACACTCAACACTAGATAAAGAAGAAATGTAGGTAAGCTGATAGTGCAGTGGAGGGACCAGGTGACCAACCGGGTCGACTGGTCACACTGGTAAAGAAGAAAGAGTCGAGAGCTACCTCTGTAGTTATTTTACATTGGTTTTTGATATGCAATTTCCGTTAATAAAGCAGTTGCATTGGGGTATTTTTGTATATGAAGACGGCGATGGGGAACCAGTCTAGATGTAGTTGTACTGAAAGTGGTTTTTTTTATCGGAGGAAGAATGGGGGCTTGGGGAAGCAGTCTTCATTTGCTTGCCAAGCAACGCGTGCACGTAGCAGGGGCGGATCCAGGATTGTTTGCAGGGGAGGGGGGGGGGGGGGGGGGGGGGGGGGGTCTGAATTGTTTTTGACCCAAACGTTGACTCCAAAAATGTTTTGCCTGCGAACACAATTTTACACAAGGGCTGGGGGGTCAGGGGACATACTTTCTCAACGTTGGTGGAGTCTTTGTTTTGTTCTTACCCGTACACGCAAAATAGGACCTTGACAGGGTTTTGCTTTTCTTTTTCTGGTTTGCTACGATACTTTACGCCTACGCGCAGCCCTTTTTCAAGCAAAAATGGCAAGGAGCGGGGGGGGGGGGGTGATTTACGCCCATGCCCATGTGACACAATAAGACGGAACAATATAATACAATAGCGGGTGCCGCGCGAAGCGCGGCATCCCGCTAGTATAGGCAATTCAGAAAATTTACAGGGCGGCGCCATTTTGTGCGCGGTGTCCCGCCTGCCCGTCGCGCGGGTTTTCCGTTGAAAAGCGTGCGGGTTGACCAGTCTAAACCCAGCAAACCATTTAACGTTTTCGGCACGTTTTCTGAACGTTTTCTTATGTTTTGCGGACGTTTCCAAAAAACGTTTTTGGACGAAAGTTTGTGGACAGTTTTGGACGTTTTAAAAACGTAACTTTGTGACGTTCTAAGAACGTTCCAAGAACTTTCCTAGAACATAAAAAAACGTATTAAAAACTTTACTGGAATTAAGCTACGTTGCCGGATAGTAAGTGCAAATTTACAGAAAAGAATGGAGTGGGAACCAGACTAAATAGAAGTAACATATTACACCCATGTGGGACCCTTTTGGGCAGATCTTGTCCAAAACTGTATGATGATGGGGCCAATAGGCAACCCAATTGGGACCACTCAGTTGCCCATCAAAGGCCGGCCCAACAAGGCTCCACTTAGGCTTGCTGGCTAGGATTATATATGGAAAGATACTATATATAAAGCTACGAATGTATACAAATACTATAACCTACTACACCTACAAACTAGACATTGTCGTGAGTTACCTTTATATTCAACTTTTCCTGCCATGATGAAGTCATGGTTTTCCATGAACAATTACAATATTTGAATACAAAAGGAAATTTAATGCAATTTTTCACCTATGTTTGCAAAAAATCCATATTTCTATGTAAAATTGTTTGAATAATTACACATTATGGTCAAGAAAGTGTGATTTTGGACTAAACACCAACATTTTACATGACTTTTGTGAACACAAATTTCCTCAGTTCTGATTGGTCAGTTGGTACGTCCAGAAAAAAAACGTTTTTTAAACATCACAAAACAACGTTTTATGTTGGTACATTTTGCAACGTCCAAAAAACGTTACGCGAACGTTCTGGAAAAAACGTACTTAAGACCTCCGAGTTATATACGTAAACTGAAACGTTTAAGACACGTTTAAAAACGTTTTTGCAGACGAAGACGTAAGTAACCTATACAGAACCTAACCAAAACGTTTTTAAAACGTTTTGTGTTAGTTTCTGTACGTTTGATTTCAAAGTTTTTAAACGTTCGGGGAAATACGTTTTTAA
>JAZGUH010000350.1:0-184207 GCA_037893225.1 Hippasteria phrygiana
GCCAGATCTAAGCTATCCATACATGTCAAAATAACTGCATTTGGTTTATATTTCATGCAATTATGAATGAATAAAGCAAGTCCATACCCCAGGGAATTTGACATGCATGGAGCAATAAATAGACGGTAACATGTACACAGATCGTGGCAAGGAAGAAAATAAACATTGCGAGGTTTGAATTTTCTCCACAAGTGTTAACTCTAAGAAGCCGCCGATAATTGCAACATGTAGCGCCAGATCTAAGCTATCCATACATGTCAAAATTACTGAATTTGGTTGATATTTCATGCAATTATGAATGAGTAAAGCAAGTCCATACCCCAGGGAATTTGACATGCATGGAGCAATAAATAGACGGTAACATGTACACAGATGTTGGCCGGAAAGAAAATAAACATTGCGAGGTTTGAATTTTCTCCACAAGTTTTAACTCTAAGAAGCCGCCGATAATTGCAACATGTAGCGCCAGATCTAAGCTATCCATACATGTCAAAATTACTGAATTTGGTAGATATTTCATGCAATTATGAATGAGTAAAGCAAGTCCATACCCCAGGGAATTTGACATGCATGGAGCAATAAATAGACGGTAACATGTACACAGATGTTGGCCGGAAAGAAAATAAACATTGCGAGGTTTGAATTTTCTCCACAAGTTTTAACTCTAAGAAGCCGCCGATGATTGCAACATGTAGCGCCAGATCTAAGCTATCCATACATGTCAAAATTACTGCATTTGGTTGATATTTTATGCAATTATGAATGAATAAAGCAAGTCCATACCCCAGGGAATTTGACATGCATGAAGCAATAAATAGACGGTAATATGTACACAGATGTTGGCCGGAAAGAAAATAAACATTGCGAGGTTTGAATTTTCTCCACAAGTTTTAACTCTAAGAAGCCGCCGATAATTGCAACATGTAGCGCCAGATCTAAGCTATCCATACATGTCAAAATTACTGTATTTGGTTTATATTTCATGCAATTATGAATGAGTAAAGCAAGTCATACCCTAGGGAATTTGACATGCATGGAGCAATAAATAGACGGTAACATGTACACAGATGTTGGCCGGAAAGAAAATAAACATTGCGAGGTTTGAATTTTCTCCACAAGTTTTAACTCTAAGAAGCCGCCGATGATTGCAACATGTAGCGCCAGATCTAAGCTATCCATACATGTCAAAATTACTGTATTTGGTTTATATTTCATGCAATTATGAATGAGTAAAGCAAGTCATACCCTAGGGAATTTGACATGCATGGAGCAATAAATAGACGGTAACATGTACACAGATGTTGGCCGGAAAGAAAATAAACATTGCGAGGTTTGAATTTTCTCCACAAGTTTTAACTCTAAGAAGCCGCCGATGATTGCAACATGTAGCGCCAGATCTAAGCTATCCATACATGTCAAAATTACTGCATTTGGTTGATATTTCATGCAATTATGAATGAATAAAGCAAGTCCATACCCCAGGGAATTTGACATGCATGGAGCAATAAATAGACGGTAACATGTACACAGATGTTGGCCGGAAAGAAAATAAACATTGCGAGGTTTGAATTTTCTCCACAAGTTTTAACTCTAAGAAGCCGCCGATGATTGCAACATGTAGCGCCAGATCTAAGCTATCCATACATGTCAAAATAACTGCATTTGGTTGATATTTCATGCAATTATGAATGAATAAAGCAAGTCCATACCCCAGGGAATTTGACATGCATGGAGCAATAAATAGACGGTAACATGTACACAGATCGTGGCAAGGAAGAAAATAAACATTGCGAGGTTTGAATTTTCTCCACAAGTGTTAACTCTAAGAAGCCGCCGATAATTGCAACATGTAGCGCCAGATCTAAGCTATCCATACATGTCAAAATTACTGAATTTGGTTGATATTTCATGCAATTATGAATGAGTAAAGCAAGTCCATACCCCAGGGAATTTGACATGCATGGAGCAATAAATAGACGGTAACATGTACACAGATGTTGGCCGGAAAGAAAATAAACATTGCGAGGTTTGAATTTTCTCCACAAGTTTTAACTCTAAGAAGCCGCCGATAATTGCAACATGTAGCGCCAGATCTAAGCTATCCATACATGTCAAAATTACTGAATTTGGTTGATATTTCATGCAATTATGAATGAGTAAAGCAAGTCCATACCCCAGGGAATTTGACATGCATGGAGCAATAAATAGACGGTAACATGTACACAGATGTTGGCCGGAAAGAAAATAAACATTGCGAGGTTTGAATTTTCTCCACAAGTTTTAACTCTAAGAAGCCGCCGATGATTGCAACATGTAGCGCCAGATCTAAGCTATCCATACATGTCAAAATTACTGCATTTGGTTGATATTTCATGCAATTATGAATGAATAAAGCAAGTCCATACCCCAGGGAATTTGACATGCATGGAGCAATAAATAGACGGTAACATGTACACAGATGTTGGCCGGAAAGAAAATAAACATTGCGAGGTTTGAATTTTCTCCACAAGTTTTAACTCTAAGAAGCCGCCGATGATTGCAACATGTAGCGCCAGATCTAAGCTATCCATACATGTCAAAATAACTGCATTTGGTTGATATTTCATGCAATTATGAATGAATAAAGCAAGTCCATACCCCAGGGAATTTGACATGCATGGAGCAATAAATAGACGGTAACATGTACACAGATCGTGGCAAGGAAGAAAATAAACATTGCGAGGTTTGAATTTTCTCCACAGGTGTTAACTCTAAGAAGCCGCCGATAATTGCAACATGTAGCGCCAGATCTAAGCTATCCATACATGTCAAAATTACTGAATTTGGTTGATATTTCATGCAATTATGAATGAGTAAAGCAAGTCCATACCCCAGGGAATTTGACATGCATGGAGCAATAAATAGACGGTAACATGTACACAGATGTTGGCCGGAAAGAAAATAAACATTGCGAGGTTTGAATTTTCTCCACAAGTTTTAACTCTAAGAAGCCGCCGATAATTGCAACATGTAGCGCCAGATCTAAGCTATCCATACATGTCAAAATTACTGCATTTGGTTGATATTTCATGCAATTATGAATGAGTAAAGCAAGTCCATACCCCAGGGAATTTGACATGCATGGAGCAATAAATAGACGGTAACATGTACACAGATGTTGGCCGGAAAGAAAATAAACATTGCGAGGTTTGAATTTTCTCCACAAGTTTTAACTCTAAGAAGCCGCCGATGATTGCAACATGTAGCGCCAGATCTAAGCTATCCATACATGTCAAAATTACTGCATTTGGTTGATATTTTATGCAATTATGAATGAATAAAGCAAGTCCATACCCCAGGGAATTTGACATGCATGGAGCAATAAATAGACGGTAATATGTACACAGATGTTGGCCGGAAAGAAAATAAACATTGCGAGGTTTGAATTTTCTCCACAAGTTTTAACTCTAAGAAGCCGCCGATAATTGCAACATGTAGCGCCAGATCTAAGCTATCCATACATGTCAAAATTACTGAATTTGGTTGATATTTCATGCAATTATGAATGAGTAAAGCAAGTCATACCCTAGGGAATTTGACATGCATGGAGCAATAAATAGACGGTAACATGTACACAGATGTTGGCCGGAAAGAAAATAAACATTGCGAGGTTTGAATTTTCTCCACAAGTTTTAACTCTAAGAAGCCGCCGATAATTGCAACATGTAGCGCCAGATCTAAGCTATCCATACATGTCAAAATTACTGAATTTGGTTGATATTTCATGCAATTATGAATGAGTAAAGCAAGTCCATACCCCAGGGAATTTGACATGCATGGAGCAATAAATAGACGGTAACATGTACACAGATGTTGGCCGGAAAGAAAATAAACATTGCGAGGTTTGAATTTTCTCCACAAGTTTTAACTCTAAGAAGCCGCCGATGATTGCAACATGTAGCGCCAGATCTAAGCTATCCATACATGTCAAAATTACTGCATTTGGTTGATATTTCATGCAATTATGAATGAATAAAGCAAGTCCATACCCCAGGGAATTTGACATGCATGGAGCAATAAATAGACGGTAACATGTACACAGATGTTGGCCGGAAAGAAAATAAACATTGCGAGGTTTGAATTTTCTCCACAAGTTTTAACTCTAAGAAGCCGCCGATGATTGCAACATGTAGCGCCAGATCTAAGCTATCCATACATGTAAAAATAACTGCATTTGGTTGATATTTCATGCAATTATGAATGAATAAAGCAAGTCCATACCCCAGGGAATTTGACATGCATGGAGCAATAAATAGACGGTAACATGTACACAGATCGTGGCAAGGAAGAAAATAAACATTGCGAGGTTTGAATTTTCTCCACAGGTGTTAACTCTAAGAAGCCGCCGATAATTGCAACATGTAGCGCCAGATCTAAGCTATCCATACATGTCAAAATTACTGAATTTGGTTGATATTTCATGCAATTATGAATGAGTAAAGCAAGTCCATACCCCAGGGAATTTGACATGCATGGAGCAATAAATAGACGGTAACATGTACACAGATGTTGGCCGGAAAGAAAATAAACATTGCGAGGTTTGAATTTTCTCCACAAGTTTTAACTCTAAGAAGCCGCCGATAATTGCAACATGTAGCGCCAGATCTAAGCTATCCATACATGTCAAAATTACTGAATTTGGTTGATATTTCATGCAATTATGAATGAGTAAAGCAAGTCCATACCCCAGGGAATTTGACATGCATGGAGCAATAAATAGACGGTAACATGTACACAGATGTTGGCCGGAAAGAAAATAAACATTGCGAGGTTTGAATTTTCTCCACAAGTTTTAACTCTAAGAAGCCGCCGATGATTGCAACATGTAGCGCCAGATCTAAGCTATCCATACATGTCAAAATTACTGCATTTGGTTGATATTTTATGCAATTATGAATGAATAAAGCAAGTCCATACCCCAGGGAATTTGACATGCATGGAGCAATAAATAGACGGTAATATGTACACAGATGTTGGCCGGAAAGAAAATAAACATTGCGAGGTTTGAATTTTCTCCACAAGTTTTAACTCTAAGAAGCCGCCGATAATTGCAACATGTAGCGCCAGATCTAAGCTATCCATACATGTCAAAATTACTGTATTTGGTTTATATTTCATGCAATTATGAATGAGTAAAGCAAGTCATACCCTAGGGAATTTGACATGCATGGAGCAATAAATAGACGGTAACATGTACACAGATGTTGGCCGGAAAGAAAATAAACATTGCGAGGTTTGAATTTTCTCCACAAGTTTTAACTCTAAGAAGCCGCCGATGATTGCAACATGTAGCGCCAGATCTAAGCTATCCATACATGTCAAAATTACTGTATTTGGTTTATATTTCATGCAATTATGAATGAGTAAAGCAAGTCATACCCTAGGGAATTTGACATGCATGGAGCAATAAATAGACGGTAACATGTACACAGATGTTGGCCGGAAAGAAAATAAACATTGCGAGGTTTGAATTTTCTCTACAAGTTTTAACTCTAAGAAGCCGCCGATGATTGCAACATGTAGCGCCAGATCTAAGCTATCCATACATGTCAAAATTACTGCATTTGGTTGATATTTCATGCAATTATGAATGAATAAAGCAAGTCCATACCCCAGGGAATTTGACATGCATGGAGCAATAAATAGACGGTAACATGTACACAGATGTTGGCCGGAAAGAAAATAAACATTGCGAGGTTTGAATTTTCTCCACAAGTTTTAACTCTAAGAAGCCGCCGATGATTGCAACATGTAGCGCCAGATCTAAGCTATCCATACATGTCAAAATAACTGCATTTGGTTTATATTTCATGCAATTATGAATGAATAAAGCAAGTCCATACCCCAGGGAATTTGACATGCATGGAGCAATAAATAGACGGTAACATGTACACAGATCGTGGCAAGGAAGAAAATAAACATTGCGAGGTTTGAATTTTCTCCACAAGTTTTAACTCTAAGAAGCCGCCGATAATTGCAACATGTAGCGCCAGATCTAAGCTATCCATACATGTCAAAATTACTGAATTTGGTTGATATTTCATGCAATTATGAATGAGTAAAGCAAGTCCATACCCCAGGGAATTTGACATGCATGGAGCAATAAATAGACGGTAACATGTACACAGATGTTGGCCGGAAAGAAAATAAACATTGCGAGGTTTGAATTTTCTCCACAAGTTTTAACTCTAAGAAGCCGCCGATGATTGCAACATGTAGCGCCAGATCTAAGCTATCCATACATGTCAAAATTACTGCATTTGGTTGATATTTCATGCAATTATGAATGAATAAAGCAAGTCCATACCCCAGGGAATTTGACATGCATGGAGCAATAAATAGACGGTAACATGTACACAGATGTTGGCCGGAAAGAAAATAAACATTGCGAGGTTTGAATTTTCTCCACAAGTTTTAACTCTAAGAAGCCGCCGATGATTGCAACATGTAGCGCCAGATCTAAGCTATCCATACATGTCAAAATAACTGCATTTGGTTGATATTTCATGCAATTATGAATGAATAAAGCAAGTCCATACCCCAGGGAATTTGACATGCATGGAGCAATAAATAGACGGTAACATGTACACAGATCGTGGCAAGGAAGAAAATAAACATTGCGAGGTTTGAATTTTCTCCACAGGTGTTAACTCTAAGAAGCCGCCGATAATTGCAACATGTAGCGCCAGATCTAAGCTATCCATACATGTCAAAATTACTGAATTTGGTTGATATTTCATGCAATTATGAATGAGTAAAGCAAGTCCATACCCCAGGGAATTTGACATGCATGGAGCAATAAATAGACGGTAACATGTACACAGATGTTGGCCGGAAAGAAAATAAACATTGCGAGGTTTGAATTTTCTCCACAAGTTTTAACTCTAAGAAGCCGCCGATAATTGCAACATGTAGCGCCAGATCTAAGCTATCCATACATGTCAAAATTACTGAATTTGGTTGATATTTCATGCAATTATGAATGAGTAAAGCAAGTCCATACCCCAGGGAATTTGACATGCATGGAGCAATAAATAGACGGTAACATGTACACAGATGTTGGCCGGAAAGAAAATAAACATTGCGAGGTTTGAATTTTCTCCACAAGTTTTAACTCTAAGAAGCCGCCGATGATTGCAACATGTAGCGCCAGATCTAAGCTATCCATACATGTCAAAATTACTGCATTTGGTTGATATTTTATGCAATTATGAATGAATAAAGCAAGTCCATACCCCAGGGAATTTGACATGCATGGAGCAATAAATAGACGGTAATATGTACACAGATGTTGGCCGGAAAGAAAATAAACATTGCGAGGTTTGAATTTTCTCCACAAGTTTTAACTCTAAGAAGCCGCCGATAATTGCAACATGTAGCGCCAGATCTAAGCTATCCATACATGTCAAAATTACTGTATTTGGTTTATATTTCATGCAATTATGAATGAGTAAAGCAAGTCATACCCTAGGGAATTTGACATGCATGGAGCAATAAATAGACGGTAACATGTACACAGATGTTGGCCGGAAAGAAAATAAACATTGCGAGGTTTGAATTTTCTCCACAAGTTTTAACTCTAAGAAGCCGCCGATGATTGCAACATGTAGCGCCAGATCTAAGCTATCCATACATGTCAAAATTACTGTATTTGGTTTATATTTCATGCAATTATGAATGAGTAAAGCAAGTCATACCCTAGGGAATTTGACATGCATGGAGCAATAAATAGACGGTAACATGTACACAGATGTTGGCCGGAAAGAAAATAAACATTGCGAGGTTTGAATTTTCTCTACAAGTTTTAACTCTAAGAAGCCGCCGATGATTGCAACATGTAGCGCCAGATCTAAGCTATCCATACATGTCAAAATTACTGCATTTGGTTGATATTTCATGCAATTATGAATGAATAAAGCAAGTCCATACCCCAGGGAATTTGACATGCATGGAGCAATAAATAGACGGTAACATGTACACAGATGTTGGCCGGAAAGAAAATAAACATTGCGAGGTTTGAATTTTCTCCACAAGTTTTAACTCTAAGAAGCCGCCGATGATTGCAACATGTAGCGCCAGATCTAAGCTATCCATACATGTCAAAATAACTGCATTTGGTTTATATTTCATGCAATTATGAATGAATAAAGCAAGTCCATACCCCAGGGAATTTGACATGCATGGAGCAATAAATAGACGGTAACATGTACACAGATCGTGGCAAGGAAGAAAATAAACATTGCGAGGTTTGAATTTTCTCCACAAGTGTTAACTCTAAGAAGCCGCCGATAATTGCAACATGTAGCGCCAGATCTAAGCTATCCATACATGTCAAAATTACTGAATTTGGTTGATATTTCATGCAATTATGAATGAGTAAAGCAAGTCCATACCCCAGGGAATTTGACATGCATGGAGCAATAAATAGACGGTAACATGTACACAGATGTTGGCCGGAAAGAAAATAAACATTGCGAGGTTTGAATTTTCTCCACAAGTTTTAACTCTAAGAAGCCGCCGATGATTGCAACATGTAGCGCCAGATCTAAGCTATCCATACATGTCAAAATAACTGCATTTGGTTGATATTTCATGCAATTATGAATGAATAAAGCAAGTCCATACCCCAGGGAATTTGACATGCATGGAGCAATAAATAGACGGTAACATGTACACAGATCGTGGCAAGGAAGAAAATAAACATTGCGAGGTTTGAATTTTCTCCACAGGTGTTAACTCTAAGAAGCCGCCGATAATTGCAACATGTAGCGCCAGATCTAAGCTATCCATACATGTCAAAATTACTGAATTTGGTTGATATTTCATGCAATTATGAATGAGTAAAGCAAGTCCATACCCCAGGGAATTTGACATGCATGGAGCAATAAATAGACGGTAACATGTACACAGATGTTGGCCGGAAAGAAAATAAACATTGCGAGGTTTGAATTTTCTCCACAAGTTTTAACTCTAAGAAGCCGCCGATAATTGCAACATGTAGCGCCAGATCTAAGCTATCCATACATGTCAAAATTACTGAATTTGGTTGATATTTCATGCAATTATGAATGAGTAAAGCAAGTCCATACCCCAGGGAATTTGACATGCATGGAGCAATAAATAGACGGTAACATGTACACAGATGTTGGCCGGAAAGAAAATAAACATTGCGAGGTTTGAATTTTCTCCACAAGTTTTAACTCTAAGAAGCCGCCGATGATTGCAACATGTAGCGCCAGATCTAAGCTATCCATACATGTCAAAATTACTGCATTTGGTTGATATTTTATGCAATTATGAATGAATAAAGCAAGTCCATACCCCAGGGAATTTGACATGCATGGAGCAATAAATAGACGGTAATATGTACACAGATGTTGGCCGGAAAGAAAATAAACATTGCGAGGTTTGAATTTTCTCCACAAGTTTTAACTCTAAGAAGCCGCCGATAATTGCAACATGTAGCGCCAGATCTAAGCTATCCATACATGTCAAAATTACTGTATTTGGTTTATATTTCATGCAATTATGAATGAGTAAAGCAAGTCATACCCTAGGGAATTTGACATGCATGGAGCAATAAATAGACGGTAACATGTACACAGATGTTGGCCGGAAAGAAAATAAACATTGCGAGGTTTGAATTTTCTCCACAAGTTTTAACTCTAAGAAGCCGCCGATGATTGCAACATGTAGCGCCAGATCTAAGCTATCCATACATGTCAAAATTACTGTATTTGGTTTATATTTCATGCAATTATGAATGAGTAAAGCAAGTCATACCCTAGGGAATTTGACATGCATGGAGCAATAAATAGACGGTAACATGTACACAGATGTTGGCCGGAAAGAAAATAAACATTGCGAGGTTTGAATTTTCTCTACAAGTTTTAACTCTAAGAAGCCGCCGATGATTGCAACATGTAGCGCCAGATCTAAGCTATCCATACATGTCAAAATTACTGCATTTGGTTGATATTTCATGCAATTATGAATGAATAAAGCAAGTCCATACCCCAGGGAATTTGACATGCATGGAGCAATAAATAGACGGTAACATGTACACAGATGTTGGCCGGAAAGAAAATAAACATTGCGAGGTTTGAATTTTCTCCACAAGTTTTAACTCTAAGAAGCCGCCGATGATTGCAACATGTAGCGCCAGATCTAAGCTATCCATACATGTCAAAATAACTGCATTTGGTTTATATTTCATGCAATTATGAATGAATAAAGCAAGTCCATACCCCAGGGAATTTGACATGCATGGAGCAATAAATAGACGGTAACATGTACACAGATCGTGGCAAGGAAGAAAATAAACATTGCGAGGTTTGAATTTTCTCCACAAGTGTTAACTCTAAGAAGCCGCCGATAATTGCAACATGTAGCGCCAGATCTAAGCTATCCATACATGTCAAAATTACTGAATTTGGTTGATATTTCATGCAATTATGAATGAGTAAAGCAAGTCCATACCCCAGGGAATTTGACATGCATGGAGCAATAAATAGACGGTAACATGTACACAGATGTTGGCCGGAAAGAAAATAAACATTGCGAGGTTTGAATTTTCTCCACAAGTTTTAACTCTAAGAAGCCGCCGATAATTGCAACATGTAGCGCCAGATCTAAGCTATCCATACATGTCAAAATTACTGAATTTGGTTGATATTTCATGCAATTATGAATGAGTAAAGCAAGTCCATACCCCAGGGAATTTGACATGCATGGAGCAATAAATAGACGGTAACATGTACACAGATGTTGGCCGGAAAGAAAATAAACATTGCGAGGTTTGAATTTTCTCCACAAGTTTTAACTCTAAGAAGCCGCCGATGATTGCAACATGTAGCGCCAGATCTAAGCTATCCATACATGTCAAAATTACTGCATTTGGTTGATATTTCATGCAATTATGAATGAGTAAAGCAAGTCATACCCTAGGGAATTTGACATGCATGGAGCAATAAATAGACGGTAACATGTACACAGATGTTGGCCGGAAAGAAAATAAACATTGCGAGGTTTGAATTTTCTCCACAAGTTTTAACTCTAAGAAGCCGCCGATGATTGCAACATGTAGCGCCAGATCTAAGCTATCCATACATGTCAAAATTACTGTATTTGGTTTATATTTCATGCAATTATGAATGAGTAAAGCAAGTCATACCCTAGGGAATTTGACATGCATGGAGCAATAAATAGACGGTAACATGTACACAGATGTTGGCCGGAAAGAAAATAAACATTGCGAGGTTTGAATTTTCTCTACAAGTTTTAACTCTAAGAAGCCGCCGATGATTGCAACATGTAGCGCCAGATCTAAGCTATCCATACATGTCAAAATTACTGCATTTGGTTGATATTTCATGCAATTATGAATGAATAAAGCAAGTCCATACCCCAGGGAATTTGACATGCATGGAGCAATAAATAGACGGTAACATGTACACAGATGTTGGCCGGAAAGAAAATAAACATTGCGAGGTTTGAATTTTCTCCACAAGTTTTAACTCTAAGAAGCCGCCGATGATTGCAACATGTAGCGCCAGATCTAAGCTATCCATACATGTCAAAATAACTGCATTTGGTTTATATTTCATGCAATTATGAATGAATAAAGCAAGTCCATACCCCAGGGAATTTGACATGCATGGAGCAATAAATAGACGGTAACATGTACACAGATCGTGGCAAGGAAGAAAATAAACATTGCGAGGTTTGAATTTTCTCCACAAGTGTTAACTCTAAGAAGCCGCCGATAATTGCAACATGTAGCGCCAGATCTAAGCTATCCATACATGTCAAAATTACTGAATTTGGTTGATATTTCATGCAATTATGAATGAGTAAAGCAAGTCCATACCCCAGGGAATTTGACATGCATGGAGCAATAAATAGACGGTAACATGTACACAGATGTTGGCCGGAAAGAAAATAAACATTGCGAGGTTTGAATTTTCTCCACAAGTTTTAACTCTAAGAAGCCGCCGATAATTGCAACATGTAGCGCCAGATCTAAGCTATCCATACATGTCAAAATTACTGAATTTGGTTGATATTTCATGCAATTATGAATGAGTAAAGCAAGTCCATACCCCAGGGAATTTGACATGCATGGAGCAATAAATAGACGGTAACATGTACACAGATGTTGGCCGGAAAGAAAATAAACATTGCGAGGTTTGAATTTTCTCCACAAGTTTTAACTCTAAGAAGCCGCCGATGATTGCAACATGTAGCGCCAGATCTAAGCTATCCATACATGTCAAAATTACTGCATTTGGTTGATATTTTATGCAATTATGAATGAATAAAGCAAGTCCATACCCCAGGGAATTTGACATGCATGAAGCAATAAATAGACGGTAATATGTACACAGATGTTGGCCGGAAAGAAAATAAACATTGCGAGGTTTGAATTTTCTCCACAAGTTTTAACTCTAAGAAGCCGCCGATAATTGCAACATGTAGCGCCAGATCTAAGCTATCCATACATGTCAAAATTACTGTATTTGGTTTATATTTCATGCAATTATGAATGAGTAAAGCAAGTCATACCCTAGGGAATTTGACATGCATGGAGCAATAAATAGACGGTAACATGTACACAGATGTTGGCCGAAAAGAAAATAAACATTGCGAGGTTTGAATTTTCTCCACAAGTTTTAACTCTAAGAAGCCGCCGATGATTGCAACATGTAGCGCCAGATCTAAGCTATCCATACATGTCAAAATTACTGTATTTGGTTTATATTTCATGCAATTATGAATGAGTAAAGCAAGTCATACCCTAGGGAATTTGACATGCATGGAGCAATAAATAGACGGTAACATGTACACAGATGTTGGCCGGAAAGAAAATAAACATTGCGAGGTTTGAATTTTCTCCACAAGTTTTAACTCTAAGAAGCCGCCGATGATTGCAACATGTAGCGCCAGATCTAAGCTATCCATACATGTCAAAATTACTGCATTTGGTTGATATTTCATGCAATTATGAATGAATAAAGCAAGTCCATACCCCAGGGAATTTGACATGCATGGAGCAATAAATAGACGGTAACATGTACACAGATGTTGGCCGGAAAGAAAATAAACATTGCGAGGTTTGAATTTTCTCCACAAGTTTTAACTCTAAGAAGCCGCCGATAATTGCAACATGTAGCGCCAGATCTAAGCTATCCATACATGTCAAAATAACTGCATTTGGTTGATATTTCATGCAATTATGAATGAATAAAGCAAGTCCATACCCCAGGGAATTTGACATGCATGGAGCAATAAATAGACGGTAACATGTACACAGATCGTGGCAAGGAAGAAAATAAACATTGCGAGGTTTGAATTTTCTCCACAAGTGTTAACTCTAAGTAGCCGCCGATAATTGCAACATGTAGCGCCAGATCTAAGCTATCCATACATGTCAAAATTACTGAATTTGGTTGATATTTCATGCAATTATGAATGAGTAAAGCAAGTCCATACCCCAGGGAATTTGACATGCATGGAGCAATAAATAGACGGTAACATGTACACAGATGTTGGCCGGAAAGAAAATAAACATTGCGAGGTTTGAATTTTCTCCACAAGTTTTAACTCTAAGAAGCCGCCGATAATTGCAACATGTAGCGCCAGATCTAAGCTATCCATACATGTCAAAATTACTGAATTTGGTTGATATTTCATGCAATTATGAATGAGTAAAGCAAGTCCATACCCCAGGGAATTTGACATGCATGGAGCAATAAATAGACGGTAACATGTACACAGATGTTGGCCGGAAAGAAAATAAACATTGCGAGGTTTGAATTTTCTCCACAAGTTTTAACTCTAAGAAGCCGCCGATGATTGCAACATGTAGCGCCAGATCTAAGCTATCCATACATGTCAAAATTACTGCATTTGGTTGATATTTCATGCAATTATGAATGAATAAAGCAAGTCCATACCCCAGGGAATTTGACATGCATGGAGCAATAAATAGACGGTAACATGTACACAGATGTTGGCCGGAAAGAAAATAAACATTGCGAGGTTTGAATTTTCTCCACAAGTTTTAACTCTAAGAAGCCGCCGATGATTGCAACATGTAGCGCCAGATCTAAGCTATCCATACATGTCAAAATTACTGCATTTGGTTGATATTTCATGCAATTATGAATGAATAAAGCAAGTCCATACCCCAGGGAATTTGACATGCATGGAGCAATAAATAGACGGTAATATGTACACAGATGTTGGCCGGAAAGAAAATAAACATTGCGAGGTTTGAATTTTCTCCACAAGTTTTAACTCTAAGAAGCCGCCGATAATTGCAACATGTAGCGCCAGATCTAAGCTATCCATACATGTCAAAATTACTGTATTTGGTTTATATTTCATGCAATTATGAATGAGTAAAGCAAGTCATACCCTAGGGAATTTGACATGCATGGAGCAATAAATAGACGGTAACATGTACACAGATGTTGGCCGGAAAGAAAATAAACATTGCGAGGTTTGAATTTTCTCCACAAGTTTTAACTCTAAGAAGCCGCCGATGATTGCAACATGTAGCGCCAGATCTAAGCTATCCATACATGTCAAAATTACTGCATTTGGTTGATATTTCATGCAATTATGAATGAATAAAGCAAGTCCATACCCCAGGGAATTTGACATGCATGGAGCAATAAATAGACGGTAACATGTACACAGATCGTGGCAAGGAAGAAAATAAACATTGCGAGGTTTGAATTTTCTCCACAAGTGTTAACTCTAAGAAGCCGCCGATAATTGCAACATGTAGCGCCAGATCTAAGCTATCCATACATGTCAAAATTACTGCATTTGGTTGATATTTCATGCAATTATGAATGAGTAAAGCAAGTCCATACCCCAAGGAATTTGACATGCATGGAGCAATAAATAGACGGTAACATGTACACAGATGTTGGCCGGGAAGAAAATAAACATTGCGAGGTTTGAATTTTCTCCACAAGTTTTAACTCTAAGAAGCCGCCGATGATTGCAACATGTAGCGCCAGATCTAAGCTATCCATACATGTCAAAATTACTGCATTTGGTTGATATTTCATGCAATTATGAATGAATAAAGCAAGTCCATACCCCAGGGAATTTGACATGCATGGAGCAATAAATAGACGGTAACATGTACACAGATCGTGGCAAGGAAGAAAATAAACATTGCGAGGTTTGAATTGTCTCAACAAGTGTTAACTCTAAGAAGCCGCCGATAATTGCAACATGTAGCGCCAGATCTAAGCTATCCATACATGTCAAAATTACTGTATTTGGTTTATATTTCATGCAATTATGAATGAGTAAAGCAAGTCATACCCTAGGGAATTTGACATGCATGGAGCAATAAATAGACGGTAACATGTACACAGATGTTGGCCGGAAAGAAAATAAACATTGCGAGGTTTGAATTTTCTCCACAAGTTTTAACTCTAAGAAGCCGCCGATGATTGCAACATGTAGCGCCAGATCTAAGCTATCCATACATGTCAAAATTACTGTATTTGGTTTATATTTCATGCAATTATGAATGAGTAAAGCAAGTCATACCCTAGGGAATTTGACATGCATGGAGCAATAAATAGACGGTAACATGTACACAGATGTTGGCCGGAAAGAAAATAAACATTGCGAGGTTTGAATTTTCTCCACAAGTTTTAACTCTAAGAAGCCGCCGATGATTGCAACATGTAGCGCCAGATCTAAGCTATCCATACATGTCAAAATTACTGCATTTGGTTGATATTTCATGCAATTATGAATGAATAAAGCAAGTCCATACCCCAGGGAATTTGACATGCATGGAGCAATAAATAGACGGTAACATGTACACAGATGTTGGCCGGAAAGAAAATAAACATTGCGAGGTTTGAATTTTCTCCACAAGTTTTAACTCTAAGAAGCCGCCGATGATTGCAACATGTAGCGCCAGATCTAAGCTATCCATACATGTCAAAATTACTGCATTTGGTTGATATTTCATGCAATTATGAATGAATAAAGCAAGTCCATACCCCAGGGAATTTGACATGCATGGAGCAATAAATAGACGGTAACATGTACACAGATGTTGGCCGGAAAGAAAATAAACATTGCGAGGTTTGAATTTTCTCCACAAGTTTTAACTCTAAGAAGCCGCCGATGATTGCAACATGTAGCGCCAGATCTAAGCTATCCATACATGTCAAAATAACTGCATTTGGTTGATATTTCATGCAATTATGAATGAATAAAGCAAGTCCATACCCCAGGGAATTTGACATGCATGGAGCAATAAATAGACGGTAACATGTACACAGATCGTGGCAAGGAAGAAAATAAACATTGCGAGGTTTGAATTTTCTCCACAAGTGTTAACTCTAAGAAGCCGCCGATAATTGCAACATGTAGCGCCAGATCTAAGCTATCCATACATGTCAAAATTACTGAATTTGGTTGATATTTCATGCAATTATGAATGAGTAAAGCAAGTCCATACCCCAGGGAATTTGACATGCATGGAGCAATAAATAGACGGTAACATGTACACAGATGTTGGCCGGAAAGAAAATAAACATTGCGAGGTTTGAATTTTCTCCACAAGTTTTAACTCTAAGAAGCCGCCGATGATTGCAACATGTAGCGCCAGATCTAAGCTATCCATACATGTCAAAATTACTGCATTTGGTTGATATTTCATGCAATTATGAATGAATAAAGCAAGTCCATACCCCAGGGAATTTGACATGCATGGAGCAATAAATAGACGGTAACATGTACACAGATGTTGGCCGGAAAGAAAATAAACATTGCGAGGTTTGAATTTTCTCCACAAGTTTTAACTCTAAGAAGCCGCCGATGATTGCAACATGTAGCGCCAGATCTAAGCTATCCATACATGTCAAAATTACTGCATTTGGTTGATATTTCATGCAATTATGAATGAATAAAGCAAGTCCATACCCCAGGGAATTTGACATGCATGGAGCAATAAATAGACGGTAACATGTACACAGATGTTGGCCGGAAAGAAAATAAACATTGCGAGGTTTGAATTTTCTCCACAAGTTTTAACTCTAAGAAGCCGCCGATGATTGCAACATGTAGCGCCAGATCTAAGCTATCCATACATGTCAAAATAACTGCATTTGGTTGATATTTCATGCAATTATGAATGAATAAAGCAAGTCCATACCCCAGGGAATTTGACATGCATGGAGCAATAAATAGACGGTAACATGTACACAGATCGTGGCAAGGAAGAAAATAAACATTGCGAGGTTTGAATTTTCTCCACAAGTTTTAACTCTAAGAAGCCGCCGATGATTGCAACATGTAGCGCCAGATCTAAGCTATCCATACATGTCAAAATAACTGCATTTGGTTGATATTTCATGCAATTATGAATGAGTAAAGCAAGTCCATACCCCAGGGAATTTGACATGCATGGAGCAATAAATAGACGGTAACATGTACACAGATGTTGGCCGGAAAGAAAATAAACATTGCGAGGTTTGAATTTTCTCCACAAGTTTTAACTCTAAGAAGCCGCCGATGATTGCAACATGTAGCGCCAGATCTAAGCTATCCATACATGTCAAAATTACTGCATTTGGTTGATATTTCATGCAATTATGAATGAATAAAGCAAGTCCATACCCCAGGGAATTTGACATGCATGGAGCAATAAATAGACGGTAACATGTACACAGATGTTGGCCGGAAAGAAAATAAACATTGCGAGGTTTGAATTTTCTCCACAAGTTTTAACTCTAAGAAGCCGCCGATGATTGCAACATGTAGCGCCAGATCTAAGCTATCCATACATGTCAAAATTACTGCATTTGGTTGATATTTCATGCAATTATGAATGAATAAAGCAAGTCCATACCCCAGGGAATTTGACATGCATGGAGCAATAAATAGACGGTAATATGTACACAGATGTTGGCCGGAAAGAAAATAAACATTGCGAGGTTTGAATTTTCTCCACAAGTTTTAACTCTAAGAAGCCGCCGATAATTGCAACATGTAGCGCCAGATCTAAGCTATCCATACATGTCAAAATTACTGTATTTGGTTTATATTTCATGCAATTATGAATGAGTAAAGCAAGTCATACCCTAGGGAATTTGACATGCATGGAGCAATAAATAGACGGTAACATGTACACAGATGTTGGCCGGAAAGAAAATAAACATTGCGAGGTTTGAATTTTCTCCACAAGTTTTAACTCTAAGAAGCCGCCGATGATTGCAACATGTAGCGCCAGATCTAAGCTATCCATACATGTCAAAATTACTGCATTTGGTTGATATTTCATGCAATTATGAATGAATAAAGCAAGTCCATACCCCAGGGAATTTGACATGCATGGAGCAATAAATAGACGGTAACATGTACACAGATCGTGGCAAGGAAGAAAATAAACATTGCGAGGTTTGAATTTTCTCCACAAGTGTTAACTCTAAGAAGCCGCCGATAATTGCAACATGTAGCGCCAGATCTAAGCTATCCATACATGTCAAAATTACTGCATTTGGTTGATATTTCATGCAATTATGAATGAATAAAGCAAGTCCATACCCCAGGGAATTTGACATGCATGGAGCAATAAATAGACGGTAACATGTACACAGATCGGGGCAAGGAAGAAAATAAACATTGCGAGGTTTGAATTTTCTCCACAAGTTTTAACTCTAAGAAGCCGCCGATGATTGCAACATGTAGCGCCAGATCTAAGCTATCCATACATGTCAAAATTACTGTATTTGGTTTATATTTCATGCAATTATGAATGAGTAAAGCAAGTCATACCCTAGGGAATTTGACATGCATGGAGCAATAAATAGACGGTAACATGTACACAGATGTTGGCCGGAAAGAAAATAAACATTGCGAGGTTTGAATTTTCTCCACAAGTTTTAACTCTAAGAAGCCGCCGATGATTGCAACATGTAGCGCCAGATCTAAGCTATCCATACATGTCAAAATTACTGCATTTGGTTGATATTTCATGCAATTATGAATGAGTAAAGCAAGTCCATACCCCAGGGAATTTGACATGCATGGAGCAATAAATAGACGGTAACATGTACACAGATGTTGGCCGGAAAGAAAATAAACATTGCGAGGTTTGAATTTTCTCCACAAGTTTTAACTCTAAGAAGCCGCCGATGATTGCAACATGTAGCGCCAGATCTAAGCTATCCATACATGTCAAAATTACTGCATTTGGTTGATATTTCATGCAATTATGAATGAATAAAGCAAGTCCATACCCCAGGGAATTTGACATGCATGGAGCAATAAATAGACGGTAACATGTACACAGATGTTGGCCGGAAAGAAAATAAACATTGCGAGGTTTGAATTTTCTCCACAAGTTTTAACTCTAAGAAGCCGCCGATGATTGCAACATGTAGCGCCAGATCTAAGCTATCCATACATGTCAAAATTACTGCATTTGGTTGATATTTCATGCAATTATGAATGAATAAAGCAAGTCCATACCCCAGGGAATTTGACATGCATGGAGCAATAAATAGACAGTAATATGTACACAGATGTTGGCCGGAAAGAAAATAAACATTGCGAGGTTTGAATTTTCTCCACAAGTTTTAACTCTAAGAAGCCGCCGATAATTGCAACATGTAGCGCCAGATCTAAGCTATCCATACATGTCAAAATTACTGTATTTGGTTTATATTTCATGCAATTATGAATGAATAAAGCAAGTCCATACCCCAGGGAATTTGACATGCATGGAGCAATAAATAGACGGTAACATGTACACAGATCGGGGCAAGGAAGAAAATAAACATTGCGAGGTTTGAATTTTCTCCACAAGTTTTAACTCTAAGAAGCCGCCGATGATTGCAACATGTAGCGCCAGATCTAAGCTATCCATACATGTCAAAATTACTGTATTTGGTTTATATTTCATGCAATTATGAATGAGTAAAGCAAGTCATACCCTAGGGAATTTGACATGCATGGAGCAATAAATAGACGGTAACATGTACACAGATGTTGGCCGGAAAGAAAATAAACATTGCGAGGTTTGAATTTTCTCCACAAGTGTTAACTCTAAGAAGCCGCCGATAATTGCAACATGTAGCGCCAGATCTAAGCTATCCATACATGTCAAAATTACTGAATTTGGTTGATATTTCATGCAATTATGAATGAGTAAAGCAAGTCCATACCCCAGGGAATTTGACATGCATGGAGCAATAAATAGACGGTAACATGTACACAGATGTTGGCCGGAAAGAAAATAAACATTGCGAGGTTTGAATTTTCTCCACAAGTTTTAACTCTAAGAAGCCGCCGATAATTGCAACATGTAGCGCCAGATCTAAGCTATCCATACATGTCAAAATTACTGAATTTGGTTGATATTTCATGCAATTATGAATGAGTAAAGCAAGTCCATACCCCAGGGAATTTGACATGCATGGAGCAATAAATAGACGGTAACATGTACACAGATGTTGGCCGGAAAGAAAATAAACATTGCGAGGTTTGAATTTTCTCCACAAGTTTTAACTCTAAGAAGCCGCCGATGATTGCAACATGTAGCGCCAGATCTAAGCTATCCATACATGTCAAAATTACTGCATTTGGTTGATATTTCATGCAATTATGAATGAATAAAGCAAGTCCATACCCCAGGGAATTTGACATGCATGGAGCAATAAATAGACGGTAACATGTACACAGATGTTGGCCGGAAAGAAAATAAACATTGCGAGGTTTGAATTTTCTCCACAAGTTTTAACTCTAAGAAGCCGCCGATGATTGCAACATGTAGCGCCAGATCTAAGCTATCCATACATGTCAAAATTACTGAATTTGGTTGATATTTCATGCAATTATGAATGAGTAAAGCAAGTCCATACCCCAGGGAATTTGACATGCATGGAGCAATAAATAGACGGTAACATGTACACAGATGTTGGCCGGAAAGAAAATAAACATTGCGAGGTTTGAATTTTCTCCACAAGTTTTAACTCTAAGAAGCCGCCGATGATTGCAACATGTAGCGCCAGATCTAAGCTATCCATACATGTCAAAATTACTGCATTTGGTTGATATTTCATGCAATTATGAATGAATAAAGCAAGTCCATACCCCAGGGAATTTGACATGCATGGAGCAATAAATAGACGGTAACATGTACACAGATGTTGGCCGGAAAGAAAATAAACATTGCGAGGTTTGAATTTTCTCCACAAGTTTTAACTCTAAGAAGCCGCCGATGATTGCAACATGTAGCGCCAGATCTAAGCTATCCATACATGTCAAAATTACTGCATTTGGTTGATATTTCATGCAATTATGAATGAATAAAGCAAGTCCATACCCCAGGGAATTTGACATGCATGGAGCAATAAATAGACGGTAACATGTACACAGATCGTGGCAAGGAAGAAAATAAACATTGCGAGGTTTGAATTTTCTCCACAAGTGTTAACTCTAAGAAGCCGCCGATAATTGCAACATGTAGCGCCAGATCTAAGCTATCCATACATGTCAAAATTACTGAATTTGGTTGATATTTCATGCAATTATGAATGAGTAAAGCAAGTCCATACCCCAGGGAATTTGACATGCATGGAGCAATAAATAGACGGTAACATGTACACAGATGTTGGCCGGAAAGAAAATAAACATTGCGAGGTTTGAATTTTCTCCACAAGTTTTAACTCTAAGAAGCCGCCGATAATTGCAACATGTAGCGCCAGATCTAAGCTATCCATACATGTCAAAATTACTGAATTTGGTTGATATTTCATGCAATTATGAATGAGTAAAGCAAGTCCATACCCCAGGGAATTTGACATGCATGGAGCAATAAATAGACGGTAACATGTACACAGATGTTGGCCGGAAAGAAAATAAACATTGCGAGGTTTGAATTTTCTCCACAAGTTTTAACTCTAAGAAGCCGCCGATGATTGCAACATGTAGCGCCAGATCTAAGCTATCCATACATGTCAAAATTACTGCATTTGGTTGATATTTCATGCAATTATGAATGAATAAAGCAAGTCCATACCCCAGGGAATTTGACATGCATGGAGCAATAAATAGACGGTAACATGTACACAGATGTTGGCCGGAAAGAAAATAAACATTGCGAGGTTTGAATTTTCTCCACAAGTTTTAACTCTAAGAAGCCGCCGATGATTGCAACATGTAGCGCCAGATCTAAGCTATCCATACATGTCAAAATTACTGAATTTGGTTGATATTTCATGCAATTATGAATGAGTAAAGCAAGTCCATACCCCAGGGAATTTGACATGCATGGAGCAATAAATAGACGGTAACATGTACACAGATGTTGGCCGGAAAGAAAATAAACATTGCGAGGTTTGAATTTTCTCCACAAGTTTTAACTCTAAGAAGCCGCCGATGATTGCAACATGTAGCGCCAGATCTAAGCTATCCATACATGTCAAAATTACTGCATTTGGTTGATATTTCATGCAATTATGAATGAATAAAGCAAGTCCATACCCCAGGGAATTTGACATGCATGGAGCAATAAATAGACGGTAACATGTACACAGATGTTGGCCGGAAAGAAAATAAACATTGCGAGGTTTGAATTTTCTCCACAAGTTTTAACTCTAAGAAGCCGCCGATGATTGCAACATGTAGCGCCAGATCTAAGCTATCCATACATGTCAAAATTACTGTATTTGGTTTATATTTCATGCAATTATGAATGAGTAAAGCAAGTCATACCCTAGGGAATTTGACATGCATGGAGCAATAAATAGACGGTAACATGTACACAGATGTTGGCCGGAAAGAAAATAAACATTGCGAGGTTTGAATTTTCTCCACAAGTTTTAACTCTAAGAAGCCGCCGATGATTGCAACATGTAGCGCCAGATCTAAGCTATCCATACATGTCAAAATTACTGCATTTGGTTGATATTTCATGCAATTATGAATGAATAAAGCAAGTCCATACCCCAGGGAATTTGACATGCATGGAGCAATAAATAGACGGTAACATGTACACAGATGTTGGCCGGAAAGAAAATAAACATTGCGAGGTTTGAATTTTCTCCACAAGTTTTAACTCTAAGAAGCCGCCGATGATTGCAACATGTAGCGCCAGATCTAAGCTATCCATACATGTCAAAATAACTGCATTTGGTTGATATTTCATGCAATTATGAATGAATAAAGCAAGTCCATACCCCAGGGAATTTGACATGCATGGAGCAATAAATAGACGGTAACATGTACACAGATCGTGGCAAGGAAGAAAATAAACATTGCGAGGTTTGAATTTTCTCCACAAGTGTTAACTCTAAGAAGCCGCCGATAATTGCAACATGTAGCGCCAGATCTAAGCTATCCATACATGTCAAAATTACTGAATTTGGTTGATATTTCATGCAATTATGAATGAGTAAAGCAAGTCCATACCCCAGGGAATTTGACATGCATGGAGCAATAAATAGACGGTAACATGTACACAGATGTTGGCCGGAAAGAAAATAAACATTGCGAGGTTTGAATTTTCTCCACAAGTTTTAACTCTAAGAAGCCGCCGATAATTGCAACATGTAGCGCCAGATCTAAGCTATCCATACATGTCAAAATTACTGAATTTGGTTGATATTTCATGCAATTATGAATGAGTAAAGCAAGTCCATACCCCAGGGAATTTGACATGCATGGAGCAATAAATAGACGGTAACATGTACACAGATGTTGGCCGGAAAGAAAATAAACATTGCGAGGTTTGAATTTTCTCCACAAGTTTTAACTCTAAGAAGCCGCCGATGATTGCAACATGTAGCGCCAGATCTAAGCTATCCATACATGTCAAAATTACTGCATTTGGTTGATATTTCATGCAATTATGAATGAATAAAGCAAGTCCATACCCCAGGGAATTTGACATGCATGGAGCAATAAATAGACGGTAACATGTACACAGATGTTGGCCGGAAAGAAAATAAACATTGCGAGGTTTGAATTTTCTCCACAAGTTTTAACTCTAAGAAGCCGCCGATGATTGCAACATGTAGCGCCAGATCTAAGCTATCCATACATGTCAAAATTACTGAATTTGGTTGATATTTCATGCAATTATGAATGAGTAAAGCAAGTCCATACCCCAGGGAATTTGACATGCATGGAGCAATAAATAGACGGTAACATGTACACAGATGTTGGCCGGAAAGAAAATAAACATTGCGAGGTTTGAATTTTCTCCACAAGTTTTAACTCTAAGAAGCCGCCGATGATTGCAACATGTAGCGCCAGATCTAAGCTATACATACATGTCAAAATTACTGCATTTGGTTGATATTTCATGCAATTATGAATGAATAAAGCAAGTCCATACCCCAGGGAATTTGACATGCATGGAGCAATAAATAGACGGTAACATGTACACAGATGTTGGCCGGAAAGAAAATAAACATTGCGAGGTTTGAATTTTCTCCACAAGTTTTAACTCTAAGAAGCCGCCGATGATTGCAACATGTAGCGCCAGATCTAAGCTATCCATACATGTCAAAATTACTGCATTTGGTTGATATTTCATGCAATTATGAATGAATAAAGCAAGTCCATACCCCAGGGAATTTGACATGCATGGAGCAATAAATAGACGGTAACATGTACACAGATCGTGGCAAGGAAGAAAATAAACATTGCGAGGTTTGAATTTTCTCCACAAGTGTTAACTCTAAGAAGCCGCCGATAATTGCAACATGTAGCGCCAGATCTAAGCTATCCATACATGTCAAAATTACTGAATTTGGTTGATATTTCATGCAATTATGAATGAGTAAAGCAAGTCCATACCCCAGGGAATTTGACATGCATGGAGCAATAAATAGACGGTAACATGTACACAGATGTTGGCCGGAAAGAAAATAAACATTGCGAGGTTTGAATTTTCTCCACAAGTTTTAACTCTAAGAAGCCGCCGATAATTGCAACATGTAGCGCCAGATCTAAGCTATCCATACATGTCAAAATTACTGAATTTGGTTGATATTTCATGCAATTATGAATGAGTAAAGCAAGTCCATACCCCAGGGAATTTGACATGCATGGAGCAATAAATAGACGGTAACATGTACACAGATGTTGGCCGGAAAGAAAATAAACATTGCGAGGTTTGAATTTTCTCCACAAGTTTTAACTCTAAGAAGCCGCCGATGATTGCAACATGTAGCGCCAGATCTAAGCTATCCATACATGTCAAAATTACTGCATTTGGTTGATATTTCATGCAATTATGAATGAATAAAGCAAGTCCATACCCCAGGGAATTTGACATGCATGGAGCAATAAATAGACGGTAACATGTACACAGATGTTGGCCGGAAAGAAAATAAACATTGCGAGGTTTGAATTTTCTCCACAAGTTTTAACTCTAAGAAGCCGCCGATGATTGCAACATGTAGCGCCAGATCTAAGCTATCCATACATGTCAAAATTACTGAATTTGGTTGATATTTCATGCAATTATGAATGAGTAAAGCAAGTCCATACCCCAGGGAATTTGACATGCATGGAGCAATAAATAGACGGTAACATGTACACAGATGTTGGCCGGAAAGAAAATAAACATTGCGAGGTTTGAATTTTCTCCACAAGTTTTAACTCTAAGAAGCCGCCGATGATTGCAACATGTAGCGCCAGATCTAAGCTATCCATACATGTCAAAATTACTGCATTTGGTTGATATTTCATGCAATTATGAATGAATAAAGCAAGTCCATACCCCAGGGAATTTGACATGCATGGAGCAATAAATAGACGGTAACATGTACACAGATGTTGGCCGGAAAGAAAATAAACATTGCGAGGTTTGAATTTTCTCCACAAGTTTTAACTCTAAGAAGCCGCCGATGATTGCAACATGTAGCGCCAGATCTAAGCTATCCATACATGTCAAAATTACTGCATTTGGTTGATATTTCATGCAATTATGAATGAATAAAGCAAGTCCATACCCCAGGGAATTTGACATGCATGGAGCAATAAATAGACGGTAATATGTACACAGATGTTGGCCGGAAAGAAAATAAACATTGCGAGGTTTGAATTTTCTCCACAAGTTTTAACTCTAAGAAGCCGCCGATAATTGCAACATGTAGCGCCAGATCTAAGCTATCCATACATGTCAAAATTACTGTATTTGGTTTATATTTCATGCAATTATGAATGAGTAAAGCAAGTCATACCCTAGGGAATTTGACATGCATGGAGCAATAAATAGACGGTAACATGTACACAGATGTTGGCCGGAAAGAAAATAAACATTGCGAGGTTTGAATTTTCTCCACAAGTTTTAACTCTAAGAAGCCGCCGATGATTGCAACATGTAGCGCCAGATCTAAGCTATCCATACATGTCAAAATTACTGCATTTGGTTGATATTTCATGCAATTATGAATGAATAAAGCAAGTCCATACCCCAGGGAATTTGACATGCATGGAGCAATAAATAGACGGTAACATGTACACAGATCGTGGCAAGGAAGAAAATAAACATTGCGAGGTTTGAATTTTCTCCACAAGTGTTAACTCTAAGAAGCCGCCGATAATTGCAACATGTAGCGCCAGATCTAAGCTATCCATACATGTCAAAATTACTGCATTTGGTTGATATTTCATGCAATTATGAATGAGTAAAGCAAGTCCATACCCCAAGGAATTTGACATGCATGGAGCAATAAATAGACGGTAACATGTACACAGATGTTGGCCGGAAAGAAAATAAACATTGCGAGGTTTGAATTTTCTCCACAAGTTTTAACTCTAAGAAGCCGCCGATGATTGCAACATGTAGCGCCAGATCTAAGCTATCCATACATGTCAAAATTACTGCATTTGGTTGATATTTCATGCAATTATGAATGAATAAAGCAAGTCCATACCCCAGGGAATTTGACATGCATGGAGCAATAAATAGACGGTAACATGTACACAGATCGTGGCAAGGAAGAAAATAAACATTGCGAGGTTTGAATTGTCTCAACAAGTGTTAACTCTAAGAAGCCGCCGATAATTGCAACATGTAGCGCCAGATCTAAGCTATCCATACATGTCAAAATTACTGTATTTGGTTTATATTTCATGCAATTATGAATGAGTAAAGCAAGTCATACCCTAGGGAATTTGACATGCATGGAGCAATAAATAGACGGTAACATGTACACAGATGTTGGCCGGAAAGAAAATAAACATTGCGAGGTTTGAATTTTCTCCACAAGTTTTAACTCTAAGAAGCCGCCGATGATTGCAACATGTAGCGCCAGATCTAAGCTATACATACATGTCAAAATTACTGTATTTGGTTTATATTTCATGCAATTATGAATGGGTAAAGCAAGTCATACCCTAGGGAATTTGACATGCATGGAGCAATAAATAGACGGTAACATGTACACAGATGTTGGCCGGAAAGAAAATAAACATTGCGAGGTTTGAATTTTCTCCACAAGTTTTAACTCTAAGAAGCCGCCGATGATTGCAACATGTAGCGCCAGATCTAAGCTATCCATACATGTCAAAATTACTGCATTTGGTTGATATTTCATGCAATTATGAATGAATAAAGCAAGTCCATACCCCAGGGAATTTGACATGCATGGAGCAATAAATAGACGGTAACATGTACACAGATGTTGGCCGGAAAGAAAATAAACATTGCGAGGTTTGAATTTTCTCCACAAGTTTTAACTCTAAGAAGCCGCCGATGATTGCAACATGTAGCGCCAGATCTAAGCTATCCATACATGTCAAAATAACTGCATTTGGTTGATATTTCATGCAATTATGAATGAATAAAGCAAGTCCATACCCCAGGGAATTTGACATGCATGGAGCAATAAATAGACGGTAACATGTACACAGATCGTGGCAAGGAAGAAAATAAACATTGCGAGGTTTGAATTTTCTCCACAAGTGTTAACTCTAAGAAGCCGCCGATAATTGCAACATGTAGCGCCAGATCTAAGCTATCCATACATGTCAAAATTACTGAATTTGGTTGATATTTCATGCAATTATGAATGAGTAAAGCAAGTCCATACCCCAGGGAATTTGACATGCATGGAGCAATAAATAGACGGTAACATGTACACAGATGTTGGCCGGAAAGAAAATAAACATTGCGAGGTTTGAATTTTCTCCACAAGTTTTAACTCTAAGAAGCCGCCGATGATTGCAACATGTAGCGCCAGATCTAAGCTATCCATACATGTCAAAATTACTGCATTTGGTTGATATTTCATGCAATTATGAATGAATAAAGCAAGTCCATACCCCAGGGAATTTGACATGCATGGAGCAATAAATAGACGGTAACATGTACACAGATGTTGGCCGGAAAGAAAATAAACATTGCGAGGTTTGAATTTTCTCCACAAGTTTTAACTCTAAGAAGCCGCCGATGATTGCAACATGTAGCGCCAGATCTAAGCTATCCATACATGTCAAAATTACTGCATTTGGTTGATATTTCATGCAATTATGAATGAATAAAGCAAGTCCATACCCCAGGGAATTTGACATGCATGGAGCAATAAATAGACGGTAATATGTACACAGATGTTGGCCGGAAAGAAAATAAACATTGCGAGGTTTGAATTTTCTCCACAAGTTTTAACTCTAAGAAGCCGCCGATAATTGCAACATGTAGCGCCAGATCTAAGCTATCCATACATGTCAAAATTACTGTATTTGGTTTATATTTCATGCAATTATGAATGAGTAAAGCAAGTCATACCCTAGGGAATTTGACATGCATGGAGCAATAAATAGACGGTAACATGTACACAGATGTTGGCCGGAAAGAAAATAAACATTGCGAGGTTTGAATTTTCTCCACAAGTTTTAACTCTAAGAAGCCGCCGATGATTGCAACATGTAGCGCCAGATCTAAGCTATCCATACATGTCAAAATTACTGCATTTGGTTGATATTTCATGCAATTATGAATGAATAAAGCAAGTCCATACCCCAGGGAATTTGACATGCATGGAGCAATAAATAGACGGTAACATGTACACAGATCGTGGCAAGGAAGAAAATAAACATTGCGAGGTTTGAATTTGTCTCAACAAGTGTTAACTCTAAGAAGCCGCCGATAATTGCAACATGTAGCGCCAGATCTAAGCTATCCATACATGTCAAAATTACTGTATTTGGTTTATATTTCATGCAATTATGAATGAGTAAAGCAAGTCATACCCTAGGGAATTTGACATGCATGGAACAATAAATAGACGGTAACATGTACACAGATGTTGGCCGGAAAGAAAATAAACATTGCGAGGTTTGAATTTTCTCCACAAGTTTTAACTCTAAGAAGCCGCCGATGATTGCAACATGTAGCGCCAGATCTAAGCTATCCATACATGTCAAAATTACTGCATTTGGTTGATATTTCATGCAATTATGAATGAATAAAGCAAGTCCATACCCCAGGGAATTTGACATGCATGGAGCAATAAATAGACGGTAACATGTACACAGATGTTGGCCGGAAAGAAAATAAACATTGCGAGGTTTGAATTTTCTCCACAAGTTTTAACTCTAAGAAGCCGCCGATGATTGCAACATGTAGCGCCAGATCTAAGCTATCCATACATGTCAAAATAACTGCATTTGGTTGATATTTCATGCAATTATGAATGAATAAAGCAAGTCCATACCCCAGGGAATTTGACATGCATGGAGCAATAAATAGACGGTAACATGTACACAGATCGTGGCAAGGAAGAAAATAAACATTGCGAGGTTTGACTTTTCTCCACAAGTGTTAACTCTAAGAAGCCGCCGATAATTGCAACATGTAGCGCCAGATCTAAGCTATCCATACATGTCAAAATTACTGAATTTGGTTGATATTTCATGCAATTATGAATGAGTAAAGCAAGTCCATACCCCAGGGAATTTGACATGCATGGAGCAATAAATAGACGGTAACATGTACACAGATGTTGGCCGGAAAGAAAATAAACATTGCGAGGTTTGAATTTTCTCCACAAGTTTTAACTCTAAGAAGCCGCCGATGATTGCAACATGTAGCGCCAGATCTAAGCTATCCATACATGTCAAAATTACTGCATTTGGTTGATATTTCATGCAATTATGAATGAATAAAGCAAGTCCATACCCCAGGGAATTTGACATGCATGGAGCAATAAATAGACGGTAACATGTACACAGATGTTGGCCGGAAAGAAAATAAACATTGCGAGGTTTGAATTTTCTCCACAAGTTTTAACTCTAAGAAGCCGCCGATGATTGCAACATGTAGCGCCAGATCTAAGCTATCCATACATGTCAAAATTACTGCATTTGGTTGATATTTCATGCAATTATGAATGAATAAAGCAAGTCCATACCCCAGGGAATTTGACATGCATGGAGCAATAAATAGACGGTAATATGTACACAGATGTTGGCCGGAAAGAAAATAAACATTGCGAGGTTTGAATTTTCTCCACAAGTTTTAACTCTAAGAAGCCGCCGATAATTGCAACATGTAGCGCCAGATCTAAGCTATCCATACATGTCAAAATTACTGTATTTGGTTTATATTTCATGCAATTATGAATGAGTAAAGCAAGTCATACCCTAGGGAATTTGACATGCATGGAGCAATAAATAGACGGTAACATGTACACAGATGTTGGCCGGAAAGAAATTAAACATTGCGAGGTTTTGAATTTTCTCCACAAGTTTTAACTCTAAGAAGCCGCCGATGATTGCAACATGTAGCGCCAGATCTAAGCTATCCATACATGTCAAAATTACTGCATTTGGTTGATATTTCATGCAATTATGAATGAATAAAGCAAGTCCATACCCCAGGGAATTTGACATGCATGGAGCAATAAATAGACGGTAACATGTACACAGATCGTGGCAAGGAAGAAAATAAACATTGCGAGGTTTGAATTTTCTCCACAAGTGTTAACTCTAAGAAGCCGCCGATAATTGCAACATGTAGCGCCAGATCTAAGCTATCCATACATGTCAAAATTACTGAATTTGGTTGATATTTCATGCAATTATGAATGAATAAAGCAAGTCCATACCCCAGGGAATTTGACATGCATGGAGCAATAAATAGACGGTAACATGTACACAGATCGTGGCAAGGAAGAAAATAAACATTGCGAGGTTTGAATTTTCTCCACAAGTTTTAACTCTAAGAAGCCGCCGATGATTGCAACATGTAGCGCCAGATCTAAGCTATCCATACATGTCAAAATTACTGCATTTGGTTGATATTTCATGCAATTATGAATGAGTAAAGCAAGTCCATACCCCAAGGAATTTGACATGCATGGAGCAATAAATAGACGGTAACATGTACACAGATGTTGGCCGGAAAGAAAATAAACATTGCGAGGTTTGAATTTTCTTTTGATTGCAACATGTAGCGCCAGATCTAAGCTATCCATACATGTCAAAATTACTGCATTTGGTTGATATTTCATGCAATTATGAATGAATAAAGCAAGTCCATACCCCAGGGAATTTGACATGCATGGAGCAATAAATAGACGGTAACATGTACACAGATGTTGGCCGGAAAGAAAATAAACATTGCGAGGTTTGAATTTTCTCCACAAGTTTTAACTCTAAGAAGCCGCCGATGATTGCAACATGTAGCGCCAGATCTAAGCTATCCATACATGTCAAAATAACTGCATTTGGTTGATATTTCATGCAATTATGAATGAATAAAGCAAGTCCATACCCCAGGGAATTTGACATGCATGGAGCAATAAATAGACGGTAACATGTACACAGATCGTGGCAAGGAAGAAAATAAACATTGCGAGGTTTGAATTTTCTCCACAAGTGTTAACTCTAAGAAGCCGCCGATAATTGCAACATGTAGCGCCAGATCTAAGCTATCCATACATGTCAAAATTACTGAATTTGGTTGATATTTCATGCAATTATGAATGAGTAAAGCAAGTCCATACCCCAGGGAATTTGACATGCATGGAGCAATAAATAGACGGTAACATGTACACAGATGTTGGCCGGAAAGAAAATAAACATTGCGAGGTTTGAATTTTCTCCACAAGTTTTAACTCTAAGAAGCCGCCGATGATTGCAACATGTAGCGCCAGATCTAAGCTATCCATACATGTCAAAATTACTGCATTTGGTTGATATTTCATGCAATTATGAATGAATAAAGCAAGTCCATACCCCAGGGAATTTGACATGCATGGAGCAATAAATAGACGGTAACATGTACACAGATGTTGGCCGGAAAGAAAATAAACATTGCGAGGTTTGAATTTTCTCCACAAGTTTTAACTCTAAGAAGCCGCCGATGATTGCAACATGTAGCGCCAGATCTAAGCTATCCATACATGTCAAAATTACTGCATTTGGTTGATATTTCATGCAATTATGAATGAATAAAGCAAGTCCATACCCCAGGGAATTTGACATGCATGGAGCAATAAATAGACGGTAATATGTACACAGATGTTGGCCGGAAAGAAAATAAACATTGCGAGGTTTGAATTTTCTCCACAAGTTTTAACTCTAAGAAGCCGCCGATAATTGCAACATGTAGCGCCAGATCTAAGCTATCCATACATGTCAAAATTACTGTATTTGGTTTATATTTCATGCAATTATGAATGAGTAAAGCAAGTCATACCCTAGGGAATTTGACATGCATGGAGCAATAAATAGACGGTAACATGTACACAGATGTTGGCCGGAAAGAAAATAAACATTGCGAGGTTTGAATTTTCTCCACAAGTTTTAACTCTAAGAAGCCGCCGATGATTGCAACATGTAGCGCCAGATCTAAGCTATACATACATGTCAAAATTACTGTATTTGGTTTATATTTCATGCAATTATGAATGGGTAAAGCAAGTCATACCCTAGGGAATTTGACATGCATGGAGCAATAAATAGACGGTAACATGTACACAGATGTTGGCCGGAAAGAAAATAAACATTGCGAGGTTTGAATTTTCTCCACAAGTTTTAACTCTAAGAAGCCGCCGATGATTGCAACATGTAGCGCCAGATCTAAGCTATCCATACATGTCAAAATTACTGCATTTGGTTGATATTTCATGCAATTATGAATGAATAAAGCAAGTCCATACCCCAGGGAATTTGACATGCATGGAGCAATAAATAGACGGTAACATGTACACAGATGTTGGCCGGAAAGAAAATAAACATTGCGAGGTTTGAATTTTCTCCACAAGTTTTAACTCTAAGAAGCCGCCGATGATTGCAACATGTAGCGCCAGATCTAAGCTATCCATACATGTCAAAATAACTGCATTTGGTTGATATTTCATGCAATTATGAATGAATAAAGCAAGTCCATACCCCAGGGAATTTGACATGCATGGAGCAATAAATAGACGGTAACATGTACACAGATCGTGGCAAGGAAGAAAATAAACATTGCGAGGTTTGAATTTTCTCCACAAGTGTTAACTCTAAGAAGCCGCCGATAATTGCAACATGTAGCGCCAGATCTAAGCTATCCATACATGTCACAATTACTGAATTTGGTTGATATTTCATGCAATTATGAATGAGTAAAGCAAGTCCATACCCCAGGGAATTTGACATGCATGGAGCAATAAATAGACGGTAACATGTACACAGATGTTGGCCGGAAAGAAAATAAACATTGCGAGGTTTGAATTTTCTCCACAAGTTTTAACTCTAAGAAGCCGCCGATGATTGCAACATGTAGCGCCAGATCTAAGCTATCCATACATGTCAAAATTACTGCATTTGGTTGATATTTCATGCAATTATGAATGAATAAAGCAAGTCCATACCCCAGGGAATTTGACATGCATGGAGCAATAAATAGACGGTAACATGTACACAGATGTTGGCCGGAAAGAAAATAAACATTGCGAGGTTTGAATTTTCTCCACAAGTTTTAACTCTAAGAAGCCGCCGATGATTGCAACATGTAGCGCCAGATCTAAGCTATCCATACATGTCAAAATTACTGCATTTGGTTGATATTTCATGCAATTATGAATGAATAAAGCAAGTCCATACCCCAGGGAATTTGACATGCATGGAGCAATAAATAGACGGTAATATGTACACAGATGTTGGCCGGAAAGAAAATAAACATTGCGAGGTTTGAATTTTCTCCACAAGTTTTAACTCTAAGAAGCCGCCGATAATTGCAACATGTAGCGCCAGATCTAAGCTATCCATACATGTCAAAATTACTGTATTTGGTTTATATTTCATGCAATTATGAATGAATAAAGCAAGTCCATACCCCAGGGAATTTGACATGCATGGAGCAATAAATAGACGGTAACATGTACACAGATCGTGGCAAGGAAGAAAATAAACATTGCGAGGTTTGAATTTGTCTCAACAAGTGTTAACTCTAAGAAGCCGCCGATAATTGCAACATGTAGCGCCAGATCTAAGCTATCCATACATGTCAAAATTACTGTATTTGGTTTATATTTCATGCAATTATGAATGAGTAAAGCAAGTCATACCCTAGGGAATTTGACATGCATGGAGCAATAAATAGACGGTAACATGTACACAGATGTTGGCCGGAAAGAAAATAAACATTGCGAGGTTTGAATTTTCTCCACAAGTTTTAACTCTAAGAAGCCGCCGATGATTGCAACATGTAGCGCCAGATCTAAGCTATCCATACATGTCAAAATTACTGCATTTGGTTGATATTTCATGCAATTATGAATGAATAAAGCAAGTCCATACCCCAGGGAATTTGACATGCATGGAGCAATAAATAGACGGTAACATGTACACAGATGTTGGCCGGAAAGAAAATAAACATTGCGAGGTTTGAATTTTCTCCACAAGTTTTAACTCTAAGAAGCCGCCGATGATTGCAACATGTAGCGCCAGATCTAAGCTATCCATACATGTCAAAATAACTGCATTTGGTTGATATTTCATGCAATTATGAATGAATAAAGCAAGTCCATACCCCAGGGAATTTGACATGCATGGAGCAATAAATAGACGGTAACATGTACACAGATCGTGGCAAGGAAGAAAATAAACATTGCGAGGTTTGAATTTTCTCCACAAGTGTTAACTCTAAGAAGCCGCCGATAATTGCAACATGTAGCGCCAGATCTAAGCTATCCATACATGTCAAAATTACTGAATTTGGTTGATATTTCATGCAATTATGAATGAGTAAAGCAAGTCCATACCCCAGGGAATTTGACATGCATGGAGCAATAAATAGACGGTAACATGTACACAGATGTTGGCCGGAAAGAAAATAAACATTGCGAGGTTTGAATTTTCTCCACAAGTTTTAACTCTAAGAAGCCGCCGATGATTGCAACATGTAGCGCCAGATCTAAGCTATCCATACATGTCAAAATTACTGCATTTGGTTGATATTTCATGCAATTATGAATGAATAAAGCAAGTCCATACCCCAGGGAATTTGACATGCATGGAGCAATAAATAGACGGTAACATGTACACAGATGTTGGCCGGAAAGAAAATAAACATTGCGAGGTTTGAATTTTCTCCACAAGTTTTAACTCTAAGAAGCCGCCGATGATTGCAACATGTAGCGCCAGATCTAAGCTATCCATACATGTCAAAATTACTGCATTTGGTTGATATTTCATGCAATTATGAATGAATAAAGCAAGTCCATACCCCAGGGAATTTGACATGCATGGAGCAATAAATAGACGGTAATATGTACACAGATGTTGGCCGGAAAGAAAATAAACATTGCGAGGTTTGAATTTTCTCCACAAGTTTTAACTCTAAGAAGCCGCCGATAATTGCAACATGTAGCGCCAGATCTAAGCTATCCATACATGTCAAAATTACTGTATTTGGTTTATATTTCATGCAATTATGAATGAGTAAAGCAAGTCATACCCTAGGGAATTTGACATGCATGGAGCAATAAATAGACGGTAACATGTACACAGATGTTGGCCGGAAAGAAAATAAACATTGCGAGGTTTGAATTTTCTCCACAAGTTTTAACTCTAAGAAGCCGCCGATGATTGCAACATGTAGCGCCAGATCTAAGCTATCCATACATGTCAAAATTACTGCATTTGGTTGATATTTCATGCAATTATGAATGAATAAAGCAAGTCCATACCCCAGGGAATTTGACATGCATGGAGCAATAAATAGACGGTAATATGTACACAGATGTTGGCCGGAAAGAAAATAAACATTGCGAGGTTTGAATTTTCTCCACAAGTTTTAACTCTAAGAAGCCGCCGATAATTGCAACATGTAGCGCCAGATCTAAGCTATCCATACATGTCAAAATTACTGTATTTGGTTTATATTTCATGCAATTATGAATGAGTAAAGCAAGTCATACCCTAGGGAATTTGACATGCATGGAGCAATAAATAGACGGTAACATGTACACAGATGTTGGCCGGAAAGAAAATAAACATTGCGAGGTTTGAATTTTCTCCACAAGTTTTAACTCTAAGAAGCCGCCGATGATTGCAACATGTAGCGCCAGATCTAAGCTATCCATACATGTCAAAATTACTGCATTTGGTTGATATTTCATGCAATTATGAATGAATAAAGCAAGTCCATACCCCAGGGAATTTGACATGCATGGAGCAATAAATAGACGGTAACATGTACACAGATCGTGGCAAGGAAGAAAATAAACATTGCGAGGTTTGAATTTTCTCCACAAGTGTTAACTCTAAGAAGCCGCCGATAATTGCAACATGTAGCGCCAGATCTAAGCTATCCATACATGTCAAAATTACTGAATTTGGTTGATATTTCATGCAATTATGAATGAATAAAGCAAGTCCATACCCCAGGGAATTTGACATGCATGGAGCAATAAATAGACGGTAACATGTACACAGATCGTGGCAAGGAAGAAAATAAACATTGCGAGGTTTGAATTTTCTCCACAAGTTTTAACTCTAAGAAGCCGCCGATGATTGCAACATGTAGCGCCAGATCTAAGCTATCCATACATGTCAAAATTACTGCATTTGGTTGATATTTCATGCAATTATGAATGAGTAAAGCAAGTCCATACCCCAAGGAATTTGACATGCATGGAGCAATAAATAGACGGTAACATGTACACAGATGTTGGCCGGAAAGAAAATAAACATTGCGAGGTTTGAATTTTCTTTTGATTGCAACATGTAGCGCCAGATCTAAGCTATCCATACATGTCAAAATTACTGCATTTGGTTGATATTTCATGCAATTATGAATGAATAAAGCAAGTCCATACCCCAGGGAATTTGACATGCATGGAGCAATAAATAGACGGTAACATGTACACAGATGTTGGCCGGAAAGAAAATAAACATTGCGAGGTTTGAATTTTCTCCACAAGTATTAACTCTAAGAAGCCGCCGATGATTGCAACATGTAGCGCCAGATCTAAGCTATCCATACATGTCAAAATAACTGCATTTGGTTGATATTTCATGCAATTATGAATGAATAAAGCAAGTCCATACCCCAGGGAATTTGACATGCATGGAGCAATAAATAGACGGTAACATGTACACAGATCGTGGCAAGGAAGAAAATAAACATTGCGAGGTTTGAATTTTCTCCACAAGTGTTAACTCTAAGAAGCCGCCGATAATTGCAACATGTAGCGCCAGATCTAAGCTATCCATACATGTCAAAATTACTGAATTTGGTTGATATTTCATGCAATTATGAATGAGTAAAGCAAGTCCATACCCCAGGGAATTTGACATGCATGGAGCAATAAATAGACGGTAACATGTACACAGATGTTGGCCGGAAAGAAAATAAACATTGCGAGGTTTGAATTTTCTCCACAAGTTTTAACTCTAAGAAGCCGCCGATGATTGCAACATGTAGCGCCAGATCTAAGCTATCCATACATGTCAAAATTACTGCATTTGGTTGATATTTCATGCAATTATGAATGAATAAAGCAAGTCCATACCCCAGGGAATTTGACATGCATGGAGCAATAAATAGACGGTAACATGTACACAGATGTTGGCCGGAAAGAAAATAAACATTGCGAGGTTTGAATTTTCTCCACAAGTTTTAACTCTAAGAAGCCGCCGATGATTGCAACATGTAGCGCCAGATCTAAGCTATCCATACATGTCAAAATTACTGCATTTGGTTGATATTTCATGCAATTATGAATGAATAAAGCAAGTCCATACCCCAGGGAATTTGACATGCATGGAGCAATAAATAGACGGTAATATGTACACAGATGTTGGCCGGAAAGAAAATAAACATTGCGAGGTTTGAATTTTCTCCACAAGTTTTAACTCTAAGAAGCCGCCGATAATTGCAACATGTAGCGCCAGATCTAAGCTATCCATACATGTCAAAATTACTGTATTTGGTTTATATTTCATGCAATTATGAATGAGTAAAGCAAGTCATACCCTAGGGAATTTGACATGCATGGAGCAATAAATAGACGGTAACATGTACACAGATGTTGGCCGGAAAGAAAATAAACATTGCGAGGTTTGAATTTTCTCCACAAGTTTTAACTCTAAGAAGCCGCCGATGATTGCAACATGTAGCGCCAGATCTAAGCTATACATACATGTCAAAATTACTGTATTTGGTTTATATTTCATGCAATTATGAATGGGTAAAGCAAGTCATACCCTAGGGAATTTGACATGCATGGAGCAATAAATAGACGGTAACATGTACACAGATGT
This sequence comes from Hippasteria phrygiana, assembly GCA_037893225.1. Classification (NCBI taxonomy): domain Eukaryota; kingdom Metazoa; phylum Echinodermata; class Asteroidea; order Valvatida; family Goniasteridae; genus Hippasteria; species Hippasteria phrygiana. The sequence continues at coordinate 38,803 of JAZGUH010000350.1, forward strand.
TGGCCGGAAAGAAAATAAACATTGCGAGGTTTGAATTTTCTCCACAAGTTTTAACTCTAAGAAGCCGCCGATGATTGCAACATGTAGCGCCAGATCTAAGCTATCCATACATGTCAAAATTACTGCATTTGGTTGATATTTCATGCAATTATGAATGAATAAAGCAAGTCCATACCCCAGGGAATTTGACATGCATGGAGCAATAAATAGACGGTAACATGTACACAGATGTTGGCCGGAAAGAAAATAAACATTGCGAGGTTTGAATTTTCTCCACAAGTTTTAACTCTAAGAAGCCGCCGATGATTGCAACATGTAGCGCCAGATCTAAGCTATCCATACATGTCAAAATAACTGCATTTGGTTGATATTTCATGCAATTATGAATGAATAAAGCAAGTCCATACCCCAGGGAATTTGACATGCATGGAGCAATAAATAGACGGTAACATGTACACAGATCGTGGCAAGGAAGAAAATAAACATTGCGAGGTTTGAATTTTCTCCACAAGTGTTAACTCTAAGAAGCCGCCGATAATTGCAACATGTAGCGCCAGATCTAAGCTATCCATACATGTCAAAATTACTGAATTTGGTTGATATTTCATGCAATTATGAATGAGTAAAGCAAGTCCATACCCCAGGGAATTTGACATGCATGGAGCAATAAATAGACGGTAACATGTACACAGATGTTGGCCGGAAAGAAAATAAACATTGCGAGGTTTGAATTTTCTCCACAAGTTTTAACTCTAAGAAGCCGCCGATGATTGCAACATGTAGCGCCAGATCTAAGCTATCCATACATGTCAAAATTACTGCATTTGGTTGATATTTCATGCAATTATGAATGAATAAAGCAAGTCCATACCCCAGGGAATTTGACATGCATGGAGCAATAAATAGACGGTAACATGTACACAGATGTTGGCCGGAAAGAAAATAAACATTGCGAGGTTTGAATTTTCTCCACAAGTTTTAACTCTAAGAAGCCGCCGATGATTGCAACATGTAGCGCCAGATCTAAGCTATCCATACATGTCAAAATTACTGCATTTGGTTGATATTTCATGCAATTATGAATGAATAAAGCAAGTCCATACCCCAGGGAATTTGACATGCATGGAGCAATAAATAGACGGTAATATGTACACAGATGTTGGCCGGAAAGAAAATAAACATTGCGAGGTTTGAATTTTCTCCACAAGTTTTAACTCTAAGAAGCCGCCGATAATTGCAACATGTAGCGCCAGATCTAAGCTATCCATACATGTCAAAATTACTGTATTTGGTTGATATTTCATGCAATTATGAATGAGTAAAGCAAGTCATACCCTAGGGAATTTGACATGCATGGAGCAATAAATAGACGGTAACATGTACACAGATGTTGGCCGGAAAGAAAATAAACATTGCGAGGTTTGAATTTTCTCCACAAGTTTTAACTCTAAGAAGCCGCCGATGATTGCAACATGTAGCGCCAGATCTAAGCTATCCATACATGTCAAAATTACTGCATTTGGTTGATATTTCATGCAATTATGAATGAATAAAGCAAGTCCATACCCCAGGGAATTTGACATGCATGGAGCAATAAATAGACGGTAACATGTACACAGATCGTGGCAAGGAAGAAAATAAACATTGCGAGGTTTGAATTTTCTCCACAAGTGTTAACTCTAAGAAGCCGCCGATAATTGCAACATGTAGCGCCAGATCTAAGCTATCCATACATGTCAAAATTACTGAATTTGGTTGATATTTCATGCAATTATGAATGAATAAAGCAAGTCCATACCCCAGGGAATTTGACATGCATGGAGCAATAAATAGACGGTAACATGTACACAGATCGTGGCAAGGAAGAAAATAAACATTGCGAGGTTTGAATTTTCTCCACAAGTTTTAACTCTAAGAAGCCGCCGATGATTGCAACATGTAGCGCCAGATCTAAGCTATCCATACATGTCAAAATTACTGCATTTGGTTGATATTTCATGCAATTATGAATGAGTAAAGCAAGTCCATACCCCAAGGAATTTGACATGCATGGAGCAATAAATAGACGGTAACATGTACACAGATGTTGGCCGGAAAGAAAATAAACATTGCGAGGTTTGAATTTTCTCCACAAGTTTTAACTCTAAGAAGCCGCCGATGATTGCAACATGTAGCGCCAGATCTAAGCTATCCATACATGTCAAAATTACTGCATTTGGTTGATATTTCATGCAATTATGAATGAATAAAGCAAGTCCATACCCCAGGGAATTTGACATGCATGGAGCAATAAATAGACGGTAACATGTACACAGATGTTGGCCGGAAAGAAAATAAACATTGCGAGGTTTGAATTTTCTCCACAAGTTTTAACTCTAAGAAGCCGCCGATGATTGCAACATGTAGCGCCAGATCTAAGCTATCCATACATGTCAAAATTACTGCATTTGGTTGATATTTCATGCAATTATGAATGAATAAAGCAAGTCCATACCCCAGGGAATTTGACATGCATGGAGCAATAAATAGACGGTAATATGTACACAGATGTTGGCCGGAAAGAAAATAAACATTGCGAGGTTTGAATTTTCTCCACAAGTTTTAACTCTAAGAAGCCGCCGATGATTGCAACATGTAGCGCCAGATCTAAGCTATCCATACATGTCAAAATTACTGCATTTGGTTGATATTTCATGCAATTATGAATGAATAAAGCAAGTCCATACCCCAGGGAATTTGACATGCATGGAGCAATAAATAGACGGTAACATGTACACAGATGTTGGCCGGAAAGAAAATAAACATTGCGAGGTTTGAATTTTCTCCACAAGTTTTAACTCTAAGAAGCCGCCGATGATTGCAACATGTAGCGCCAGATCTAAGCTATCCATACATGTCAAAATTACTGCATTTGGTTGATATTTCATGCAATTATGAATGAATAAAGCAAGTCCATACCCCAGGGAATTTGACATGCATGGAGCAATAAATAGACGGTAATATGTACACAGATGTTGGCCGGAAAGAAAATAAACATTGCGAGGTTTGAATTTTCTCCACAAGTTTTAACTCTAAGAAGCCGCCGATAATTGCAACATGTAGCGCCAGATCTAAGCTATCCATACATGTCAAAATTACTGTATTTGGTTGATATTTCATGCAATTATGAATGAGTAAAGCAAGTCATACCCTAGGGAATTTGACATGCATGGAGCAATAAATAGACGGTAACATGTACACAGATGTTGGCCGGAAAGAAAATAAACATTGCGAGGTTTGAATTTTCTCCACAAGTTTTAACTCTAAGAAGCCGCCGATGATTGCAACATGTAGCGCCAGATCTAAGCTATCCATACATGTCAAAATTACTGCATTTGGTTGATATTTCATGCAATTATGAATGAATAAAGCAAGTCCATACCCCAGGGAATTTGACATGCATGGAGCAATAAATAGACGGTAACATGTACACAGATCGTGGCAAGGAAGAAAATAAACATTGCGAGGTTTGAATTTTCTCCACAAGTGTTAACTCTAAGAAGCCGCCGATAATTGCAACATGTAGCGCCAGATCTAAGCTATCCATACATGTCAAAATTACTGAATTTGGTTGATATTTCATGCAATTATGAATGAATAAAGCAAGTCCATACCCCAGGGAATTTGACATGCATGGAGCAATAAATAGACGGTAACATGTACACAGATCGTGGCAAGGAAGAAAATAAACATTGCGAGGTTTGAATTTTCTCCACAAGTTTTAACTCTAAGAAGCCGCCGATGATTGCAACATGTAGCGCCAGATCTAAGCTATCCATACATGTCAAAATTACTGCATTTGGTTGATATTTCATGCAATTATGAATGAGTAAAGCAAGTCCATACCCCAAGGAATTTGACATGCATGGAGCAATAAATAGACGGTAACATGTACACAGATGTTGGCCGGAAAGAAAATAAACATTGCGAGGTTTGAATTTTCTCCACAAGTTTTAACTCTAAGAAGCCGCCGATGATTGCAACATGTAGCGCCAGATCTAAGCTATCCATACATGTCAAAATTACTGCATTTGGTTGATATTTCATGCAATTATGAATGAATAAAGCAAGTCCATACCCCAGGGAATTTGACATGCATGGAGCAATAAATAGACGGTAACATGTACACAGATGTTGGCCGGAAAGAAAATAAACATTGCGAGGTTTGAATTTTCTCCACAAGTTTTAACTCTAAGAAGCCGCCGATGATTGCAACATGTAGCGCCAGATCTAAGCTATCCATACATGTCAAAATTACTGCATTTGGTTGATATTTCATGCAATTATGAATGAATAAAGCAAGTCCATACCCCAGGGAATTTGACATGCATGGAGCAATAAATAGACGGTAATATGTACACAGATGTTGGCCGGAAAGAAAATAAACATTGCGAGGTTTGAATTTTCTCCACAAGTTTTAACTCTAAGAAGCCGCCGATAATTGCAACATGTAGCGCCAGATCTAAGCTATCCATACATGTCAAAATTACTGTATTTGGTTGATATTTCATGCAATTATGAATGAGTAAAGCAAGTCATACCCTAGGGAATTTGACATGCATGGAGCAATAAATAGACGGTAACATGTACACAGATGTTGGCCGGAAAGAAAATAAACATTGCGAGGTTTGAATTTTCTCCACAAGTTTTAACTCTAAGAAGCCGCCGATGATTGCAACATGTAGCGCCAGATCTAAGCTATCCATACATGTCAAAATTACTGCATTTGGTTGATATTTCATGCAATTATGAATGAATAAAGCAAGTCCATACCCAGGGAATTTGACATGCATGGAGCAATAAATAGACGGTAACATGTACACAGATCGTGGCAAGGAAGAAAATAAACATTGCGAGGTTTGAATTTTCTCCACAAGTGTTAACTCTAAGAAGCCGCCGATAATTGCAACATGTAGCGCCAGATCTAAGCTATCCATACATGTCAAAATTACTGAATTTGGTTGATATTTCATGCAATTATGAATGAATAAAGCAAGTCCATACCCCAGGGAATTTGACATGCATGGAGCAATAAATAGACGGTAACATGTACACAGATCGTGGCAAGGAAGAAAATAAACATTGCGAGGTTTGAATTTTCTCCACAAGTTTTAACTCTAAGAAGCCGCCGATGATTGCAACATGTAGCGCCAGATCTAAGCTATCCATACATGTCAAAATTACTGCATTTGGTTGATATTTCATGCAATTATGAATGAGTAAAGCAAGTCCATACCCCAAGGAATTTGACATGCATGGAGCAATAAATAGACGGTAACATGTACACAGATGTTGGCCGGAAAGAAAATAAACATTGCGAGGTTTGAATTTTCTTTTGATTGCAACATGTAGCGCCAGATCTAAGCTATCCATACATGTCAAAATTACTGCATTTGGTTGATATTTCATGCAATTATGAATGAATAAAGCAAGTCCATACCCCAGGGAATTTGACATGCATGGAGCAATAAATAGACGGTAACATGTACACAGATGTTGGCCGGAAAGAAAATAAACATTGCGAGGTTTGAATTTTCTCCACAAGTTTTAACTCTAAGAAGCCGCCGATGATTGCAACATGTAGCGCCAGATCTAAGCTATCCATACATGTCAAAATAACTGCATTTGGTTGATATTTCATGCAATTATGAATGAATAAAGCAAGTCCATACCCCAGGGAATTTGACATGCATGGAGCAATAAATAGACGGTAACATGTACACAGATCGTGGCAAGGAAGAAAATAAACATTGCGAGGTTTGAATTTTCTCCACAAGTGTTAACTCTAAGAAGCCGCCGATAATTGCAACATGTAGCGCCAGATCTAAGCTATCCATACATGTCAAAATTACTGAATTTGGTTGATATTTCATGCAATTATGAATGAGTAAAGCAAGTCCATACCCCAGGGAATTTGACATGCATGGAGCAATAAATAGACGGTAACATGTACACAGATGTTGGCCGGAAAGAAAATAAACATTGCGAGGTTTGAATTTTCTCCACAAGTTTTAACTCTAAGAAGCCGCCGATGATTGCAACATGTAGCGCCAGATCTAAGCTATCCATACATGTCAAAATTACTGCATTTGGTTGATATTTCATGCAATTATGAATGAATAAAGCAAGTCCATACCCCAGGGAATTTGACATGCATGGAGCAATAAATAGACGGTAACATGTACACAGATGTTGGCCGGAAAGAAAATAAACATTGCGAGGTTTGAATTTTCTCCACAAGTTTTAACTCTAAGAAGCCGCCGATGATTGCAACATGTAGCGCCAGATCTAAGCTATCCATACATGTCAAAATTACTGCATTTGGTTGATATTTCATGCAATTATGAATGAATAAAGCAAGTCCATACCCCAGGGAATTTGACATGCATGGAGCAATAAATAGACGGTAATATGTACACAGATGTTGGCCGGAAAGAAAATAAACATTGCGAGGTTTGAATTTTCTCCACAAGTTTTAACTCTAAGAAGCCGCCGATAATTGCAACATGTAGCGCCAGATCTAAGCTATCCATACATGTCAAAATTACTGTATTTGGTTTATATTTCATGCAATTATGAATGAGTAAAGCAAGTCATACCCTAGGGAATTTGACATGCATGGAGCAATAAATAGACGGTAACATGTACACAGATGTTGGCCGGAAAGAAAATAAACATTGCGAGGTTTGAATTTTCTCCACAAGTTTTAACTCTAAGAAGCCGCCGATGATTGCAACATGTAGCGCCAGATCTAAGCTATCCATACATGTCAAAATTACTGCATTTGGTTGATATTTCATGCAATTATGAATGAATAAAGCAAGTCCATACCCCAGGGAATTTGACATGCATGGAGCAATAAATAGACGGTAACATGTACACAGATTGTGGCAAGGAAGAAAATAAACATTGCGAGGTTTGAATTTTCTCCACAAGTGTTAACTCTAAGAAGCCGCCGATAATTGCAACATGTAGCGCCAGATCTAAGCTATCCATACATGTCAAAATTACTGAATTTGGTTGATATTTCATGCAATTATGAATGAATAAAGCAAGTCCATACCCCAGGGAATTTGACATGCATGGAGCAATAAATAGACGGTAACATGTACACAGATCGTGGCAAGGAAGAAAATAAACATTGCGAGGTTTGAATTTTCTCCACAAGTGTTAACTCTAAGAAGCCGCCGATAATTGCAACATGTAGCGCCAGATCTAAGCTATCCATACATGTCAAAATTACTGAATTTGGTTGATATTTCATGCAATTATGAATGAGTAAAGCAAGTCCATACCCCATGAAATTTGACATGCATGGAGCAATAAATAGACGGTAACATGTACACAGATGTTGGCCGGAAAGAAAATAAACATTGCGAGGTTTGAATTTTCTCCACAAGTTTTAACTCTAAGAAGCCGCCGATAATTGCAACATGTAGCGCCAGATCTAAGCTATCCATACATGTCAAAATTACTGAATTTGGTTGATATTTCATGCAATTATGAATGAGTAAAGCAAGTCCATACCCCAGGGAATTTGACATGCATGGAGCAATAAATAGACGGTAACATGTACACAGATGTTGGCCGGAAAGAAAATAAACATTGCGAGGTTTGAATTTTCTCCACAAGTTTTAACTCTAAGAAGCCGCCGATGATTGCAACATGTAGCGCCAGATCTAAGCTATCCATACATGTCAAAATTACTGCATTTGGTTGATATTTTATGCAATTATGAATGAATAAAGCAAGTCCATACCCCAGGGAATTTGACATGCATGGAGCAATAAATAGACGGTAATATGTACACAGATGTTGGCCGGAAAGAAAATAAACATTGCGAGGTTTGAATTTTCTCCACAAGTTTTAACTCTAAGAAGCCGCCGATAATTGCAACATGTAGCGCCAGATCTAAGCTATCCATACATGTCAAAATTACTGTATTTGGTTTATATTTCATGCAATTATGAATGAATAAAGCAAGTCCATACCCAGGGAATTTGACATGCATGGAGCAATAAATAGACGGTAACATGTACACAGATCGTGGCAAGGAAGAAAATAAACATTGCGAGGTTTGAATTTTCTCCACAAGTGTTAACTCTAAGAAGCCGCCGATAATTGCAACATGTAGCGCCAGATCTAAGCTATCCATACATGTCAAAATTACTGAATTTGGTTGATATTTCATGCAATTATGAATGAATAAAGCAAGTCCATACCCCAGGGAATTTGACATGCATGGAGCAATAAATAGACGGTAACATGTACACAGATCGTGGCAAGGAAGAAAATAAACATTGCGAGGTTTGAATTTTCTCCACAAGTTTTAACTCTAAGAAGCCGCCGATGATTGCAACATGTAGCGCCAGATCTAAGCTATCCATACATGTCAAAATTACTGCATTTGGTTGATATTTCATGCAATTATGAATGAGTAAAGCAAGTCCATACCCCAAGGAATTTGACATGCATGGAGCAATAAATAGACGGTAACATGTACACAGATGTTGGCCGGAAAGAAAATAAACATTGCGAGGTTTGAATTTTCTTTTGATTGCAACATGTAGCGCCAGATCTAAGCTATCCATACATGTCAAAATTACTGCATTTGGTTGATATTTCATGCAATTATGAATGAATAAAGCAAGTCCATACCCCAGGGAATTTGACATGCATGGAGCAATAAATAGACGGTAACATGTACACAGATGTTGGCCGGAAAGAAAATAAACATTGCGAGGTTTGAATTTTCTCCACAAGTTTTAACTCTAAGAAGCCGCCGATGATTGCAACATGTAGCGCCAGATCTAAGCTATCCATACATGTCAAAATAACTGCATTTGGTTGATATTTCATGCAATTATGAATGAATAAAGCAAGTCCATACCCCAGGGAATTTGACATGCATGGAGCAATAAATAGACGGTAACATGTACACAGATCGTGGCAAGGAAGAAAATAAACATTGCGAGGTTTGAATTTTCTCCACAAGTGTTAACTCTAAGAAGCCGCCGATAATTGCAACATGTAGCGCCAGATCTAAGCTATCCATACATGTCAAAATTACTGAATTTGGTTGATATTTCATGCAATTATGAATGAGTAAAGCAAGTCCATACCCCAGGGAATTTGACATGCATGGAGCAATAAATAGACGGTAACATGTACACAGATGTTGGCCGGAAAGAAAATAAACATTGCGAGGTTTGAATTTTCTCCACAAGTTTTAACTCTAAGAAGCCGCCGATGATTGCAACATGTAGCGCCAGATCTAAGCTATCCATACATGTCAAAATTACTGCATTTGGTTGATATTTCATGCAATTATGAATGAATAAAGCAAGTCCATACCCCAGGGAATTTGACATGCATGGAGCAATAAATAGACGGTAACATGTACACAGATGTTGGCCGGAAAGAAAATAAACATTGCGAGGTTTGAATTTTCTCCACAAGTTTTAACTCTAAGAAGCCGCCGATGATTGCAACATGTAGCGCCAGATCTAAGCTATCCATACATGTCAAAATTACTGCATTTGGTTGATATTTCATGCAATTATGAATGAATAAAGCAAGTCCATACCCCAGGGAATTTGACATGCATGGAGCAATAAATAGACGGTAATATGTACACAGATGTTGGCCGGAAAGAAAATAAACATTGCGAGGTTTGAATTTTCTCCACAAGTTTTAACTCTAAGAAGCCGCCGATAATTGCAACATGTAGCGCCAGATCTAAGCTATCCATACATGTCAAAATTACTGTATTTGGTTTATATTTCATGCAATTATGAATGAGTAAAGCAAGTCATACCCTAGGGAATTTGACATGCATGGAGCAATAAATAGACGGTAACATGTACACAGATGTTGGCCGGAAAGAAAATAAACATTGCGAGGTTTGAATTTTCTCCACAAGTTTTAACTCTAAGAAGCCGCCGATGATTGCAACATGTAGCGCCAGATCTAAGCTATCCATACATGTCAAAATTACTGCATTTGGTTGATATTTCATGCAATTATGAATGAATAAAGCAAGTCCATACCCCAGGGAATTTGACATGCATGGAGCAATAAATAGACGGTAACATGTACACAGATTGTGGCAAGGAAGAAAATAAACATTGCGAGGTTTGAATTTTCTCCACAAGTGTTAACTCTAAGAAGCCGCCGATAATTGCAACATGTAGCGCCAGATCTAAGCTATCCATACATGTCAAAATTACTGAATTTGGTTGATATTTCATGCAATTATGAATGAATAAAGCAAGTCCATACCCCAGGGAATTTGACATGCATGGAGCAATAAATAGACGGTAACATGTACACAGATCGTGGCAAGGAAGAAAATAAACATTGCGAGGTTTGAATTTTCTCCACAAGTGTTAACTCTAAGAAGCCGCCGATAATTGCAACATGTAGCGCCAGATCTAAGCTATCCATACATGTCAAAATTACTGAATTTGGTTGATATTTCATGCAATTATGAATGAGTAAAGCAAGTCCATACCCCATGAAATTTGACATGCATGGAGCAATAAATAGACGGTAACATGTACACAGATGTTGGCCGGAAAGAAAATAAACATTGCGAGGTTTGAATTTTCTCCACAAGTTTTAACTCTAAGAAGCCGCCGATAATTGCAACATGTAGCGCCAGATCTAAGCTATCCATACATGTCAAAATTACTGAATTTGGTTGATATTTCATGCAATTATGAATGAGTAAAGCAAGTCCATACCCAAGGGAATTTGACATGCATGGAGCAATAAATAGACGGTAACATGTACACAGATGTTGGCCGGAAAGAAAATAAACATTGCGAGGTTTGAATTTTCTCCACAAGTTTTAACTCTAAGAAGCCGCCGATGATTGCAACATGTAGCGCCAGATCTAAGCTATCCATACATGTCAAAATTACTGCATTTGGTTGATATTTTATGCAATTATGAATGAATAAAGCAAGTCCATACCCCAGGGAATTTGACATGCATGGAGCAATAAATAGACGGTAATATGTACACAGATGTTGGCCGGAAAGAAAATAAACATTGCGAGGTTTGAATTTTCTCCACAAGTTTTAACTCTAAGAAGCCGCCGATAATTGCAACATGTAGCGCCAGATCTAAGCTATCCATACATGTCAAAATTACTGTATTTGGTTTATATTTCATGCAATTATGAATGAGTAAAGCAAGTCATACCCTAGGGAATTTGACATGCATGGAGCAATAAATAGACGGTAACATGTACACAGATGTTGGCCGGAAAGAAAATAAACATTGCGAGGTTTGAATTTTCTCCACAAGTTTTAACTCTAAGAAGCCGCCGATGATTGCAACATGTAGCGCCAGATCTAAGCTATCCATACATGTCAAAATTACTGCATTTGGTTGATATTTCATGCAATTATGAATGAGTAAAGCAAGTCCATACCCCAAGGAATTTGACATGCATGGAGCAATAAATAGACGGTAACATGTACACAGATGTTGGCCGGAAAGAAAATAAACATTGCGAGGTTTGAATTTTCTTCACAAGTTTTAACTCTAAGAAGCCGCCGATGATTGCAACATGTAGCGCCAGATCTAAGCTATCCATACATGTCAAAATTACTGCATTTGGTTGATATTTCATGCAATTATGAATGAATAAAGCAAGTCCATACCCCAGGGAATTTGACATGCATGGAGCAATAAATAGACGGTAACATGTACACAGATCGTGGCAAGGAAGAAAATAAACATTGCGAGGTTTGAATTGTCTCAACAAGTGTTAACTCTAAGAAGCCGCCGATAATTGCAACATGTAGCGCCAGATCTAAGCTATCCATACATGTCAAAATTACTGTATTTGGTTTATATTTCATGCAATTATGAATGAGTAAAGCAAGTCATACCCTAGGGAATTTGACATGCATGGAGCAATAAATAGACGGTAACATGTACACAGATGTTGGCCGGAAAGAAAATAAACATTGCGAGGTTTGAATTTTCTCCACAAGTTTTAACTCTAAGAAGCCGCCGATGATTGCAACATGTAGCGCCAGATCTAAGCTATCCATACATGTCAAAATTACTGTATTTGGTTTATATTTCATGCAATTATGAATGGGTAAAGCAAGTCATACCCTAGGGAATTTGACATGCATGGAGCAATAAATAGACGGTAACATGTACACAGATGTTGGCCGGAAAGAAAATAAACATTGCGAGGTTTGAATTTTCTCCACAAGTTTTAACTCTAAGAAGCCGCCGATGATTGCAACATGTAGCGCCAGATCTAAGCTATCCATACATGTCAAAATTACTGCATTTGGTTGATATTTCATGCAATTATGAATGAATAAAGCAAGTCCATACCCCAGGGAATTTGACATGCATGGAGCAATAAATAGACGGTAACATGTACACAGATCGTGGCAAGGAAGAAAATAAACATTGCGAGGTTTGAATTTTCTCCACAAGTGTTAACTCTAAGAAGCCGCCGATAATTGCAACATGTAGCGCCAGATCTAAGCTATCCATACATGTCAAAATTACTGAATTTGGTTGATATTTCATGCAATTATGAATGAGTAAAGCAAGTCCATACCCCAGGGAATTTGACATGCATGGAGCAATAAATAGACGGTAACATGTACACAGATGTTGGCCGGAAAGAAAATAAACATTGCGAGGTTTGAATTTTCTCCACAAGTTTTAACTCTAAGAAGCCGCCGATGATTGCAACATGTAGCGCCAGATCTAAGCTATCCATACATGTCAAAATTACTGCATTTGGTTGATATTTCATGCAATTATGAATGAATAAAGCAAGTCCATACCCCAGGGAATTTGACATGCATGGAGCAATAAATAGACGGTAACATGTACACAGATGTTGGCCGGAAAGAAAATAAACATTGCGAGGTTTGAATTTTCTCCACAAGTTTTAACTCTAAGAAGCCGCCGATGATTGCAACATGTAGCGCCAGATCTAAGCTATCCATACATGTCAAAATTACTGCATTTGGTTGATATTTCATGCAATTATGAATGAATAAAGCAAGTCCATACCCCAGGGAATTTGACATGCATGGAGCAATAAATAGACGGTAATATGTACACAGATGTTGGCCGGAAAGAAAATAAACATTGCGAGGTTTGAATTTTCTCCACAAGTTTTAACTCTAAGAAGCCGCCGATAATTGCAACATGTAGCGCCAGATCTAAGCTATCCATACATGTCAAAATTACTGTATTTGGTTTATATTTCATGCAATTATGAATGAGTAAAGCAAGTCATACCCTAGGGAATTTGACATGCATGGAGCAATAAATAGACGGTAACATGTACACAGATGTTGGCCGGAAAGAAAATAAACATTGCGAGGTTTGAATTTTCTCCACAAGTTTTAACTCTAAGAAGCCGCCGATGATTGCAACATGTAGCGCCAGATCTAAGCTATCCATACATGTCAAAATTACTGCATTTGGTTGATATTTCATGCAATTATGAATGAATAAAGCAAGTCCATACCCCAGGGAATTTGACATGCATGGAGCAATAAATAGACGGTAACATGTACACAGATCGTGGCAAGGAAGAAAATAAACATTGCGAGGTTTGAATTTTCTCCACAAGTGTTAACTCTAAGAAGCCGCCGATAATTGCAACATGTAGCGCCAGATCTAAGCTATCCATACATGTCAAAATTACTGAATTTGGTTGATATTTCATGCAATTATGAATGAGTAAAGCAAGTCCATACCCCAAGGAATTTGACATGCATGGAGCAATAAATAGACGGTAACATGTACACAGATGTTGGCCGGAAAGAAAATAAACATTGCGAGGTTTGAATTTTCTCCACAAGTTTTAACTCTAAGAAGCCGCCGATGATTGCAACATGTAGCGCCAGATCTAAGCTATCCATACATGTCAAAATTACTGCATTTGGTTGATATTTCATGCAATTATGAATGAATAAAGCAAGTCCATACCCCAGGGAATTTGACATGCATGGAGCAATAAATAGACGGTAACATGTACACAGATCGTGGCAAGGAAGAAAATAAACATTGCGAGGTTTGAATTTTCTCAACAAGTGTTAACTCTAAGAAGCCGCCGATAATTGCAACATGTAGCGCCAGATCTAAGCTATCCATACATGTCAAAATTACTGAATTTGGTTGATATTTCATGCAATTATGAATGAGTAAAGCAAGTCCATACCCCAGGGAATTTGACATGCATGGAGCAATAAATAGACGGTAACATGTACACAGATGTTGCCCGGAAAGAAAATAAACATTGCGAGGTTTGAATTTTCTCCACAAGTTTTAACTCTAAGAAGCCGCCGATAATTGCAACATGTAGCGCCAGATCTAAGCTATCCATACATGTCAAAATTACTGCATTTGGTTGATATTTCATGCAATTATGAATGAATAAAGCAAGTCCATACCCCAGGGAATTTGACATGCATGGAGCAATAAATAGACGGTAACATGTACACAGATCGTGGCAAGGAAGAAAATAAACATTGCGAGGTTTGAATTTTCTCCACAAGTGTTAACTCTAAGAAGCCGCCGATAATTGCAACATGTAGCGCCAGATCTAAGCTATCCATACATGTCAAAATTACTGAATTTGGTTGATATTTCATGCAATTATGAATGAGTAAAGCAAGTCCATACCCCAGGGAATTTGACATGCATGGAGCAATAAATAGACGGTAACATGTACACAGATGTTGGCCGGAAAGAAAATAAACATTGCGAGGTTTGAATTTTCTCCACAAGTTTTAACTCTAAGAAGCCGCCGATGATTGCAACATGTAGCGCCAGATCTAAGCTATCCATACATGTCAAAATTACTGCATTTGGTTGATATTTCATGCAATTATGAATGAATAAAGCAAGTCCATACCCCAGGGAATTTGACATGCATGGAGCAATAAATAGACGGTAACATGTACACAGATGTTGGCCGGAAAGAAAATAAACATTGCGAGGTTTGAATTTTCTCCACAAGTTTTAACTCTAAGAAGCCGCCGATAATTGCAACATGTAGCGCCAGATCTAAGCTATCCATACATGTCAAAATTACTGAATTTGGTTGATATTTCATGCAATTATGAATGAGTAAAGCAAGTCCATACCCCAGGGAATTTGACATGCATGGAGCAATAAATAGACGGTAACATGTACACAGATGTTGGCCGGAAAGAAAAAAAAACATTGCGAGGTTTGAATTTTCTCCACAAGTTTTAACTCTAAGAAGCCGCCGATGATTGCAACATGTAGCGCCAGATCTAAGCTATCCATACATGTCAAAATTACTGCATTTGGTTGATATTTCATGCAATTATGAATGAATAAAGCAAGTCCATACCCCAGGGAATTTGACATGCATGGAGCAATAAATAGACGGTAATATGTACACAGATGTTGGCCGGAAAGAAAATAAACATTGCGAGGTTTGAATTTTCTCCACAAGTTTTAACTCTAAGAAGCCGCCGATAATTGCAACATGTAGCGCCAGATCTAAGCTATCCATACATGTCAAAATTACTGTATTTGGTTTATATTTCATGCAATTATGAATGAGTAAAGCAAGTCATACCCTAGGGAATTTGACATGCATGGAGCAATAAATAGACGGTAACATGTACACAGATGTTGGCCGGAAAGAAAATAAACATTGCGAGGTTTGAATTTTCTCCACAAGTTTTAACTCTAAGAAGCCGCCGATGATTGCAACATGTAGCGCCAGATCTAAGCTATCCATACATGTCAAAATTACTGCATTTGGTTGATATTTCATGCAATTATGAATGAATAAAGCAAGTCCATACCCCAGGGAATTTGACATGCATGGAGCAATAAATAGACGGTAACATGTACACAGATCGTGGCAAGGAAGAAAATAAACATTGCGAGGTTTGAATTTTCTCCACAAGTGTTAACTCTAAGAAGCCGCCGATAATTGCAACATGTAGCGCCAGATCTAAGCTATCCATACATGTCAAAATTACTGAATTTGGTTGATATTTCATGCAATTATGAATGAGTAAAGCAAGTCCATACCCCAAGGAATTTGACATGCATGGAGCAATAAATAGACGGTAACATGTACACAGATGTTGGCCGGAAAGAAAATAAACATTGCGAGGTTTGAATTTTCTCCACAAGTTTTAACTCTAAGAAGCCGCCGATGATTGCAACATGTAGCGCCAGATCTAAGCTATCCATACATGTCAAAATTACTGCATTTGGTTGATATTTCATGCAATTATGAATGAATAAAGCAAGTCCATACCCCAGGGAATTTGACATGCATGGAGCAATAAATAGACGGTAACATGTACACAGATCGTGGCAAGGAAGAAAATAAACATTGCGAGGTTTGAATTTTCTCAACAAGTGTTAACTCTAAGAAGCCGCCGATAATTGCAACATGTAGCGCCAGATCTAAGCTATCCATACATGTCAAAATTACTGAATTTGGTTGATATTTCATGCAATTATGAATGAGTAAAGCAAGTCCATACCCCAGGGAATTTGACATGCATGGAGCAATAAATAGACGGTAACATGTACACAGATGTTGGCCGGAAAGAAAATAAACATTGCGAGGTTTGAATTTTCTCCACAAGTTTTAACTCTAAGAAGCCGCCGATGATTGCAACATGTAGCGCCAGATCTAAGCTATCCATACATGTCAAAATTACTGCATTTGGTTGATATTTCATGCAATTATGAATGAATAAAGCAAGTCCATACCCCAGGGAATTTGACATGCATGGAGCAATAAATAGACGGTAATATGTACACAGATGTTGGCCGGAAAGAAAATAAACATTGCGAGGTTTGAATTTTCTCCACAAGTTTTAACTCTAAGAAGCCGCCGATAATTGCAACATGTAGCGCCAGATTTAAGCTATCCATACATGTCAAAATTACTGTATTTGGTTTATATTTCATGCAATTATGAATGAGTAAAGCAAGTCATACCCTAGGGAATTTGACATGCATGGAGCAATAAATAGACGGTAACATGTACACAGATGTTGGCCGGAAAGAAAATAAACATTGCGAGGTTTGAATTTTCTCCACAAGTTTTAACTCTAAGAAGCCGCCGATGATTGCAACATGTAGCGCCAGATCTAAGCTATCCATACATGTCAAAATTACTGCATTTGGTTGATATTTCATGCAATTATGAATGAATAAAGCAAGTCCATACCCCAGGGAATTTGACATGCATGGAGCAATAAATAGACGGTAACATGTACACAGATCGTGGCAAGGAAGAAAATAAACATTGCGAGGTTTGAATTTTCTCCACAAGTGTTAACTCTAAGAAGCCGCCGATAATTGCAACATGTAGCGCCAGATCTAAGCTATCCATACATGTCAAAATTACTGAATTTGGTTGATATTTCATGCAATTATGAATGAGTAAAGCAAGTCCATACCCCAAGGAATTTGACATGCATGGAGCAATAAATAGACGGTAACATGTACACAGATGTTGGCCGGAAAGAAAATAAACATTGCGAGGTTTGAATTTTCTCCACAAGTTTTAACTCTAAGAAGCCGCCGATGATTGCAACATGTAGCGCCAGATCTAAGCTATCCATACATGTCAAAATTACTGCATTTGGTTGATATTTCATGCAATTATGAATGAATAAAGCAAGTCCATACCCCAGGGAATTTGACATGCATGGAGCAATAAATAGACGGTAACATGTACACAGATCGTGGCAAGGAAGAAAATAAACATTGCGAGGTTTGAATTTTCTCAACAAGTGTTAACTCTAAGAAGCCGCCGATAATTGCAACATGTAGCGCCAGATCTAAGCTATCCATACATGTCAAAATTACTGAATTTGGTTGATATTTCATGCAATTATGAATGAGTAAAGCAAGTCCATACCCCAGGGAATTTGACATGCATGGAGCAATAAATAGACGGTAACATGTACACAGATGTTGGCCGGAAAGAAAATAAACATTGCGAGGTTTGAATTTTCTCCACAAGTTTTAACTCTAAGAAGCCGCCGATGATTGCAACATGTAGCGCCAGATCTAAGCTATCCATACATGTCAAAATTACTGCATTTGGTTGATATTTCATGCAATTATGAATGAATAAAGCAAGTCCATACCCCAGGGAATTTGACATGCATGGAGCAATAAATAGACGGTAACATGTACACAGATCGTGGCAAGGAAGAAAATAAACATTGCGAGGTTTGAATTTTCTCCACAAGTGTTAACTCTAAGAAGCCGCCGATAATTGCAACATGTAGCGCCAGATCTAAGCTATCCATACATGTCAAAATTACTGCATTTGGTTGATATTTCATGCAATTATGAATGAGTAAAGCAAGTCCATACCCCAGGGAATTTGACATGCATGGAGCAATAAATAGACGGTAACATGTACACAGATGTTGGCCGGAAAGAAAATAAACATTGCGAGGTTTAAATTTTCTCCACAAGTTTTAACTCTAAGAAGCCGCCGATAATTGCAACATGTAGCGCCAGATCTAAGCTATCCATACATGTCAAAATTACTGCATTTGGTTGATATTTCATGCAATTATGAATGAATAAAGCAAGTCCATACCCCAGGGAATTTGACATGCATGGAGCAATAAATAGACGGTAACATGTACACAGATCGTGGCAAGGAAGAAAATAAACATTGCGAGGTTTGAATTTTCTCCACAAGTGTTAACTCTAAGAAGCCGCCGATAATTGCAACATGTAGCGCCAGATCTAAGCTATCCATACATGTCAAAATTACTGAATTTGGTTGATATTTCATGCAATTATGAATGAGTAAAGCAAGTCCATACCCCAGGGAATTTGACATGCATGGAGCAATAAATAGACGGTAACATGTACACAGATGTTGGCCGGAAAGAAAATAAACATTGCGAGGTTTGAATTTTCTCAACAAGTGTTAACTCTCAGAAGCCGCCGATAATTGCAACATGTAGCGCCAGATCTAAGCTATCCATACATGTCAAAATTACTGCATTTGGTTGATATTTCATGCAATTATGAATGAATAAAGCAAGTCCATACCCCAGGGAATTTGACATGCATGGAGCAATAAATAGACGGTAATATGTACACAGATGTTGGCCGGAAAGAAAATAAACATTGCGAGGTTTGAATTTTCTCCACAAGTTTTAACTCTAAGAAGCCGCCGATGATTGCAACATGTAGCGCCAGATCTAAGCTATCCATACATGTCAAAATTACTGCATTTGGTTGATATTTCATGCAATTATGAATGAATAAAGCAAGTCCATACCCCAGGGAATTTGACATGCATGGAGCAATAAATAGACGGTAATATGTACACAGATGTTGGCCGGAAAGAAAATAAACATTGCGAGGTTTGAATTTTCTCCACAAGTTTTAACTCTAAGAAGCCGCCGATAATTGCAACATGTAGCGCCAGATCTAAGCTATCTATACATGTCAAAATTACTGTATTTGGTTTATATTTCATGCAATTATGAATGAGTAAAGCAAGTCATACCCTAGGGAATTTGACATGCATGGAGCAATAAATAGACGGTAACATGTACACAGATGTTGGCCGGAAAGAAAATAAACATTGCGAGGTTTGAATTTTCTCCACAAGTTTTAACTCTAAGAAGCCGCCGATGATTGCAACATGTAGCGCCAGATCTAAGCTATCCATACATGTCAAAATTACTGCATTTGGTTGATATTTCATGCAATTATGAATGAATAAAGCAAGTCCATACCCCAGGGAATTTGACATGCATGGAGCAATAAATAGACGGTAACATGTACACAGATCGTGGCAAGGAAGAAAATAAACATTGCGAGGTTTGAATTTTCTCCACAAGTGTTAACTCTAAGAAGCCGCCGATAATTGCAACATGTAGCGCCAGATCTAAGCTATCCATACATGTCAAAATTACTGAATTTGGTTGATATTTCATGCAATTATGAATGAGTAAAGCAAGTCCATACCCCAAGGAATTTGACATGCATGGAGCAATAAATAGACGGTAACATGTACACAGATGTTGGCCGGAAAGAAAATAAACATTGCGAGGTTTGAATTTTCTCCACAAGTTTTAACTCTAAGAAGCCGCCGATGATTGCAACATGTAGCGCCAGATCTAAGCTATCCATACATGTCAAAATTACTGCATTTGGTTGATATTTCATGCAATTATGAATGAATAAAGCAAGTCCATACCCCAGGGAATTTGACATGCATGGAGCAATAAATAGACGGTAACATGTACACAGATCGTGGCAAGGAAGAAAATAAACATTGCGAGGTTTGAATTTTCTCAACAAGTGTTAACTCTAAGAAGCCGCCGATAATTGCAACATGTAGCGCCAGATCTAAGCTATCCATACATGTCAAAATTACTGAATTTGGTTGATATTTCATGCAATTATGAATGAGTAAAGCAAGTCCATACCCCAGGGAATTTGACATGCATGGAGCAATAAATAGACGGTAACATGTACACAGATGTTGGCCGGAAAGAAAATAAACATTGCGAGGTTTGAATTTTCTCCACAAGTTTTAACTCTAAGAAGCCGCCGATAATTGCAACATGTAGCGCCAGATCTAAGCTATCCATACATGTCAAAATTACTGCATTTGGTTGATATTTCATGCAATTATGAATGAATAAAGCAAGTCCATACCCCAGGGAATTTGACATGCATGGAGCAATAAATAGACGGTAATATGTACACAGATGTTGGCCGGAAAGAAAATAAACATTGCGAGGTTTGAATTTTCTCCACAAGTTTTAACTCTAAGAAGCCGCCGATAATTGCAACATGTAGCGCCAGATCTAAGCTATCCATACATGTCAAAATTACTGAATTTGGTTGATATTTCATGCAATTATGAATGAGTAAAGCAAGTCCATACCCCAGGGAATTTGACATGCATGGAGCAATAAATAGACGGTAACATGTACACAGATGTTGGCCGGAAAGAAAATAAACATTGCGAGGTTTGAATTTTCTCCACAAGTTTTAACTCTAAGAAGCCGCCGATAATTGCAACATGTAGCGCCAGATCTAAGCTATCTATACATGTCAAAATTACTGTATTTGGTTTATATTTCATGCAATTATGAATGAGTAAAGCAAGTCATACCCTAGGGAATTTGACATGCATGGAGCAATAAATAGACGGTAACATGTACACAGATGTTGGCCGGAAAGAAAATAAACATTGCGAGGTTTGAATTTTCTCCACAAGTTTTAACTCTAAGAAGCCGCCGATGATTGCAACATGTAGCGCCAGATCTAAGCTATCCATACATGTCAAAATTACTGCATTTGGTTGATATTTCATGCAATTATGAATGAATAAAGCAAGTCCATACCCCAGGGAATTTGACATGCATGGAGCAATAAATAGACGGTAACATGTACACAGATCGTGGCAAGGAAGAAAATAAACATTGCGAGGTTTGAATTTTCTCAACAAGTGTTAACTCTAAGAAGCCGCCGATAATTGCAACATGTAGCGCCAGATCTAAGCTATCCATACATGTCAAAATTACTGAATTTGGTTGATATTTCATGCAATTATGAATGAGTAAAGCAAGTCCATACCCCAGGGAATTTGACATGCATGGAGCAATAAATAGACGGTAACATGTACACAGATGTTGGCCGGAAAGAAAATAAACATTGCGAGGTTTGAATTTTCTCCACAAGTTTTAACTCTAAGAAGCCGCCGATAATTGCAACATGTAGCGCCAGATCTAAGCTATCCATACATGTCAAAATTACTGCATTTGGTTGATATTTCATGCAATTATGAATGAATAAAGCAAGTCCATACCCCAGGGAATTTGACATGCATGGAGCAATAAATAGACGGTAACATGTACACAGATCGTGGCAAGGAAGAAAATAAACATTGCGAGGTTTGAATTTTCTCCACAAGTGTTAACTCTAAGAAGCCGCCGATAATTGCAACATGTAGCGCCAGATCTAAGCTATCCATACATGTCAAAATTACTGAATTTGGTTGATATTTCATGCAATTATGAATGAGTAAAGCAAGTCCATACCCCAGGGAATTTGACATGCATGGAGCAATAAATAGACGGTAACATGTACACAGATGTTGGCCGGAAAGAAAATAAACATTGCGAGGTTTGAATTTTCTCCACAAGTTTTAACTCTAAGAAGCCGCCGATGATTGCAACATGTAGCGCCAGATCTAAGCTATCCATACATGTCAAAATTACTGCATTTGGTTGATATTTCATGCAATTATGAATGAATAAAGCAAGTCCATACCCCAGGGAATTTGACATGCATGGAGCAATAAATAGACGGTAACATGTACACAGATGTTGGCCGGAAAGAAAATAAACATTGCGAGGTTCGAATTTTCTCCACAAGTTTTAACTCTAAGAAGCCGCCGATAATTGCAACATGTAGCGCCAGATCTAAGCTATCCATACATGTCAAAATTACTGAATTTGGTTGATATTTCATGCAATTATGAATGAGTAAAGCAAGTCCATACCCCAGGGAATTTGACATGCATGGAGCAATAAATAGACCGTAATATGTACACAGATGTTGGCCGGAAAGAAAATAAACATTGCGAGGTTTGAATTTTCTCCACAAGTTTTAACTCTAAGAAGCCGCCGATAATTGCAACATGTAGCGCCAGATCTAAGCTATCCATACATGTCAAAATTACTGTATTTGGTTTATATTTCATGCAATTATGAATGAGTAAAGCAAGTCATACCCTAGGGAATTTGACATGCATGGAGCAATAAATAGACGGTAACATGTACACAGATGTTGGCCGGAAAGAAAATAAACATTGCGAGGTTTGAATTTTCTCCACAAGTTTTAACTCTAAGAAGCCGCCGATGATTGCAACATGTAGCGCCAGATCTAAGCTATCCATACATGTCAAAATTACTGCATTTGGTTGATATTTCATGCAATTATGAATGAATAAAGCAAGTCCATACCCCAGGGAATTTGACATGCATGGAGCAATAAATAGACGGTAACATGTACACAGATCGTGGCAAGGAAGAAAATAAACATTGCGAGGTTTGAATTTTCTCCACAAGTGTTAACTCTAAGAAGCCGCCGATAATTGCAACATGTAGCGCCAGATCTAAGCTATCCATACATGTCAAAATTACTGAATTTGGTTGATATTTCATGCAATTATGAATGAGTAAAGCAAGTCCATACCCCAAGGAATTTGACATGCATGGAGCAATAAATAGACGGTAACATGTACACAGATGTTGGCCGGAAAGAAAATAAACATTGCGAGGTTTGAATTTTCTCCACAAGTTTTAACTCTAAGAAGCCGCCGATGATTGCAACATGTAGCGCCAGATCTAAGCTATCCATACATGTCAAAATTACTGCATTTGGTTGATATTTCATGCAATTATGAATGAATAAAGCAAGTCCATACCCCAGGGAATTTGACATGCATGGAGCAATAAATAGACGGTAACATGTACACAGATCGTGGCAAGGAAGAAAATAAACATTGCGAGGTTTGAATTTTCTCAACAAGTGTTAACTCTAAGAAGCCGCCGATAATTGCAACATGTAGCGCCAGATCTAAGCTATCCATACATGTCAAAATTACTGAATTTGGTTGATATTTCATGCAATTATGAATGAGTAAAGCAAGTCCATACCCCAGGGAATTTGACATGCATGGAGCAATAAATAGACGGTAACATGTACACAGATGTTGGCCGGAAAGAAAATAAACATTGCGAGGTTTGAATTTTCTCCACAAGTTTTAACTCTAAGAAGCCGCCGATAATTGCAACATGTAGCGCCAGATCTAAGCTATCCATACATGTCAAAATTACTGCATTTGGTTGATATTTCATGCAATTATGAATGAATAAAGCAAGTCCATACCCCAGGGAATTTGACATGCATGGAGCAATAAATAGACGGTAATATGTACACAGATGTTGGCCGGAAAGAAAATAAACATTGCGAGGTTTGAATTTTCTCCACAAGTTTTAACTCTAAGAAGCCGCCGATAATTGCAACATGTAGCGCCAGATCTAAGCTATCCATACATGTCAAAATTACTGCATTTGGTTGATATTTCATGCAATTATGAATGAATAAAGCAAGTCCATACCCCAGGGAATTTGACATGCATGGAGCAATAAATAGACGGTAATATGTACACAGATGTTGGCCGGAAAGAAAATAAACATTGCGAGGTTTGAATTTTCTCCACAAGTTTTAACTCTAAGAAGCCGCCGATAATTGCAACATGTAGCGCCAGATCTAAGCTATCTATACATGTCAAAATTACTGTATTTGGTTTATATTTCATGCAATTATGAATGAGTAAAGCAAGTCATACCCTAGGGAATTTGACATGCATGGAGCAATAAATAGACGGTAACATGTACACAGATGTTGGCCGGAAAGAAAATAAACATTGCGAGGTTTGAATTTTCTCCACAAGTTTTAACTCTAAGAAGCCGCCGATGATTGCAACATGTAGCGCCAGATCTAAGCTATCCATACATGTCAAAATTACTGCATTTGGTTGATATTTCATGCAATTATGAATGAATAAAGCAAGTCCATACCCCAGGGAATTTGACATGCATGGAGCAATAAATAGACGGTAACATGTACACAGATCGTGGCAAGGAAGAAAATAAACATTGCGAGGTTTGAATTTTCTCCACAAGTGTTAACTCTAAGAAGCCGCCGATAATTGCAACATGTAGCGCCAGATCTAAGCTATCCATACATGTCAAAATTACTGAATTTGGTTGATATTTCATGCAATTATGAATGAGTAAAGCAAGTCCATACCCCAAGGAATTTGACATGCATGGAGCAATAAATAGACGGTAACATGTACACAGATGTTGGCCGGAAAGAAAATAAACATTGCGAGGTTTGAATTTTCTCCACAAGTTTTAACTCTAAGAAGCCGCCGATGATTGCAACATGTAGCGCCAGATCTAAGCTATCCATACATGTCAAAATTACTGCATTTGGTTGATATTTCATGCAATTATGAATGAATAAAGCAAGTCCATACCCCAGGGAATTTGACATGCATGGAGCAATAAATAGACGGTAACATGTACACAGATCGTGGCAAGGAAGAAAATAAACATTGCGAGGTTTGAATTTTCTCAACAAGTGTTAACTCTAAGAAGCCGCCGATAATTGCAACATGTAGCGCCAGATCTAAGCTATCCATACATGTCAAAATTACTGAATTTGGTTGATATTTCATGCAATTATGAATGAGTAAAGCAAGTCCATACCCCAGGGAATTTGACATGCATGGAGCAATAAATAGACGGTAACATGTACACAGATGTTGGCCGGAAAGAAAATAAACATTGCGAGGTTGAATTTTCTCCACAAGTTTGAACTCTAGGCAGCCGCCGATGATTGCAACATGTAGGGCCGGATCTAAGCTATACATACATGTCAAAATTACTGCATTTGGTTGATATTTCATGCAATTATGAATGAGTAAAGCAAGTCCATACCCCAGGGAATTTGACATGCATGGAGCAATAAACAGACGGTAATATGTACACAGATGTTGGCCGGAAAGAAAATAAACATTGCGAGGTTTGAATTTTCTCCACAAGTTTGAACTCTAAGAAGCCGCCGATAATTGCAACATGTAGGGCCAGATCTAAGCTATACATACATGTCAAAATTACCGAATTTTGTTGATATTTGATGCAATTATGAATGAATAAAGCAAGTCCATACCCCAGGGAATTTGACATGCATGAAGCAATAAATAGACGGTAATATGTACACAGATGTTGGCCGGAAAGAAAATAAACATTGCGAGGTTTGAATTTTCTCCACAAGTTTTAACTCTAAGAAGCCGCCGATAATTGCAACATGTAGCGCCAGATCTAAGCTATCCATACATGTCAAAATTACTGAATTTGGTTGATATTTCATGCAATTATGAATGAGTAAAGCAAGTCCATACCCCAGGGAATTTGACATGCATGGAGCAATAAATAGACGGTAACATGTACACAGATGTTGGCCGGAAAGAAAATAAACATTGCGAGGTTTGAATTTTCTCCACAAGTTTTAACTCTAAGAAGCCGCCGATAATTGCAACATGTAGCGCCAGATCTAAGCTATCTATACATGTCAAAATTACTGTATTTGGTTTATATTTCATGCAATTATGAATGAGTAAAGCAAGTCATACCCTAGGGAATTTGACATGCATGGAGCAATAAATAGACGGTAACATGTACACAGATGTTGGCCGGAAAGAAAATAAACATTGCGAGGTTTGAATTTTCTCCACAAGTTTTAACTCTAAGAAGCCGCCGATGATTGCAACATGTAGCGCCAGATCTAAGCTATCCATACATGTCAAAATTACTGCATTTGGTTGATATTTCATGCAATTATGAATGAATAAAGCAAGTCCATACCCCAGGGAATTTGACATGCATGGAGCAATAAATAGACGGTAACATGTACACAGATCGTGGCAAGGAAGAAAATAAACATTGCGAGGTTTGAATTTTCTCAACAAGTGTTAACTCTAAGAAGCCGCCGATAATTGCAACATGTAGCGCCAGATCTAAGCTATCCATACATGTCAAAATTACTGAATTTGGTTGATATTTCATGCAATTATGAATGAGTAAAGCAAGTCCATACCCCAGGGAATTTGACATGCATGGAGCAATAAATAGACGGTAACATGTACACAGATGTTGGCCGGAAAGAAAATAAACATTGCGAGGTTTGAATTTTCTCCACAAGTTTTAACTCTAAGAAGCCGCCGATAATTGCAACATGTAGCGCCAGATCTAAGCTATCCATACATGTCAAAATTACTGCATTTGGTTGATATTTCATGCAATTATGAATGAATAAAGCAAGTCCATACCCCAGGGAATTTGACATGCATGGAGCAATAAATAGACGGTAACATGTACACAGATCGTGGCAAGGAAGAAAATAAACATTGCGAGGTTTGAATTTTCTCCACAAGTGTTAACTCTAAGAAGCCGCCGATAATTGCAACATGTAGCGCCAGATCTAAGCTATCCATACATGTCAAAATTACTGAATTTGGTTGATATTTCATGCAATTATGAATGAGTAAAGCAAGTCCATACCCCAGGGAATTTGACATGCATGGAGCAATAAATAGACGGTAACATGTACACAGATGTTGGCCGGAAAGAAAATAAACATTGCGAGGTTTGAATTTTCTCCACAAGTTTTAACTCTAAGAAGCCGCCGATGATTGCAACATGTAGCGCCAGATCTAAGCTATCCATACATGTCAAAATTACTGCATTTGGTTGATATTTCATGCAATTATGAATGAATAAAGCAAGTCCATACCCCAGGGAATTTGACATGCATGGAGCAATAAATAGACGGTAACATGTACACAGATGTTGGCCGGAAAGAAAATAAACATTGCGAGGTTCGAATTTTCTCCACAAGTTTTAACTCTAAGAAGCCGCCGATAATTGCAACATGTAGCGCCAGATCTAAGCTATCCATACATGTCAAAATTACTGAATTTGGTTGATATTTCATGCAATTATGAATGAGTAAAGCAAGTCCATACCCCAGGGAATTTGACATGCATGGAGCAATAAATAGACCGTAATATGTACACAGATGTTGGCCGGAAAGAAAATAAACATTGCGAGGTTTGAATTTTCTCCACAAGTTTTAACTCTAAGAAGCCGCCGATAATTGCAACATGTAGCGCCAGATCTAAGCTATCCATACATGTCAAAATTACTGTATTTGGTTTATATTTCATGCAATTATGAATGAGTAAAGCAAGTCATACCCTAGGGAATTTGACATGCATGGAGCAATAAATAGACGGTAACATGTACACAGATGTTGGCCGGAAAGAAAATAAACATTGCGAGGTTTGAATTTTCTCCACAAGTTTTAACTCTAAGAAGCCGCCGATGATTGCAACATGTAGCGCCAGATCTAAGCTATCCATACATGTCAAAATTACTGCATTTGGTTGATATTTCATGCAATTATGAATGAATAAAGCAAGTCCATACCCCAGGGAATTTGACATGCATGGAGCAATAAATAGACGGTAACATGTACACAGATCGTGGCAAGGAAGAAAATAAACATTGCGAGGTTTGAATTTTCTCCACAAGTGTTAACTCTAAGAAGCCGCCGATAATTGCAACATGTAGCGCCAGATCTAAGCTATCCATACATGTCAAAATTACTGAATTTGGTTGATATTTCATGCAATTATGAATGAGTAAAGCAAGTCCATACCCCAAGGAATTTGACATGCATGGAGCAATAAATAGACGGTAACATGTACACAGATGTTGGCCGGAAAGAAAATAAACATTGCGAGGTTTGAATTTTCTCCACAAGTTTTAACTCTAAGAAGCCGCCGATGATTGCAACATGTAGCGCCAGATCTAAGCTATCCATACATGTCAAAATTACTGCATTTGGTTGATATTTCATGCAATTATGAATGAATAAAGCAAGTCCATACCCCAGGGAATTTGACATGCATGGAGCAATAAATAGACGGTAACATGTACACAGATCGTGGCAAGGAAGAAAATAAACATTGCGAGGTTTGAATTTTCTCAACAAGTGTTAACTCTAAGAAGCCGCCGATAATTGCAACATGTAGCGCCAGATCTAAGCTATCCATACATGTCAAAATTACTGAATTTGGTTGATATTTCATGCAATTATGAATGAGTAAAGCAAGTCCATACCCCAGGGAATTTGACATGCATGGAGCAATAAATAGACGGTAACATGTACACAGATGTTGGCCGGAAAGAAAATAAACATTGCGAGGTTTGAATTTTCTCCACAAGTTTTAACTCTAAGAAGCCGCCGATAATTGCAACATGTAGCGCCAGATCTAAGCTATCCATACATGTCAAAATTACTGCATTTGGTTGATATTTCATGCAATTATGAATGAATAAAGCAAGTCCATACCCCAGGGAATTTGACATGCATGGAGCAATAAATAGACGGTAATATGTACACAGATGTTGGCCGGAAAGAAAATAAACATTGCGAGGTTTGAATTTTCTCCACAAGTTTTAACTCTAAGAAGCCGCCGATAATTGCAACATGTAGCGCCAGATCTAAGCTATCCATACATGTCAAAATTACTGAATTTGGTTGATATTTCATGCAATTATGAATGAGTAAAGCAAGTCCATACCCCAGGGAATTTGACATGCATGGAGCAATAAATAGACGGTAACATGTACACAGATGTTGGCCGGAAAGAAAATAAACATTGCGAGGTTTGAATTTTCTCCACAAGTTTTAACTCTAAGAAGCCGCCGATAATTGCAACATGTAGCGCCAGATCTAAGCTATCTATACATGTCAAAATTACTGTATTTGGTTTATATTTCATGCAATTATGAATGAGTAAAGCAAGTCATACCCTAGGGAATTTGACATGCATGGAGCAATAAATAGACGGTAACATGTACACAGATGTTGGCCGGAAAGAAAATAAACATTGCGAGGTTTGAATTTTCTCCACAAGTTTTAACTCTAAGAAGCCGCCGATGATTGCAACATGTAGCGCCAGATCTAAGCTATCCATACATGTCAAAATTACTGCATTTGGTTGATATTTCATGCAATTATGAATGAATAAAGCAAGTCCATACCCCAGGGAATTTGACATGCATGGAGCAATAAATAGACGGTAACATGTACACAGATCGTGGCAAGGAAGAAAATAAACATTGCGAGGTTTGAATTTTCTCAACAAGTGTTAACTCTAAGAAGCCGCCGATAATTGCAACATGTAGCGCCAGATCTAAGCTATCCATACATGTCAAAATTACTGAATTTGGTTGATATTTCATGCAATTATGAATGAGTAAAGCAAGTCCATACCCCAGGGAATTTGACATGCATGGAGCAATAAATAGACGGTAACATGTACACAGATGTTGGCCGGAAAGAAAATAAACATTGCGAGGTTTGAATTTTCTCCACAAGTTTTAACTCTAAGAAGCCGCCGATAATTGCAACATGTAGCGCCAGATCTAAGCTATCCATACATGTCAAAATTACTGCATTTGGTTGATATTTCATGCAATTATGAATGAATAAAGCAAGTCCATACCCCAGGGAATTTGACATGCATGGAGCAATAAATAGACGGTAACATGTACACAGATCGTGGCAAGGAAGAAAATAAACATTGCGAGGTTTGAATTTTCTCCACAAGTGTTAACTCTAAGAAGCCGCCGATAATTGCAACATGTAGCGCCAGATCTAAGCTATCCATACATGTCAAAATTACTGAATTTGGTTGATATTTCATGCAATTATGAATGAGTAAAGCAAGTCCATACCCCAGGGAATTTGACATGCATGGAGCAATAAATAGACGGTAACATGTACACAGATGTTGGCCGGAAAGAAAATAAACATTGCGAGGTTTGAATTTTCTCCACAAGTTTTAACTCTAAGAAGCCGCCGATGATTGCAACATGTAGCGCCAGATCTAAGCTATCCATACATGTCAAAATTACTGCATTTGGTTGATATTTCATGCAATTATGAATGAATAAAGCAAGTCCATACCCCAGGGAATTTGACATGCATGGAGCAATAAATAGACGGTAACATGTACACAGATGTTGGCCGGAAAGAAAATAAACATTGCGAGGTTCGAATTTTCTCCACAAGTTTTAACTCTAAGAAGCCGCCGATAATTGCAACATGTAGCGCCAGATCTAAGCTATCCATACATGTCAAAATTACTGAATTTGGTTGATATTTCATGCAATTATGAATGAGTAAAGCAAGTCCATACCCCAGGGAATTTGACATGCATGGAGCAATAAATAGACCGTAATATGTACACAGATGTTGGCCGGAAAGAAAATAAACATTGCGAGGTTTGAATTTTCTCCACAAGTTTTAACTCTAAGAAGCCGCCGATAATTGCAACATGTAGCGCCAGATCTAAGCTATCCATACATGTCAAAATTACTGTATTTGGTTTATATTTCATGCAATTATGAATGAGTAAAGCAAGTCATACCCTAGGGAATTTGACATGCATGGAGCAATAAATAGACGGTAACATGTACACAGATGTTGGCCGGAAAGAAAATAAACATTGCGAGGTTTGAATTTTCTCCACAAGTTTTAACTCTAAGAAGCCGCCGATGATTGCAACATGTAGCGCCAGATCTAAGCTATCCATACATGTCAAAATTACTGCATTTGGTTGATATTTCATGCAATTATGAATGAATAAAGCAAGTCCATACCCCAGGGAATTTGACATGCATGGAGCAATAAATAGACGGTAACATGTACACAGATCGTGGCAAGGAAGAAAATAAACATTGCGAGGTTTGAATTTTCTCCACAAGTGTTAACTCTAAGAAGCCGCCGATAATTGCAACATGTAGCGCCAGATCTAAGCTATCCATACATGTCAAAATTACTGAATTTGGTTGATATTTCATGCAATTATGAATGAGTAAAGCAAGTCCATACCCCAAGGAATTTGACATGCATGGAGCAATAAATAGACGGTAACATGTACACAGATGTTGGCCGGAAAGAAAATAAACATTGCGAGGTTTGAATTTTCTCCACAAGTTTTAACTCTAAGAAGCCGCCGATGATTGCAACATGTAGCGCCAGATCTAAGCTATCCATACATGTCAAAATTACTGCATTTGGTTGATATTTCATGCAATTATGAATGAATAAAGCAAGTCCATACCCCAGGGAATTTGACATGCATGGAGCAATAAATAGACGGTAACATGTACACAGATCGTGGCAAGGAAGAAAATAAACATTGCGAGGTTTGAATTTTCTCAACAAGTGTTAACTCTAAGAAGCCGCCGATAATTGCAACATGTAGCGCCAGATCTAAGCTATCCATACATGTCAAAATTACTGAATTTGGTTGATATTTCATGCAATTATGAATGAGTAAAGCAAGTCCATACCCCAGGGAATTTGACATGCATGGAGCAATAAATAGACGGTAACATGTACACAGATGTTGGCCGGAAAGAAAATAAACATTGCGAGGTTTGAATTTTCTCCACAAGTGTTAACTCTAAGAAGCCGCCGATAATTGCAACATGTAGCGCCAGATCTAAGCTATCCATACATGTCAAAATTACTGCATTTGGTTGATATTTCATGCAATTATGAATGAATAAAGCAAGTCCATACCCCAGGGAATTTGACATGCATGGAGCAATAAATAGACGGTAACATGTACACAGATCGTGGCAAGGAAGAAAATAAACATTGCGAGGTTTGAATTTTCTCCACAAGTGTTAACTCTAAGAAGCCGCCGATAATTGCAACATGTAGCGCCAGATCTAAGCTATCCATACATGTCAAAATTACTGAATTTGGTTGATATTTCATGCAATTATGAATGAGTAAAGCAAGTCCATACCCCAGGGAATTTGACATGCATGGAGCAATAAATAGACGGTAACATGTACACAGATGTTGGCCGGAAAGAAAATAAACATTGCGAGGTTTGAATTTTCTCCACAAGTTTTAACTCTAAGAAGCCGCCGATGATTGCAACATGTAGCGCCAGATCTAAGCTATCCATACATGTCAAAATTACTGCATTTGGTTGATATTTCATGCAATTATGAATGAATAAAGCAAGTCCATACCCCAGGGAATTTGACATGCATGGAGCAATAAATAGACGGTAATATGTACACAGATGTTGGCCGGAAAGAAAATAAACATTGCGAGGTTTGAATTTTCTCCACAAGTTTTAACTCTAAGAAGCCGCCGATGATTGCAACATGTAGCGCCAGATCTAAGCTATCCATACATGTCAAAATTACTGTATTTGGTTTATATTTCATGCAATTATGAATGAGTAAAGCAAGTCATACCCTAGGGAATTTGACATGCATGGAGCAATAAATAGACGGTAACATGTACACAGATGTTGGCCGGAAAGAAAATAAACATTGCGAGGTTTGAATTTTCTCCACAAGTTTTAACTCTAAGAAGCCGCCGATGATTGCAACATGTAGCGCCAGATCTAAGCTATCCATACATGTCAAAATTACTGCATTTGGTTGATATTTCATGCAATTATGAATGAATAAAGCAAGTCCATACCCCAGGGAATTTGACATGCATGGAGCAATAAATAGACGGTAACATGTACACAGATCGTGGCAAGGAAGAAAATAAACATTGCGAGGTTTGAATTTTCTCCACAAGTGTTAACTCTAAGAAGCCGCCGATAATTGCAACATGTAGCGCCAGATCTAAGCTATCCATACATGTCAAAATTACTGAATTTGGTTGATATTTCATGCAATTATGAATGAGTAAAGCAAGTCCATACCCCAAGGAATTTGACATGCATGGAGCAATAAATAGACGGTAACATGTACACAGATGTTGGCCGGAAAGAAAATAAACATTGCGAGGTTTGAATTTTCTCCACAAGTTTTAACTCTAAGAAGCCGCCGATGATTGCAACATGTAGCGCCAGATCTAAGCTATCCATACATGTCAAAATTACTGCATTTGGTTGATATTTCATGCAATTATGAATGAATAAAGCAAGTCCATACCCCAGGGAATTTGACATGCATGGAGCAATAAATAGACGGTAACATGTACACAGATCGTGGCAAGGAAGAAAATAAACATTGCGAGGTTTGAATTTTCTCCACAAGTGTTAACTCTAAGAAGCCGCCGATAATTGCAACATGTAGCGCCAGATCTAAGCTATCCATACATGTCAAAATTACTGAATTTGGTTGATATTTCATGCAATTATGAATGAGTAAAGCAAGTCCATACCCCAGGGAATTTGACATGCATGGAGCAATAAATAGACGGTAACATGTACACAGATGTTGGCCGGAAAGAAAATAAACATTGCGAGGTTTGAATTTTCTCCACAAGTTTTAACTCTAAGAAGCCGCCGATGATTGCAACATGTAGCGCCAGATCTAAGCTATCCATACATGTCAAAATTACTGTATTTGGTTTATATTTCATGCAATTATGAATGAGTAAAGCAAGTCATACCCTAGGGAATTTGACATGCATGGAGCAATAAATAGACGGTAACATGTACACAGATGTTGGCCGGAAAGAAAATAAACATTGCGAGGTTTGAATTTTCTCCACAAGTTTTAACTCTAAGAAGCCGCCGATGATTGCAACATGTAGCGCCAGATCTAAGCTATCCATACATGTCAAAATTACTGCATTTGGTTGATATTTCATGCAATTATGAATGAATAAAGCAAGTCCATACCCCAGGGAATTTGACATGCATGGAGCAATAAATAGACGGTAACATGTACACAGATCGTGGCAAGGAAGAAAATAAACATTGCGAGGTTTGAATTTTCTCCACAAGTGTTAACTCTAAGAAGCCGCCGATAATTGCAACATGTAGCGCCAGATCTAAGCTATCCATACATGTCAAAATTACTGAATTTGGTTGATATTTCATGCAATTATGAATGAGTAAAGCAAGTCCATACCCCAAGGAATTTGACATGCATGGAGCAATAAATAGACGGTAACATGTACACAGATGTTGGCCGGAAAGAAAATAAACATTGCGAGGTTTGAATTTTCTCCACAAGTTTTAACTCTAAGAAGCCGCCGATGATTGCAACATGTAGCGCCAGATCTAAGCTATCCATACATGTCAAAATTACTGCATTTGGTTGATATTTCATGCAATTATGAATGAATAAAGCAAGTCCATACCCCAGGGAATTTGACATGCATGGAGCAATAAATAGACGGTAACATGTACACAGATCGTGGCAAGGAAGAAAATAAACATTGCGAGGTTTGAATTTTCTCCACAAGTGTTAACTCTAAGAAGCCGCCGATAATTGCAACATGTAGCGCCAGATCTAAGCTATCCATACATGTCAAAATTACTGAATTTGGTTGATATTTCATGCAATTATGAATGAGTAAAGCAAGTCCATACCCCAGGGAATTTGACATGCATGGAGCAATAAATAGACGGTAACATGTACACAGATGTTGGCCGGAAAGAAAATAAACATTGCGAGGTTTGAATTTTCTCCACAAGTTTTAACTCTAAGAAGCCGCCGATGATTGCAACATGTAGCGCCAGATCTAAGCTATCCATACATGTCAAAATTACTGCATTTGGTTGATATTTCATGCAATTATGAATGAATAAAGCAAGTCCATACCCCAGGGAATTTGACATGCATGGAGCAATAAATAGACGGTAACATGTACACAGATCGTGGCAAGGAAGAAAATAAACATTGCGAGGTTTGAATTTTCTCAACAAGTGTTAACTTTCAGAAGCCGCCGATAATTGCAACATGTAGCGCCAGATCTAAGCTATCCATACATGTCAAAATTACTGAATTTGGTTGATATTTCATGCAATTATGAATGAGTAAAGCAAGTCCATACCCCAGGGAATTTGACATGCATGGAGCAATAAATAGACGGTAACATGTACACAGATGTTGGCCGGAAAGAAAATAAACATTGCGAGGTTTGAATTTTCTCCACAAGTTTTAACTCTAAGAAGCCGCCGATAATTGCAACATGTAGCGCCAGATCTAAGCTATCCATACATGTCAAAATTACTGAATTTGGTTGATATTTCATGCAATTATGAATGAGTAAAGCAAGTCCATACCCCAGGGAATTTGACATGCATGGAGCAATAAATAGACGGTAACATGTACACAGATGTTGGCCGGAAAGAAAATAAACATTGCGAGGTTTGAATTTTCTCCACAAGTTTTAACTCTAAGAAGCCGCCGATGATTGCAACATGTAGCGCCAGATCTAAGCTATCCATACATGTCAAAATTACTGCATTTGGTTGATATTTCATGCAATTATGAATGAATAAAGCAAGTCCATACCCCAGGGAATTTGACATGCATGGAGCAATAAATAGACGGTAACATGTACACAGATCGTGGCAAGGAAGAAAATAAACATTGCGAGGTTTGAATTTTCTCCACAAGTGTTAACTCTAAGAAGCCGCCGATAATTGCAACATGTAGCGCCAGATCTAAGCTATCCATACATGTCAAAATTACTGAATTTGGTTGATATTTCATGCAATTATGAATGAGTAAAGCAAGTCCATACCCCAAGGAATTTGACATGCATGGAGCAATAAATAGACGGTAACATGTACACAGATGTTGGCCGGAAAGAAAATAAACATTGCGAGGTTTGAATTTTCTCCACAAGTTTTAACTCTAAGAAGCCGCCGATGATTGCAACATGTAGCGCCAGATCTAAGCTATCCATACATGTCAAAATTACTGCATTTGGTTGATATTTCATGCAATTATGAATGAATAAAGCAAGTCCATACCCCAGGGAATTTGACATGCATGGAGCAATAAATAGACGGTAACATGTACACAGATCGTGGCAAGGAAGAAAATAAACATTGCGAGGTTTGAATTTTCTCAACAAGTGTTAACTCTAAGAAGCCGCCGATAATTGCAACATGTAGCGCCAGATCTAAGCTATCCATACATGTCAAAATTACTGAATTTGGTTGATATTTCATGCAATTATGAATGAGTAAAGCAAGTCCATACCCCAGGGAATTTGACATGCATGGAGCAATAAATAGACGGTAACATGTACACAGATGTTGGCCGGAAAGAAAATAAACATTGCGAGGTTTGAATTTTCTCCACAAGTTTTAACTCTAAGAAGCCGCCGATAATTGCAACATGTAGCGCCAGATCTAAGCTATCCATACATGTCAAAATTACTGCATTTGGTTGATATTTCATGCAATTATGAATGAATAAAGCAAGTCCATACCCCAGGGAATTTGACATGCATGGAGCAATAAATAGACGGTAACATGTACACAGATCGTGGCAAGGAAGAAAATAAACATTGCGAGGTTTGAATTTTCTCCACAAGTGTTAACTCTAAGAAGCCGCCGATAATTGCAACATGTAGCGCCAGATCTAAGCTATCCATACATGTCAAAATTACTGAATTTGGTTGATATTTCATGCAATTATGAATGAGTAAAGCAAGTCCATACCCCAGGGAATTTGACATGCATGGAGCAATAAATAGACGGTAACATGTACACAGATGTTGGCCGGAAAGAAAATAAACATTGCGAGGTTTGAATTTTCTCCACAAGTTTTAACTCTAAGAAGCCGCCGATGATTGCAACATGTAGCGCCAGATCTAAGCTATCCATACATGTCAAAATTACTGCATTTGGTTGATATTTCATGCAATTATGAATGAATAAAGCAAGTCCATACCCCAGGGAATTTGACATGCATGGAGCAATAAATAGACGGTAACATGTACACAGATCGTGGCAAGGAAGAAAATAAACATTGCGAGGTTTGAATTTTCTCAACAAGTGTTAACTCTCAGAAGCCGCCGATAATTGCAACATGTAGCGCCAGATCTAAGCTATCCATACATGTCAAAATTACTGAATTTGGTTGATATTTCATGCAATTATGAATGAGTAAAGCAAGTCCATACCCCAGGGAATTTGACATGCATGGAGCAATAAATAGACGGTAACATGTACACAGATGTTGGCCGGAAAGAAAATAAACATTGCGAGGTTTGAATTTTCTCCACAAGTTTTAACTCTAAGAAGCCGCCGATAATTGCAACATGTAGCGCCAGATCTAAGCTATCCATACATGTCAAAATTACTGAATTTGGTTGATATTTCATGCAATTATGAATGAGTAAAGCAAGTCCATACCCCAGGGAATTTGACATGCATGGAGCAATAAATAGACGGTAACATGTACACAGATGTTGGCCGGAAAGAAAATAAACATTGCGAGGTTTGAATTTTCTCCACAAGTTTTAACTCTAAGAAGCCGCCGATGATTGCAACATGTAGCGCCAGATCTAAGCTATCCATACATGTCAAAATTACTGCATTTGGTTGATATTTCATGCAATTATGAATGAATAAAGCAAGTCCATACCCCAGCGAATTTGACATGCATGGAGCAATAAATAGACGGTAACATGTACACAGATCGTGGCAAGGAAGAAAATAAACATTGCGAGGTTTGAATTTTCTCCACAAGTGTTAACTCTAAGAAGCCGCCGATAATTACAACATGTAGCGCCAGATCTAAGCTATCCATACATGTCAAAATTACTGAATTTGGTTGATATTTCATGCAATTATGAATGAGTAAAGCAAGTCCATACCCCAGGGAATTTGACATGCATGGAGCAATAAATAGACGGTAACATGTACACAGATGTTGGCCGGAAAGAAAATAAACATTGCGAGGTTTGAATTTTCTCCACAAGTTTTAACTCTAAGAAGCCGCCGATGATTGCAACATGTAGCGCCAGATCTAAGCTATCCATACATGTCAAAATTACTGCATTTGGTTGATATTTCATGCAATTATGAATGAATAAAGCAAGTCCATACCCCAGGGAATTTGACATGCATGGAGCAATAAATAGACGGTAACATGTACACAGATCGTGGCAAGGAAGAAAATAAACATTGCGAGGTTTGAATTTTCTCAACAAGTGTTAACTCTCAGAAGCCGCCGATAATTGCAACATGTAGCGCCAGATCTAAGCTATCCATACATGTCAAAATTACTGAATTTGGTTGATATTTCATGCAATTATGAATGAGTAAAGCAAGTCCATACCCCAGGGAATTTGACATGCATGGAGCAATAAATAGACGGTAACATGTACACAGATGTTGGCCGGAAAGAAAATAAACATTGCGAGGTTTGAATTTTCTCCACAAGTTTTAACTCTAAGAAGCCGCCGATAATTGCAACATGTAGCGCCAGATCTAAGCTATCCATACATGTCAAAATTACTGAATTTGGTTGATATTTCATGCAATTATGAATGAGTAAAGCAAGTCCATACCCCAGGGAATTTGACATGCATGGAGCAATAAATAGACGGTAACATGTACACAGATGTTGGCCGGAAAGAAAATAAACATTGCGAGGTTTGAATTTTCTCCACAAGTTTTAACTCTAAGAAGCCGCCGATGATTGCAACATGTAGCGCCAGATCTAAGCTATCCATACATGTCAAAATTACTGCATTTGGTTGATATTTCATGCAATTATGAATGAATAAAGCAAGTCCATACCCCAGGGAATTTGACATGCATGGAGCAATAAATAGACGGTAACATGTACACAGATCGTGGCAAGGAAGAAAATAAACATTGCGAGGTTTGAATTTTCTCCACAAGTGTTAACTCTAAGAAGCCGCCGATAATTGCAACATGTAGCGCCAGATCTAAGCTATCCATACATGTCAAAATTACTGAATTTGGTTGATATTTCATGCAATTATGAATGAGTAAAGCAAGTCCATACCCCAGGGAATTTGACATGCATGGAGCAATAAATAGACGGTAACATGTACACAGATGTTGGCCGGAAAGAAAATAAACATTGCGAGGTTTGAATTTTCTCCACAAGTTTTAACTCTAAGAAGCCGCCGATGATTGCAACATGTAGCGCCAGATCTAAGCTATCCATACATGTCAAAATTACTGAATTTGGTTGATATTTCATGCAATTATGAATGAGTAAAGCAAGTCCATACCCCAGGGAATTTGACATGCATGGAGCAATAAATAGACGGTCACATGTACACAGATGTTGGCCGGAAAGAAAATAAACATTGCGAGGTTTGAATTTTCTCCACAAGTTTTAACTCTAAGAAGCCGCCGATAATTGCAACATGTAGCGCCAGATCTAAGCTATCCATACATGTCAAAATTACTGAATTTGGTTGATATTTCATGCAATTATGAATGAGTAAAGCAAGTCCATACCCCAGGGAATTTGACATGCATGGAGCAATAAATAGACGGTAACATGTACACAGATGTTGGCCGGAAAGAAAATAAACATTGCGAGGTTTGAATTTTCTCCACAAGTTTTAACTCTAAGAAGCCGCCGATGATTTCAACATGTAGCGCCAGATCTAAGCTATCCATACATGTCAAAATTACTGTATTTGGTTTATATTTCATGCAATTATGAATGAGTAAAGCAAGTCATACCCTAGGGAATTTGACATGCATGGAGCAATAAATAGATGGTAACATGTACACAGATGTTGGCCGGAAAGAAAATAAACATTGCGAGGTTTGAATTTTCTCCACAAGTTTTAACTCTAAGAAGCCGCCGGTGATTGCAACATGTAGCGCCAGATCTAAGCTATCCATACATGTCAAAATTACTGCATTTGGTTGATATTTCATGCAATTATGAATGAATAAAGCAAGTCCATACCCCAGGGAATTTGACATGCATGGAGCAATAAATAGACGGTAACATGTACACAGATGTTGGCCGGAAAGAAAATAAACATTGCGAGGTTTGAATTTTCTCCACAAGTGTTAACTCTAAGAAGCCGCCGATAATTGCAACATGTAGCGCCAGATCTAAGCTATCCATACATGTCAAAATTACTGAATTTGGTTGATATTTCATGCAATTATGAATGAGTAAAGCAAGTCCATACCCCAGGGAATTTGACTTGCATGGAGCAATAAATAGACGGTAACATGTACACAGATGTTGGCCGGAAAGAAAATAAACATTGCGAGGTTTGAATTTTCTCCACAAGTTTTAACTCTAAGAAGCCGCCGATAATTGCAACATGTAGCGCCAGATCTAAGCTATCCATACATGTCAAAATTACTGAATTTGGTTGATATTTCATGCAATTATGAATGAATAAAGCAAGTCCATACCCCAGGGAATTTGACATGCATGGAGCAATAAATAGAAGGTAACATGTACACAGATGTTGGCCGGAAAGAAAATAAACATTGCGAGGTTTGAATTTTCTCCACAAGTTTTAACTCTAAGAAGCCGCCGATAATTGCAACATGTAGCGCCAGATCTAAGCTATCCATACATGTCAAAATTACTGTATTTGGTTGATATTTCATGCAATTATGAATGAGTAAAGCAAGTCATACCCAAGGGAATTTGACATGCATGGAGCAATAAATAGACGGTAACATGTACACAGATGTTGGCCGGAAAGAAAATAAACATTGCGAGGTTTGAATGTTCTCGACAAGTGTTAACTCTAAGAAGCCGCCGATAATTGCAACATGTAGCGCCAGATCTAAGCTATCCATACATGTCAAAATTACTGTATTTGGTTTATATTTCATGCAATTATGAATGAGTAAAGCAAGTCCATACCCCAGTGAATTTGACAGGCATGGAGCAATACATAAAAGGTAATCTGCACACAGATGGTGGCCGGGAAGAAAATAAACATTGCGAGGTTTGGTTTTTCTCCACAAGTGTTAACTCTAAGAAGCCGCCGATAATTGCAACATGTAGCGCCAGATCTAAGCTATCCATACATGTCAAAATTACTGAATTTGGTTGATATTTCATGCAATTATGAATGAGTAAAGCAAGTCCATACCCCAGGGAATTTGACATGCATGGAGCAATAAATAGACGGTAACATGTACACAGATGTTGGCCGGAAAGAAAATAAACATTGCGAGGTTTGAATTTTCTCCACAAGTTTTAACTCTAAGAAGCCGCCGATGATTGCAACATGTAGCGCCAGATCTAAGCTATCCATACATGTCAAAATTACTGCATTTGGTTGATATTTCATGCAATTATGAATGAATAAAGCAAGTCCATACCCCAGGGAATTTGACATGCATGGAGCAATAAATAGACGGTAATATGTACACAGATGTTGGCCGGAAAGAAAATAAACATTGCGAGGTTTGAATTTTCTCCACAAGTTTTAACTCTAAGAAGCCGCCGATGATTGCAACATGTAGCGCCAGATCTAAGCTATCCATACATGTCAAAATTACTGTATTTGGTTGATATTTCATGCAATTATGAATGAATAAAG
Organism: Hippasteria phrygiana; assembly: GCA_037893225.1. NCBI lineage: Eukaryota > Metazoa > Echinodermata > Asteroidea > Valvatida > Goniasteridae > Hippasteria > Hippasteria phrygiana. Next base: position 80,878 of record JAZGUH010000350.1, read on the forward strand.
CAAGTCCATACCCCAGGGAATTTGACATGCATGGAGCAATAAATAGACGGTAATATGTACACAGATGTTGGCCGGAAAGAAAATAAACATTGCGAGGTTTGAATTTTCTCCACAAGTGTTAACTCTAAGAAGCCGCCGATAATTGCAACATGTAGCGCCAGATCTAAGCTATCCATACATGTCAAAATTACTGAATTTGGTTTATATTTCATGCAATTATGAATGAGTGAAGCAAGTCCATACCCCAGGGAATTTGACATGCATGGAGCAATAAATAGACGGTAACATGTACACAGATGTTGGCCGGAAAGAAAATAAACATTGCGAGGTTTAAATTTTCTTCACAAGTTTTAACTCTAGGAAGCCGCCGATGATTGCAACATGTAGCGCCAGATCTAAGCTATCCATACATGTCAAAATTACTGTATTTGGTTTATATTTCATGCAATTATGAATGAGTAAAGCAAGTCATACCTAGGGAATTTGACATGCATGGAGCAATAAATAGACGGTAACATGTACACAGATGTTGGCCGGAAAGAAAATAAACATTGCGAGGTTTGAATTTTCTCCACAAGTGTTAACTCTAAGAAGCCGCCGATAATTGCAACATGTAGCGCCAGATCTAAGCTATCCATACATGTCAAAATTACTGAATTTGGTTGATATTTCATGCAATTATGAATGAATAAAGCAAGTCCATACCCCAGGGAATTTGACATGCATGGAGCAATAAATAGAAGGTAACATGTACACAGATGTTGGCCGGAAAGAAAATAAACATTGCGAGGTTTGAATTTTCTCCACAAGTTTTAACTCTAAGAAGCCGCCGATAATTGCAACATGTAGCGCCAGATCTAAGCTATCCATACATGTCAAAATTACTGTATTTGGTTGATATTTCATGCAATTATGAATGAGTAAAGCAAGTCATACCCTAGGGAATTTGACATGCATGGAGCAATAAATAGACGGTAACATGTACATAGATGTTGGCCGGAAAGAAAATAAACATTGCGAGGTTTGAATGTTCTCGACAAGTGTTAGCTCTAAGAAGCCGCCGATAATTGCAACATGTAGCGCCAGATCTAAGCTATCCATACATGTCAAAATTACTGTATTTGGTTTATATTTCATGCAATTATGAATGAGTAAAGCAAGTCCATACCCCAGGGAATTTGACAGGCATGGAGCAATACATAAAAGGTAATCTGCACACAGATGGTGGCCGGGAAGAAAATAAACATTGCGAGGTTTGAATTTTCTCCACAAGTGTTAACTCTAAGTAGCCGCCGATAATTGCAACATGTAGCGCCAGATCTAAGCTATCCATACATGTCAAAATTACTGAATTTGGTTGATATTTCATGCAATTATGAATGAGTAAAGCAAGTCCATACCACAGGGAATTTGACATGCATGGAGCAATAAATAGACGGTAACATGTACACAGATGTTGGCCGGAAAGAAAATAAACATTGCGAGGTTTGAATTTTCTCCACAAGTTTTAACTCTAAGAAGCCGCCGATAATTGCAACATGTAGCGCCAGATCTAAGCTATCCATACATGTCAAAATTACTGAATTTGGTTGATATTTCATGCAATTATGAATGAGTAAAGCAAGTCCATACCCCAGGGAATTTGACATGCATGGAGCAATAAATAGACGGTAACATGTACACAGATGTTGGCCGGAAAGAAAATAAACATTGCGAGGTTTGAATTTTCTCCACAAGTTTTAACTCTAAGAAGCCGCCGATGATTGCAACATGTAGCACCAGATCTAAGCTATCCATACATGTCAAAATTACTGCATTTGGTTGATATTTCATGCAATTATGAATGAATAAAGCAAGTCCATACCCCAGGGAATTTGACATGCATGGAGCAATAAATAGACGGTAACATGTACACAGATGTTGGCCGGAAAGAAAATAAACATTGCGAGGTTTGAATTTTCTCCACAAGTTTTAACTCTAAGAAGCCGCCGATGATTGCAACATGTAGCGCCAGATCTAAGCTATCCATACATGTCAAAATTACTGAATTTGGTTGATATTTCATGCAATTATGAATGAATAAAGCAAGTCCATACCCCAGGGAATTTGACATGCATGGAGCAATAAATAGACGGTAACATGTACACAGATGTTGGCCGGAAAGAAAATAAACATTGCGAGGTTTGAATTTTCTCCACAAGTTTTAACTCTAAGAAGCCGCCGATGATTGCAACATGTAGCGCCAGATCTAAGCTATCCATACATGTCAAAATTACTGCATTTGGTTGATATTTCATGCAATTATGAATGAATAAAGCAAGTCCATACCCCAGGGAATTTGACATGCATGGAGCAATAAATAGAAGGTAACATGTACACAGATGTTGGCCGGAAAGAAAATAAACATTGCGAGGTTTGAATTTTCTCCACAAGTTTTAACTCTAAGAAGCCGCCGATAATTGCAACATGTAGCGCCAGATCTAAGCTATCCATACATGTCAAAATTACTGTATTTGGTTGATATTTCATGCAATTATGAATGAGTAAAGCAAGTCATACCCTAGGGAATTTGACATGCATGGAGCAATAAATAGACGGTAACATGTACATAGATGTTGGCCGGAAAGAAAATAAACATTGCGAGGTTTGAATGTTCTCGACAAGTGTTAACTCTAAGAAGCCGCCGATAATTGCAACATGTAGCGCCAGATCTAAGCTATCCATACATGTCAAAATTACTGTATTTGGTTTATATTTCATGCAATTATGAATGAGTAAAGCAAGTCCATACCCCAGTGAATTTGACAGGCATGGAGCAATACATAAAAGGTAATCTGCACACAGATGGTGGCCGGGAAGAAAATAAACATTGCGAGGTTTGAATTTTCTCCACAAGTGTTAACTCTAAGAAGCCGCCGATAATTGCAACATGTAGCGCCAGATCTAAGCTATCCATACATGTCAAAATTACTGAATTTGGTTGATATTTCATGCAATTATGAATGAGTAAAGCAAGTCCATACCCCAGGGAATTTGACATGCATGGAGCAATAAATAGACGGTAACATGTACACAGATGTTGGCCGGAAAGAAAATAAACATTGCGAGGTTTGAATTTTCTCCACAAGTTTTAACTCTAAGAAGCCGCCGATGATTGCAACATGTAGCGCCAGATCTAAGCTATCCATACATGTCAAAATTACTGCATTTGGTTGATATTTCATGCAATTATGAATGAATAAAGCAAGTCCATACCCCAGGGAATTTGACATGCATGGAGCAATAAATAGACGGTAATATGTACACAGATGTTGGCCGGAAAGAAAATAAACATTGCGAGGTTTGAATTTTCTCCACAAGTTTTAACTCTAAGAAGCCGCCGATGATTGCAACATGTAGCGCCAGATCTAAGCTATCCATACATGTCAAAATTACTGTATTTGGTTTATATTTCATGCAATTATGAATGAATAAAGCAAGTCCATACCCCAGGGAATTTGACATGCATGGAGCAATAAATAGACGGTAATATGTACACAGATGTTGGCCGGAAAGAAAATAAACATTGCGAGGTTTGAATTGTCTCCACAAGTGTTAACTCTAAGAAGCCGCCGATAATTGCAACATGTAGCGCCAGATCTAAGCTATCCATACATGTCAAAATTACTGAATTTGGTTGATATTTCATGCAATTATGAATGAGTAAAGCAAGTCCATACCCCAGGGAATTTGACATGCATGGAGCAATAAATAGACGGTAACATGTACACAGATGTTGGCCGGAAAGAAAATAAACATTGCGAGGTTTAAATTTTCTTCACAAGTTTTAACTCTAGGAAGCCGCCGATGATTGCAACATGTAGCGCCAGATCTAAGCTATCCATACATGTCAAAATTACTGTATTTGGTTTATATTTCATGCAATTATGAATGAGTAAAGCAAGTCATACCTAGGGAATTTGACATGCATGGAGCAATAAATAGACGGTAACATGTACACAGATGTTGGCCGGAAAGAAAATAAACATTGCGAGGTTTGAATTTTCTCCACAAGTGTTAACTCTAAGAAGCCGCCGATAATTGCAACATGTAGCGCCAGATCTAAGCTATCCATACATGTCAAAATTACTGAATTTGGTTGATATTTCATGCAATTATGAATGAGTAAAGCAAGTCCATACCCCAGGGAATTTGACTTGCATGGAGCAATAAATAGACGGTAACATGTACACAGATGTTGGCCGGAAAGAAAATAAACATTGCGAGGTTTGAATTTTCTCCACAAGTTTTAACTCTAAGAAGCCGCCGATAATTGCAACATGTAGCGCCAGATCTAAGCTATCCATACATGTCAAAATTACTGAATTTGGTTGATATTTCATGCAATTATGAATGAATAAAGCAAGTCCATACCCCAGGGAATTTGACATGCATGGAGCAATAAATAGAAGGTAACATGTACACAGATGTTGGCCGGAAAGAAAATAAACATTGCGAGGTTTGAATTTTCTCCACAAGTTTTAACTCTAAGAAGCCGCCGATAATTGCAACATGTAGCGCCAGATCTAAGCTATCCATACATGTCAAAATTACTGTATTTGGTTGATATTTCATGCAATTATGAATGAGTAAAGCAAGTCATACCCTAGGGAATTTGACATGCATGGAGCAATAAATAGACGGTAACATGTACATAGATGTTGGCCGGAAAGAAAATAAACATTGCGAGGTTTGAATGTTCTCGACAAGTGTTAGCTCTAAGAAGCCGCCGATAATTGCAACATGTAGCGCCAGATCTAAGCTATCCATACATGTCAAAATTACTGTATTTGGTTTATATTTCATGCAATTATGAATGAGTAAAGCAAGTCCATACCCCAGGGAATTTGACAGGCATGGAGCAATACATAAAAGGTAATCTGCACACAGATGGTGGCCGGGAAGAAAATAAACATTGCGAGGTTTGAATTTTCTCCACAAGTGTTAACTCTAAGTAGCCGCCGATAATTGCAACATGTAGCGCCAGATCTAAGCTATCCATACATGTCAAAATTACTGAATTTGGTTGATATTTCATGCAATTATGAATGAGTAAAGCAAGTCCATACCACAGGGAATTTGACATGCATGGAGCAATAAATAGACGGTAACATGTACACAGATGTTGGCCGGAAAGAAAATAAACATTGCGAGGTTTGAATTTTCTCCACAAGTTTTAACTCTAAGAAGCCGCCGATAATTGCAACATGTAGCGCCAGATCTAAGCTATCCATACATGTCAAAATTACTGAATTTGGTTGATATTTCATGCAATTATGAATGAGTAAAGCAAGTCCATACCCCAGGGAATTTGACATGCATGGAGCAATAAATAGACGGTAACATGTACACAGATGTTGGCCGGAAAGAAAATAAACATTGCGAGGTTTGAATTTTCTCCACAAGTTTTAACTCTAAGAAGCCGCCGATGATTGCAACATGTAGCGCCAGATCTAAGCTATCCATACATGTCAAAATTACTGCATTTGGTTGATATTTCATGCAATTATGAATGAATAAAGCAAGTCCATACCCCAGGGAATTTGACATGCATGGAGCAATAAATAGACGGTAACATGTACACAGATGTTGGCCGGAAAGAAAATAAACATTGCGAGGTTTGAATTTTCTCCACAAGTTTTAACTCTAAGAAGCCGCCGATGATTGCAACATGTAGCGCCAGATCTAACCTATCCATACATGTCAAAATTACTGAATTTGGTAGATATTTCATGCAATTATGAATGAATAAAGCAAGTCCATACCCCAGGGAATTTGACATGCATGGAGCAATAAATAGACGGTAACATGTACACAGATGTTGGCCGGAAAGAAAATAAACATTGCGAGGTTTGAATTTTCTCCACAAGTTTTAACTCTAAGAAGCCGCCGATGATTGCAACATGTAGCGCCAGATCTAAGCTATCCATACATGTCAAAATTACTGCATTTGGTTGATATTTCATGCAATTATGAATGAATAAAGCAAGTCCATACCCCAGGGAATTTGACATGCATGGAGCAATAAATAGAAGGTAACATGTACACAGATGTTGGCCGGAAAGAAAATAAACATTGCGAGGTTTGAATTTTCTCCACAAGTTTTAACTCTAAGAAGCCGCCGATAATTGCAACATGTAGCGCCAGATCTAAGCTATCCATACATGTCAAAATTACTGTATTTGGTTGATATTTCATGCAATTATGAATGAGTAAAGCAAGTCATACCCTAGGGAATTTGACATGCATGGAGCAATAAATAGACGGTAACATGTACATAGATGTTGGCCGGAAAGAAAATAAACATTGCGAGGTTTGAATGTTCTCGACAAGTGTTAGCTCTAAGAAGCCGCCGATAATTGCAACATGTAGCGCCAGATCTAAGCTATCCATACATGTCAAAATTACTGTATTTGGTTTATATTTCATGCAATTATGAATGAGTAAAGCAAGTCCATACCCCAGGGAATTTGACAGGCATGGAGCAATACATAAAAGGTAATCTGCACACAGATGGTGGCCGGGAAGAAAATAAACATTGCGAGGTTTGAATTTTCTCCACAAGTGTTAACTCTAAGTAGCCGCCGATAATTGCAACATGTAGCGCCAGATCTAAGCTATCCATACATGTCAAAATTACTGAATTTGGTTGATATTTCATGCAATTATGAATGAGTAAAGCAAGTCCATACCACAGGGAATTTGACATGCATGGAGCAATAAATAGACGGTAACATGTACACAGATGTTGGCCGGAAAGAAAATAAACATTGCGAGGTTTGAATTTTCTCCACAAGTTTTAACTCTAAGAAGCCGCCGATAATTGCAACATGTAGCGCCAGATCTAAGCTATCCATACATGTCAAAATTACTGAATTTGGTTGATATTTCATGCAATTATGAATGAGTAAAGCAAGTCCATACCCCAGGGAATTTGACATGCATGGAGCAATAAATAGACGGTAACATGTACACAGATGTTGGCCGGAAAGAAAATAAACATTGCGAGGTTTGAATTTTCTCCACAAGTTTTAACTCTAAGAAGCCGCCGATGATTGCAACATGTAGCGCCAGATCTAAGCTATCCATACATGTCAAAATTACTGCATTTGGTTGATATTTCATGCAATTATGAATGAATAAAGCAAGTCCATACCCCAGGGAATTTGACATGCATGGAGCAATAAATAGACGGTAACATGTACACAGATGTTGGCCGGAAAGAAAATAAACATTGCGAGGTTTGAATTTTCTCCACAAGTTTTAACTCTAAGAAGCCGCCGATGATTGCAACATGTAGCGCCAGATCTAAGCTATCCATACATGTCAAAATTACTGAATTTGGTTGATATTTCATGCAATTATGAATGAATAAAGCAAGTCCATACCCCAGGGAATTTGACATGCATGGAGCAATAAATAGACGGTAACATGTACACAGATGTTGGCCGGAAAGAAAATAAACATTGCGAGGTTTGAATTTTCTCCACAAGTTTTAACTCTAAGAAGCCGCCGATGATTGCAACATGTAGCGCCAGATCTAAGCTATCCATACATGTCAAAATTACTGCATTTGGTTGATATTTCATGCAATTATGAATGAATAAAGCAAGTCCATACCCCAGGGAATTTGACATGCATGGAGCAATAAATAGACGGTAATATGTACACAGATGTTGGCCAAAAAGAAAATAAACATTGCGAGGTTTGAATTTTCTCCACAAGTTTTAACTCTAAGAAGCCGCCGATAATTGCAACATGTAGCGCCAGATCTAAGCTATCCATACATGTCAAAATTACTGAATTTGGTTGATATTTCATGCAATTATGAATGAGTAAAGCAAGTCCATACCCCAGGGAATTTGACATGCATGGAGCAATAAATAGACGGTAACATGTACACAGATGTTGGCCGGAAAGAAAATAAACATTGCGAGGTTTGAATTTTCTCCACAAGTTTTAACTCTAAGAAGCCGCCGATGATTGCAACATGTAGCGCCAGATCTAAGCTATCCATACATGTCAAAATTACTGCATTTGGTTGATATTTCATGCAATTATGAATGAATAAAGCAAGTCCATACCCCAGGGAATTTGACATGCATGGAGCAATAAATAGACGGTAACATGTACACAGATGTTGGCCGGAAAGAAAATAAACATTGCGAGGTTTGAATTTTCTCCACAAGTTTTAACTCTAAGAAGCCGCCGATGATTGCAACATGTAGCGCCAGATCTAAGCTATCCATACATGTCAAAATTACTGAATTTGGTTGATATTTCATGCAATTATGAATGAGTAAAGCAAGTCCATACCCCAGGGAATTTGACATGCATGGAGCAATAAACAGACGGTAACATGTACACAGATGTTGGCCGGAAAGAAAATAAACATTGCGAGGTTTAAATTTTCTTCACAAGTTTTAACTCTAGGAAGCCGCCGATGATTGCAACATGTAGCGCCAGATCTAAGCTATCCATACATGTCAAAATTACTGTATTTGGTTTATATTTCATGCAATTATGAATGAGTAAAGCAAGTCATACCTAGGGAATTTGACATGCATGGAGCAATAAATAGACGGTAACATGTACACAGATGTTGGCCGGAAAGAAAATAAACATTGCGAGGTTTGAATTTTCTCCACAAGTGTTAACTCTAAGAAGCCGCCGATAATTGCAACATGTAGCGCCAGATCTAAGCTATCCATACATGTCAAAATTACTGAATTTGGTTGATATTTCATGCAATTATGAATGAGTAAAGCAAGTCCATACCACAGGGAATTTGACTTGCATGGAGCAATAAATAGACGGTAACATGTACACAGATGTTGGCCGGAAAGAAAATAAACATTGCGAGGTTTGAATTTTCTCCACAAGTTTTAACTCTAAGAAGCCGCCGATAATTGCAACATGTAGCGCCAGATCTAAGCTATCCATACATGTCAAAATTACTGAATTTGGTTGATATTTCATGCAATTATGAATGAATAAAGCAAGTCCATACCCCAGGGAATTTGACATGCATGGAGCAATAAATAGAAGGTAACATGTACACAGATGTTGGCCGGAAAGAAAATAAACATTGCGAGGTTTGAATTTTCTCCACAAGTTTTAACTCTAAGAAGCCGCCGATGATTGCAACATGTAGCGCCAGATCTAAGCTATCCATACATGTCAAAATTACTGCATTTGGTTGATATTTCATGCAATTATGAATGAATAAAGCAAGTCCATACCCCAGGGAATTTGACATGCATGGAGCAATAAATAGAAGGTAACATGTACACAGATGTTGGCCGGAAAGAAAATAAACATTGCGAGGTTTAAATTTTCTTCACAAGTTTTAACTCTAGGAAGCCGCCGATGATTGCAACATGTAGCGCCAGATCTAAGCTATCCATACATGTCAAAATTACTGTATTTGGTTTATATTTCATGCAATTATGAATGAGTAAAGCAAGTCATACCTAGGGAATTTGACATGCATGGAGCAATAAATAGACGGTAACATGTACACAGATGTTGGCCGGAAAGAAAATAAACATTGCGAGGTTTGAATTTTCTCCACAAGTGTTAACTCTAAGAAGCCGCCGATAATTGCAACATGTAGCGCCAGATCTAAGCTATCCATACATGTCAAAATTACTGAATTTGGTTGATATTTCATGCAATTATGAATGAGTAAAGCAAGTCCATACCCCAGGGAATTTGACTTGCATGGAGCAATAAATAGACGGTAACATGTACACAGATGTTGGCCGGAAAGAAAATAAACATTGCGAGGTTTGAATTTTCTCCACAAGTGTTAACTCTAAGAAGCCGCCGATAATTGCAACATGTAGCGCCAGATCTAAGCTATCCATACATGTCAAAATTACTGAATTTGGTTGATATTTCATGCAATTATGAATGAATAAAGCAAGTCCATACCCCAGGGAATTTGACATGCATGGAGCAATAAATAGACGGTAACATGTACATAGATGTTGGCCGGAAAGAAAATAAACATTGCGAGGTTTGAATGTTCTCGACAAGTGTTAGCTCTAAGAAGCCGCCGATAATTGCAACATGTAGCGCCAGATCTAAGCTATCCATACATGTCAAAATTACTGTATTTGGTTTATATTTCATGCAATTATGAATGAGTAAAGCAAGTCCATACCCCAGGGAATTTGACAGGCATGGAGCAATACATAAAAGGTAATCTGCACACAGATGGTGGCCGGGAAGAAAATAAACATTGCGAGGTTTGAATTTTCTCCACAAGTGTTAACTCTAAGTAGCCGCCGATAATTGCAACATGTAGCGCCAGATCTAAGCTATCCATACATGTCAAAATTACTGAATTTGGTTGATATTTCATGCAATTATGAATGAGTAAAGCAAGTCCATACCACAGGGAATTTGACATGCATGGAGCAATAAATAGACGGTAACATGTACACAGATGTTGGCCGGAAAGAAAATAAACATTGCGAGGTTTGAATTTTCTCCACAAGTTTTAACTCTAAGAAGCCGCCGATAATTGCAACATGTAGCGCCAGATCTAAGCTATCCATACATGTCAAAATTACTGAATTTGGTTGATATTTCATGCAATTATGAATGAGTAAAGCAAGTCCATACCCCAGGGAATTTGACATGCATGGAGCAATAAATAGACGGTAACATGTACACAGATGTTGGCCGGAAAGAAAATAAACATTGCGAGGTTTGAATTTTCTCCACAAGTTTTAACTCTAAGAAGCCGCCGATGATTGCAACATGTAGCGCCAGATCTAAGCTATCCATACATGTCAAAATTACTGCATTTGGTTGATATTTCATGCAATTATGAATGAATAAAGCAAGTCCATACCCCAGGGAATTTGACATGCATGGAGCAATAAATAGACGGTAACATGTACACAGATGTTGGCCGGAAAGAAAATAAACATTGCGAGGTTTGAATTTTCTCCACAAGTTTTAACTCTAAGAAGCCGCCGATGATTGCAACATGTAGCGCCAGATCTAAGCTATCCATACATGTCAAAATTACTGAATTTGGTAGATATTTCATGCAATTATGAATGAATAAAGCAAGTCCATACCCCAGGGAATTTGACATGCATGGAGCAATAAATAGACGGTAACATGTACACAGATGTTGGCCGGAAAGAAAATAAACATTGCGAGGTTTGAATTTTCTCCACAAGTTTTAACTCTAAGAAGCCGCCGATGATTGCAACATGTAGCGCCAGATCTAAGCTATCCATACATGTCAAAATTACTGCATTTGGTTGATATTTCATGCAATTATGAATGAATAAAGCAAGTCCATACCCCAGGGAATTTGACATGCATGGAGCAATAAATAGAAGGTAACATGTACACAGATGTTGGCCGGAAAGAAAATAAACATTGCGAGGTTTGAATTTTCTCCACAAGTTTTAACTCTAAGAAGCCGCCGATAATTGCAACATGTAGCGCCAGATCTAAGCTATCCATACATGTCAAAATTACTGTATTTGGTTGATATTTCATGCAATTATGAATGAGTAAAGCAAGTCATACCCTAGGGAATTTGACATGCATGGAGCAATAAATAGACGGTAACATGTACATAGATGTTGGCCGGAAAGAAAATAAACATTGCGAGGTTTGAATGTTCTCGACAAGTGTTAGCTCTAAGAAGCCGCCGATAATTGCAACATGTAGCGCCAGATCTAAGCTATCCATACATGTCAAAATTACTGTATTTGGTTTATATTTCATGCAATTATGAATGAGTAAAGCAAGTCCATACCCCAGGGAATTTGACAGGCATGGAGCAATACATAAAAGGTAATCTGCACACAGATGGTGGCCGGGAAGAAAATAAACATTGCGAGGTTTGAATTTTCTCCACAAGTGTTAACTCTAAGTAGCCGCCGATAATTGCAACATGTAGCGCCAGATCTAAGCTATCCATACATGTCAAAATTACTGAATTTGGTTGATATTTCATGCAATTATGAATGAGTAAAGCAAGTCCATACCACAGGGAATTTGACATGCATGGAGCAATAAATAGACGGTAACATGTACATAGATGTTGGCCGGAAAGAAAATAAACATTGCGAGGTTTGAATGTTCTCGACAAGTGTTAGCTCTAAGAAGCCGCCGATAATTGCAACATGTAGCGCCAGATCTAAGCTATCCATACATGTCAAAATTACTGTATTTGGTTTATATTTCATGCAATTATGAATGAGTAAAGCAAGTCCATACCCCAGGGAATTTGACAGGCATGGAGCAATACATAAAAGGTAATCTGCACACAGATGGTGGCCGGGAAGAAAATAAACATTGCGAGGTTTGAATTTTCTCCACAAGTGTTAACTCTAAGTAGCCGCCGATAATTGCAACATGTAGCGCCAGATCTAAGCTATCCATACATGTCAAAATTACTGAATTTGGTTGATATTTCATGCAATTATGAATGAGTAAAGCAAGTCCATACCACAGGGAATTTGACATGCATGGAGCAATAAATAGACGGTAACATGTACACAGATGTTGGCCGGAAAGAAAATAAACATTGCGAGGTTTGAATTTTCTCCACAAGTTTTAACTCTAAGAAGCCGCCGATAATTGCAACATGTAGCGCCAGATCTAAGCTATCCATACATGTCAAAATTACTGAATTTGGTTGATATTTCATGCAATTATGAATGAGTAAAGCAAGTCCATACCCCAGGGAATTTGACATGCATGGAGCAATAAATAGACGGTAACATGTACACAGATGTTGGCCGGAAAGAAAATAAACATTGCGAGGTTTGAATTTTCTCCACAAGTTTTAACTCTAAGAAGCCGCCGATGATTGCAACATGTAGCGCCAGATCTAAGCTATCCATACATGTCAAAATTACTGCATTTGGTTGATATTTCATGCAATTATGAATGAATAAAGCAAGTCCATACCCCAGGGAATTTGACATGCATGGAGCAATAAATAGAAGGTAACATGTACACAGATGTTGGCCGGAAAGAAAATAAACATTGCGAGGTTTGAATTTTCTCCACAAGTTTTAACTCTAAGAAGCCGCCGATAATTGCAACATGTAGCGCCAGATCTAAGCTATCCATACATGTCAAAATTACTGTATTTGGTTGATATTTCATGCAATTATGAATGAGTAAAGCAAGTCATACCCTAGGGAATTTGACATGCATGGAGCAATAAATAGACGGTAACATGTACATAGATGTTGGCCGGAAAGAAAATAAACATTGCGAGGTTTGAATGTTCTCGACAAGTGTTAGCTCTAAGAAGCCGCCGATAATTGCAACATGTAGCGCCAGATCTAAGCTATCCATACATGTCAAAATTACTGTATTTGGTTTATATTTCATGCAATTATGAATGAGTAAAGCAAGTCCATACCCCAGGGAATTTGACAGGCATGGAGCAATACATAAAAGGTAATCTGCACACAGATGGTGGCCGGGAAGAAAATAAACATTGCGAGGTTTGAATTTTCTCCACAAGTGTTAACTCTAAGTAGCCGCCGATAATTGCAACATGTAGCGCCAGATCTAAGCTATCCATACATGTCAAAATTACTGAATTTGGTTGATATTTCATGCAATTATGAATGAGTAAAGCAAGTCCATACCACAGGGAATTTGACATGCATGGAGCAATAAATAGACGGTAACATGTACACAGATGTTGGCCGGAAAGAAAATAAACATTGCGAGGTTTGAATTTTCTCCACAAGTTTTAACTCTAAGAAGCCGCCGATAATTGCAACATGTAGCGCCAGATCTAAGCTATCCATACATGTCAAAATTACTGAATTTGGTTGATATTTCATGCAATTATGAATGAGTAAAGCAAGTCCATACCCCAGGGAATTTGACATGCATGGAGCAATAAATAGACGGTAACATGTACACAGATGTTGGCCGGAAAGAAAATAAACATTGCGAGGTTTGAATTTTCTCCACAAGTTTTAACTCTAAGAAGCCGCCGATGATTGCAACATGTAGCGCCAGATCTAAGCTATCCATACATGTCAAAATTACTGCATTTGGTTGATATTTCATGCAATTATGAATGAATAAAGCAAGTCCATACCCCAGGGAATTTGACATGCATGGAGCAATAAATAGACGGTAACATGTACACAGATGTTGGCCGGAAAGAAAATAAACATTGCGAGGTTTGAATTTTCTCCACAAGTTTTAACTCTAAGAAGCCGCCGATGATTGCAACATGTAGCGCCAGATCTAAGCTATCCATACATGTCAAAATTACTGAATTTGGTTGATATTTCATGCAATTATGAATGAATAAAGCAAGTCCATACCCCAGGGAATTTGACATGCATGGAGCAATAAATAGACGGTAACATGTACACAGATGTTGGCCGGAAAGAAAATAAACATTGCGAGGTTTGAATTTTCTCCACAAGTTTTAACTCTAAGAAGCCGCCGATGATTGCAACATGTAGCGCCAGATCTAAGCTATCCATACATGTCAAAATTACTGCATTTGGTTGATATTTCATGCAATTATGAATGAATAAAGCAAGTCCATACCCCAGGGAATTTGACATGCATGGAGCAATAAATAGACGGTAATATGTACACAGATGTTGGCCAAAAAGAAAATAAACATTGCGAGGTTTGAATTTTCTCCACAAGTTTTAACTCTAAGAAGCCGCCGATAATTGCAACATGTAGCGCCAGATCTAAGCTATCCATACATGTCAAAATTACTGAATTTGGTTGATATTTCATGCAATTATGAATGAGTAAAGCAAGTCCATACCCCAGGGAATTTGACATGCATGGAGCAATAAATAGACGGTAACATGTACACAGATGTTGGCCGGAAAGAAAATAAACATTGCGAGGTTTGAATTTTCTCCACAAGTTTTAACTCTAAGAAGCCGCCGATGATTGCAACATGTAGCGCCAGATCTAAGCTATCCATACATGTCAAAATTACTGCATTTGGTTGATATTTCATGCAATTATGAATGAATAAAGCAAGTCCATACCCCAGGGAATTTGACATGCATGGAGCAATAAATAGACGGTAACATGTACACAGATGTTGGCCGGAAAGAAAATAAACATTGCGAGGTTTGAATTTTCTCCACAAGTTTTAACTCTAAGAAGCCGCCGATGATTGCAACATGTAGCGCCAGATCTAAGCTATCCATACATGTCAAAATTACTGAATTTGGTTGATATTTCATGCAATTATGAATGAGTAAAGCAAGTCCATACCCCAGGGAATTTGACATGCATGGAGCAATAAACAGACGGTAACATGTACACAGATGTTGGCCGGAAAGAAAATAAACATTGCGAGGTTTAAATTTTCTTCACAAGTTTTAACTCTAGGAAGCCGCCGATGATTGCAACATGTAGCGCCAGATCTAAGCTATCCATACATGTCAAAATTACTGTATTTGGTTTATATTTCATGCAATTATGAATGAGTAAAGCAAGTCATACCTAGGGAATTTGACATGCATGGAGCAATAAATAGACGGTAACATGTACACAGATGTTGGCCGGAAAGAAAATAAACATTGCGAGGTTTGAATTTTCTCCACAAGTGTTAACTCTAAGAAGCCGCCGATAATTGCAACATGTAGCGCCAGATCTAAGCTATCCATACATGTCAAAATTACTGAATTTGGTTGATATTTCATGCAATTATGAATGAGTAAAGCAAGTCCATACCACAGGGAATTTGACTTGCATGGAGCAATAAATAGACGGTAACATGTACACAGATGTTGGCCGGAAAGAAAATAAACATTGAGTAGTATGCAAATTGCCGGTTCTATGTCATTTCTTGTTTTTTCACTTTTCTCTCTAATTTTGCTGGGGGTACATACGTCAAATTTTTTTGAAACAAAATAGCCCCAAAAATCGCCCAAAATTTTGCTGGGGTACTACACACCAAAATTATAGAGAAATCATGAAAATAAAAAGTTTTTTCCATATCCCACAAGCGTACGAAATATCCGGGGCGCCCGGGCGGAAAAGGACAAATATGATTTGTCGCAAGGCAAAAAAAAAACCCTCACCTCTACACTCAGTAGAGATGAGGGTTTTTTTGTCTGTTACTAACTACAACTACTCTTTGCAAGGAGCGCTAGGCCTAGTCTCTAAACTCTCTTGAGCACTTGTGTAGCTAGGAGGTTTATCTATACTCACGTTAAAATCACACTCGTACTCTTTAGCTACGACTAATTTAAAGTTGTAAGTTTTGCGATAAGATCTTTTTTTTCTTTCGCTAGAAGCTCGACCACTTTCTTTTTGACCTCATCGTCTATTTCTTTTTGGTTAGAAACAGACTCTTCTCTCGCTTTAGTTTGTGTCCTAATAGCTTCTTTCATTCCATTAAACTTGTTTAATTCATCGTTAATCAAAGTAAATTCTTCGTGACTTACATCGCCATCATCTACAGCCTGAGACACTAATTCATTTATCGTATTTAATTTTGTTTCTGCTACTACTCTAATCTCATCGTGTTTCTTAGCTTTACCTCTAAACTTTTTACTAAATCGTTTTAATACCAAACTTACACCCACGCATCCTATAGCTAATCCTTCTAACACTACGCCTATAGGTATACTAATGACACCTACAACGCTGACTATGCCTATTGTGCCAGATAAGGCACCTAAACATTCCATAACGGTCTCTGCGTTAGATAAACAGGTAATAATTTTATTATACTTTTTGTGCAACCGTTCTCTCTTATCTCTCTCGTTAGATATCTCTTTTTGCACTCGTTCGATTTTATTTAACCTAAAGACTGAAGACTCGTTCGTTTCTATAGGTGCACTATAATCGGGCAATTTAGGGTAAACGGATTCTGCGGTCATTTTATAAAGTCGTTTATTATTTTAAATTTTTTTGCATGTATACGAGTATCAAAGTACCAACACCCACCAATAACGTCCACACGTGGTCTGCCAACCAACCGACTGATTTACTTAACAACGTAAACAACCAACTCGCGACAGCACCCAAAATACCAGGTAAAGCGACTAATAACTTACTCCCGAGCTTTTTTAGCAAATTAGCCAAGTTTTTTAAATGATTACTTATCCAATCTTTCACGTTACCTCCAGGCTTAGGCGTAGGAGTAACGGGTTTAGGAGGAACCGGAGTCGGAGCAGGAATAACCGCTGCAGCCGCCGCACCACCCCCACCAACAGTCTTCACTAAAGAAGCAACGATCGTACTTATAATAAAAGTAAACGCGATCAATACACTAACGACCGTCACACCTTCTTCTCGAAACAGTTTTCTAATCTTTTCTCTTAGCGAGAGATCGCGTCCTAATAGTATATTCTTCATTTCTGTGAGTCTATAGCCTTGGCTTTTGATATCATTCATATTGCTGTTTATTGCCTCAGTTCTGGCCGCTCTTTCATCTCTGTAGCCTCTTAATTCATCAAGCAGAATACGTCTCTTATAAGCATCTTTTTCTTTACCTAAGGCTACTTTCATTTTCTCAATTTCATCATTTAACCTATCCTTTTCGGACATATTTAATTCTAAACTACCTTTTAACGTTTGTAGTTTTTGATCTAAACCTTCAAGTTCTCTATAATTTAACCCATCAGTTTGCGCTTGAGCATCTACTGGTATCGATTGAGAGGAAGGAATTGTATATCTGCCGGTTTCAGGATCATATTCGGGATCTATTTCAGGGCCATACATACGATCCAGGTTGTCAATCACATTGTTAGCTATCTCAACCATTCGTCTTGGAGTGACGTATCTATCATACGCTTCATCTATCGTTTGTTCAGCCTCTAGCAAATTAAATTCATCGGTCGTTAATAAACCCAAATCTTCTCTAAAAAATTTATTAAAGTTTCCGTCTGGAAACCTCTCTTTAAAGTTGTTTTTTAACGTCTGTTTAAGTATATATTGATTATGATTAACTTTACTAGTCAATCTAACACCATCGAAGTAACTACCATTTTCATCTCTAGTAAAAAGTTCGTACCTAATGAGGTTTGGTCTAACGAAGCCGTCTTTTCTCCCCTCCCAATAATCATAAAAATTATTAGCGAAACCTTCTTTATTTATATCACGATATCTATCTATAATATCACCAGCTTCACCAATTGTCTCAGGCGGTTGTGGTTCATCCGGTATGTCTAATTCAAAATCATGGTCGGGGTCTATTCCTAAACCATCGTCGTCATTGGCATCTTCAAAAACATCATCAGCATCAGCAGCAGCATCGGCTTGTTTGTATTCTTTACCACGCTCACCCATTTCGAAACCTTCTCCACCTTCAGCCATTTTATAAAGTCATATATTTTATATTTTACGTAGTATTCATCACATTCTGAGGAATTATTCCTTGACTCACCAACCAAGTCTGAGTGGCTAGAGCGCTACCTACCGTAGCGGTGATTTTAACCGTATCTTCTACGTCTAACTTTCCTAAATCGGCGGGCTTAATTTTCAAAAGTTTTTTACTCAACATAGTATAACCTACAGTCAACAAACTCAACACAGCGCCGTGATAAAGAGTATTTGCAACGTTCTTCGTATCCATTTTACTTGTACAAACATTTTATTTTTTTATTTATTCCATTTCTAATGATTCTTCGACTTTAGGGGTTGAAGTTGCGGTCTGTACCACTACGTCTCGCTGTGCATATACGGGTTTACTCTTTTTAAACGCGAGATATCCTAGCGATAAAACAGCCAAACCAACTATCGCGTATCCCCAGCTCGGAATGTCTGCCATCGTTAGCGCTGGCGTTTGCTCTTCTTCTATACTTTGCATTTTTTGTATTTGTTCTTTCATCTTTCTATTTCTTTCGGCCAGTTTTTTACCTTGCTCTACTCTTTTAGGGTCTTTTGCTCTTTTTTTTGTGACTCTTGATAGAGCCGGCTGAGTCGGCTCTTGGGGAGACTCTTGGGGAGACGGAGCCGTCTCTTGGGGTGTCTCTTGGGGAGGCCGTGGGGTCTCTGCTACTTGATCCGTCGTTGTCGTTTCTAGGCTCATCTTTTATAATAGTACTACTATTATTTGTTGTTATATTACTACTACTATCTACCTGTAAATGTTTAGTCGTGATCAACATAGCCACCAAAGGAGATAAATAAACCCCATAATTATAATGCACTTCGCAAAGTAAACTGGACAAGCTGCTAGAAATAACGGGATCTTTTTCTAGGTCGTTGATAAGGGCTTCTTCGGAATCTAAACAAAGTTTATAACCGAATGGCGAAGCCAGCGGCAAAGTCACACCTAAAGCTTTTGCGTAAACGGTCAACACGCAACTCCCCAAACTGACTATCATTTCTTTACCGAGCTTGGCTTCGTATCTTTTATATAGTTTTTCTTGTTTTTCCACAGTCAACCCCTCTATTTCATTGACGGAGTATTCTTTACCGAAATATTTTTTAGAATCACCGGAAGCAACTACACCCAAAAGTCTATTTTTAGGTATAGTTGCTTCCGGGATCGTCGCTATTGTCGTGGGTGTAGCAGCTACGGGTTCTTGAGATAACGTGCTTAGAGATTCTATCGACTTGCTCATTTAAAATAGAACTATATTTTTTAATCTTATTTCTACAAGAAATATAATCGTAAGAAAATAAAGATAAGTTGATGGCTATTACCAGTTTTAATAATAGGTCTAGATATTCTATCATATTTTATATATGACTAGATAATCTGTAGATCATCTATCAGTTATCTAACAGTTATCTAATAGGTATCTATCAGTTATCTAACAGTTATCTAATAGGTATCTATCAGTTATCTAACAGTTATCTAATAGGTATCTATCAGGTATTTAACAGTTATCTAATAGGTATCTATCAGTTATCTATAAATCATCTATAAATCATCTACAAATCATCTACAAATCATCTAATAGGTATCTAATAGGTATCTAATAGGTATCTAATAGATTAACTGCCAACAGACTGGAGGATCAGTTTTTACCACTAATTTACTAAAAGGGGTGTCTCTTAAGATCTTTTTAATTCTCGATCGTTCTTCTAATGGTACCGCATCATTTTCATCGAGGCACACTTCGAAACTATTTTTATCTTTGCAATAGAACAATACGACAAATGCAGTTTGAGCTCTAAAATCTGTCATTACGCAATTATACTTTTGAGTCATCAACCAACAGTAGTGATTGTCGTGCCTACCGCTAAACGCCAATTTCGTTAAAACGCAAGTGTTTTTCCCGAGCGCTGCCTTACGATATTTTATGTCTTGTTCCGAGCTACAATCGTCTATCAAAAATAGAACGTGCGATCCTTTAAATTGAGCTCTATAAAATGCTAAAGCTTCGTTGAGGGTCACCTTTTCTACCTCTAAATCGCATGGGTATATCTCGGGATCTAACCACAACCAACGTCTCTCGCGATAGGTCTTGTTGTTGCTCAACGTAGGACAAATAACTACGATCTTTTCAAAGTGATCTTTATACTCAGTTTCTAATAGATCTAAAATATATTTGGTTTTACCCGAATTAGTCCTACCGCATACTATCGCGCAGTGTGGTGTTTTTGGAAACGTTTTATGCATTGCTTATTTAATAGTAAAGACTATTTTAAGAGTAACTACCGCTAAATCTTCCATCTTCTAGCACCAACTGACCATCCATCACCAAGAAAACGTAACACGTTAGGACACCAGCTGTCTCAGCCTCTCTTTCTAAATGGAGAGAAATACCCCCACCTACGTCTCCTATTTTCCTGCCAGAACCGTGACTTTTGTTGTCGTCGGTTACCCTCGTATCTAGCCAAAGACCGTAACTAGTGGTTAAATAGGAGCCTAGAGTCATATCGTGTAATTCTAAGTCTTTAGACACGCTAGCACCAAATTCTGTATTAGAGTCGCCGAAAAACTTGGTAATCTCGTCCCAGTGTTGATAACGCTTCATGCCCTGACTATACAATTGATTCGGCTTACCCTCTATCGTAACGTCTACTTTTTCAATCTTTGGATTGTAGAAGACCCGAGGATCTTTTTCGCCCGATTCTTTAAATAAAAGAAGTATACCTTTGAGACTTCTAATGGCTTGATTTAGATTAATGTTCCAAGTAGTATCGGACTTGTTTAGCGTTAAAACCGTATATCTTTGAACTTTTTCGTATAGAAAATGAGTTTTACCTCGATATTTTTGTCTGATATTATCGGCCAATGTTTTATTGGTCACCGTTTCAAACTCGAGATCTAACCCCGAAATTTTATACTTCGCGTTAGAATCGGTAGATTTTACTACGCTCGAGTGATCGTTAAATGTAAATTCGTAAGTTAGTCTGTCTTTGAGCGTCGATGGACTAAAAGGCTGATGATCCGTAAGCATTTCAAAATCTAGAGGAATGTAATATCGGTTACCGTAAGCGTTGGCAATCGCTTTGTCTTTTCCACCGTTCGCGCTAGCAACCCCATCGCTGGCGTCGATTCTGAGTTTCGTGATGTTACTATCTTCGAGTCCTCGATACGCATCGTTCGCGCTTGCTGGTCGCCACAAGTCTTTATACGCGTTATATACATCGGCATCCGTAAACGCTACGAAATCTTTACCTTCTAGTTTGATTCTTACGCCGCTAATTAAATTTCGGGCAACGTTATAATATAGAGTTCTTGCATCGTCTTCGTCAGTGCCTTCAGATTCTAAGTCTATATTAAAAGCTAATCGTACAGTACCCGGTACGACTACATCATCTTGACTCAACATAGGAAATTCAACGATCAACAGACTGCCAGCCGATGCGGTACTAGGATTATGAGTAATAACCATCGATTGTCTCAATCCCTTTAACGCTCTAGGATTTTTTAAACTTCTGTGCGGATTCAGTTTGCTTCCATAAATTGCGTTCATTTTACTTAACGAAACAAAATAAAAAGTAAGAAAACTTTTAAATAAACTTAAACTTTTAGACAAACTTATAAACTTAAAAAGCAAAAAAACTTTTAAATAAACTTATAAACTAAATACCCTAAAACAGCAGTGCCTCCTAAGATAAATACAATTTCACCATCTTTTTGACCTTCGCTAGGTGCGTAAAAGTCTGACAATACAGGTTCGCGAGGTAATCTTATATCTTCGTTGGTTACTTCGTTATATTCTCTCAACGCGTAATCTACATTTTGAAAATCTTTTTGAGCCCTGGCTTCTTTATGTAGTCGATCGTTTAGATAATCTAGATACTTGGTTCTTTGTTCCACCCACTCTTGTTTAGCTCGAGTTAATTGTTCTAAAGCGAGGTCGTGTCGTTTACGTTCTTCAGCCGACGATCCGCCCATACTCGAAAATAGAAAGTTCGATCCGCTAAACGCTAAAGCGTTTACAATAGCTCCACCAATCATCATTAATGCACTCGCCATTTTTAATAAGTCGTTAAAAATTTTTCTGCTTTTAAAATAAAATGGAAACAAAACTAAGTAAAATATTTTACAGCCCTAAAGGATATTGGAAAGGTGCAGGCGCTATAAAAAAATTATCGTTAAAAGCTAACGTACCCGAGTCAGACGTTAGAAATTGGTTGAGAAAACAAGCCATGTGGCAAATATATTTGCCTGCCCCAAGTTTTATACCGAGACCTACGAGTCTCAATAAGGTTATAGGGAGGCCTAATGAACAACATCAAGCGGATCTGTTG
The DNA here is from genome assembly GCA_037893225.1 of Hippasteria phrygiana. Lineage (NCBI taxonomy): Eukaryota > Metazoa > Echinodermata > Asteroidea > Valvatida > Goniasteridae > Hippasteria > Hippasteria phrygiana. The sequence continues at coordinate 103,582 of JAZGUH010000350.1, forward strand.
TATCTACCTCACGATGTAGTTAGACGAAAAAGATATAAATACGCGTTGACAATCGTCGATGTGGCCACTCGATATAAAGAAGCTGAACCCTTGACGAATAAAACGAGTACTCAAGTTGTAGAGGCGATAAAAAAGATTTACAAAAGATCGCCCTTGTCTTGGCCTCTCACGATAAAAGTAGACCCCGGTACAGAATTTATGGCTGAATTTAATACTTTGATGCGGACTCGCAACGTAGTAATACAGAAAGGCGAGGTTGGTAATCATAGAGCTCAAGGTATAGTAGAAAGATTTAATCGTACTTTAGCCGAAAGATTATTCGGTCATCAATACGCTCAAGAAATGTTAGAGCCTACCGAGCGTAGCCGCGAGTGGGTAAAAAGATTACCCGATGTCGTAGCTTCGTTAAACGACGAAGAAACTAGATTGATATCGACTATGAAAGGCAAACCGTTAACTCCTCGAGCGGCTATGTCTCAGTTAGAAATAAAACAATTGAGTTCCTCAGGGCTCAAGAGCCCCGAAGATCTTTTAAGTGTAAATGACGATATCGTCAGATATCTTTACGCTCCTGGAGAGCTAGAAAAAGACGTTAGAAGAAGAGCTACCGATCCTATTTGGAGCTTAGAAATGTATACGATTAGAAGGAGAACGACGAACCCTGGACAGCCCGCGTTGTACTGGCTGACTAACGGCCCCAAGAGATCGTTCGTTAAGAAAGAATTAATGGTCGTTCCGTCAGATACCGAGTTACCACCTTCTTCAGCGACGTAAAATATCGTAAGCTAGATACCCAACCCCAGCAACGGCCATTAAACCAACCACTAAAGCCGTTTTTTCTTGTTCATGCGAGTCTGGAGGTTGAGTAGGTGGTGTATCTATGTCCGTAGGGAGTACGTCTGAGATTGGGGTTGGCGGTGTAGGGGTTGGTGACAGGTCTAAATTCTCTAAATCGTCTAAATCATCTAAATCGTCTAAATTCTGCTGGGTTACTACACGACTCTTTTTTACGGGAGAGGGTGGCGTTGATAACGGACCTGGCGACGTCGCCAGGTCGTCTAAATCGTCTAAATTCTGTTGGGTTACTACCTTACTCTCTTTTACGGGAGAGGGTGGGGTTGGTGGCGTTACAACGTCTGAGTTCAAGTTAATGTTTAATCCTATCGATGCGTCGGGTGTAGCTATCTGTATATTATTATTATAGCCTTGGTGAATACCGACCAAAAGCTCCATATTTGATGGAATTAAGTACAATCCAGGGCTAATCACAAAGTTTAACGAGCTTCTAGCGTACTGTAAAGAATTTTGAAATCTGGTTATAGAAGATTCCAAGTCCGTATGGCTGTTGATTATATCTTCTACTATATTTTCAAATTGTCTTTGCGCATCTAATCCGGTACCTGCAGTTAGTATACTCGTTTTTGTTTGTGCTTGCGCACCGAGTATGGCGTACACGTATGTTCTAATGCTTTCGTTTATTTTTTCTATACCGACGTCGGTAAACGAGCTCTTCTGACGTATAAAATTTCTAAAACCGAGTCGTACAACGTCCGCAGATTGTCTGATATACGCGAGTGTAATTTTACTATAATGTTTTGCATCGCCCGACTCTACAAATCCCATGTAGGTGGCGCCGGGATTCATAGCTTCATAATCGTATTCCCACAATTTATTAGCCGTCACATAGTCACCCGTACTCGGGTCATATTCAGCAGAAACCTTGTAAAGCTTAATGGGGGTATAATTTTTACCGGGTACGGCTATAGGTACATCTGGCGAGTACTTGTTTATTTTAAACAGGTAAAAATAAGCGGTACCTAATCCTCCAGAAGTTAAGTCTACGGTCTGTTTAAAACTCAAGTTTGGATCGACATTAAAATGGTGACAAATATCGCTATAAGCGCCTTTATCGATGCCGTTGTTTAGATCGTCGAATGTATCGTCGTTTGGAACTGGGCATTTTAGAAAGTAAAGTATCTTTCTGATCGTGAAATATACGTGAAACTTAAATAAAGCCGATATTACGGGGTTTTTATGTAGCAACGATTCTAACCCTACGCCGCAACCCGACGTCGCGCACCAAAATGCGAAGTTGAGTTGATTTTGATAAAACGTCATGGGGTCCGATGCGTAACGTTCAACCACTTCGTCGTGTTTTACGTCGGACATTTTATAAGCGCTAAATATATCCGTTAAATTAGAGATAAAAGAACTATTGTCGTTGGCGTTTACGATGATGCTAAGTTGGCTCAAGTGCATGTTCAACGGGGTACTCTCCTGGGTAATCGCTTCGTACTTGTCGCTTATCGCTTCGTACTTGTTGCTAACGCTTTGTACTCGCGTAGCTACGCGAGTATCGTCTTGTTGATTCGCAATATCTAGAGCATTCTTTACCGTTTGTTTGTTGTCGTTTACAAGCGCCATAAGTTGAGCGAATTTCATTTTAATTTATAATAAACCAAATATTTTTTAAAGCTTATAAAAGCTTTATTAAAATGGAATCGCACGTTTTTGAAATGTTTGATAATGAACAAACGTTTAGATTATCAAAACCTATAGATAACTCTAAGGGAGATTACAGTATGAGTTTAACCGGCGCGATATTAACCGCGGGCTTCTACAACATGGCTAGTAATAGCGAAATTAACTATTCTATACATCAAATCAATCCAAACACTGGTAAAAAAACGGGTAGTACGGGTGGTAAAATTGATATTCCTGCTGGATTTTACGATATAGATTGGATAGAAGAGAGACTCAGTAAATTAGTTTGGTTAGAAGTCTCCGTAGATAAACTTAATAAAAAAATATTTTTAAATGTAACGGAAGAAAATAACGATCTACGCTTTGATAAAAACATTAAACAATTGTTGGGGATAACGGCCAAAAAGTTAGTTTTTGGCGTAGATTATGTAGGGCATTATAGTACAATGCCTGTCGATGCAATTTTTTTGCATTGCGATCAGTTATCTACGTCTAATAATTTCTATAACGGAAGGGGAACGCACTTGCTAGACGTTATACCGATAACGAAAAGAGACGATACGCTCGTAGATCGTGCGAGATTAACCGCTCGTAGACTCGTGGGTGATAAGATAAACCAACTTAGCTTTAGTATCAGAGATCGCGACGGCAATTTAATCAATAATCGAGGAAAAAAGATTAGTTTTAACTTGACGATAGGTAAATTTTAAGTGATTTTTGAAGATTTTTTAAAAAAATCTTTAGATTTTTTAAAATGGAATCGCACGTTTTTGAAATGTTTGATAACGAACGAACGTTTAGATTGTCAAAACCTATAGATAACTCTAAGGGAGATTACTGCATGAGTTTAAACAACGCGATATTTGACGTCGGTTTTTATACTATAACTCACCGTATGACTATAGGATGGGAAATAATTAGCGCCGCTGGTTTATTTAAGGACGAAATGGTAATTCCGGCTAGAAATTATACTATCGATGAGTTAGTATCTGAACTTAATAAATTAACTTTTCTTAAAGTTTCTGTAGACAAGATTAATAAAAAAATTATGTTTAATGCTGGTATAATATCAAAAAATAAAGTTATTAATATTAAGTTCGATTCATATGCTCAAAAAGCGTTTGGTGTGCCCTATTATTGGTCCGGTGATGATGGTATTGAACTTGTAGGGTATTATAATATAAATTATGTGAATACAATTTTTTTGCATTGCGATCAGTTATCTACGTCTAATAATTTCTTTAACGGAAAGCATACAGATTTGCTAGATGTTATACCGATTATATATAAAAGCTCCGATTCAGACACTGTAGCTACTATCCAGAATAAAAGAAAAACTGTCATACCACTCGTAGTTGCTAAAATATCCCAACTTAGCTTTAGTATCAGAGACCTCGACGGCGCTTTAATCGAGAATCTAGACAAAAAGATTAGTTTTAACTTGACGATAGGTAAATTTTAAGTGATTTTTGAAGATTTTTTTAAAAAATCTTTAGATTTTTAAAATGGAATCGCACGTTTTTGAAATGGCTGGTAGCGAACGAACGTTTACTTTGTCAAAACCTATAGATAACTCTAAGGGAGATTACTGCATGAGTTTAAACCATGCGATATTTACTGTCGGTTTTTATAATATAACTCAACGTATTACTATAGTGTGGGAAATTACTAATGACCGTGATCGCAGTAATAACGCTAGAGGTGAAATGGTAATTCCGGCTGGAAATTATACAATCGATGAGTTAGTAGCTGAACTTAATAAATTAACTGTTATTGTAGTTACTGTAGACAAGATTAATAAAAAAATTATGTTTAATGCTGGTATTATTAATCCATATAGTGAGGTTGTCATTAATTTTGATCTATATACTCGAAAAGTGTTGGGTGTGCCCTATTATTGGTACCCTAGTTTTAATAATGAACTTGTAGGGTATTATAATATGAATTATGTGAATACAATTTTTTTACATTGCAATCAGTTATCTACGTCTAATAATTTCTATAACGGAAATCGTACAGACTTGTTATACATTATACCGATTATATATAAAAGCTCTGATTCAGACACTGTAGCTACTATCCAGAATAAAAGAAAAACTGTCATACCGCTCGTAGTTGCTAAAATACCCGAACTGAGTTTTTCTTTCAGAGACCTCGACGGCGCTTTAATCGAGAATAACCATAAGAAATTTATTTTTCGAGTAGATATTTATCGATCGTCTTGTCCTGGTTAATAGAATAGACTAAAGGTTAGAATGATGACCATAAGCCAGAGTGTCTATACCATTAGGTAAAATATATCTCTTCATATCTAAAGGATTTAACGATTGCTTGACCTGAGCCTCCGTGTATATCATGTGACGCTCTGTTCCAAAACGAATCATCTTGTTTGAATAGCATTCGTTCGATAAAACACATCGCTTATACTTTTCGTAAGATAGATCGTTGTTTATAACCACTCGGTTTACGCCTTTGGCCTTCTTTATAATATCGTGTTCCCCGTATAAAATCGAGTACATCTTCGATCTGATGCAAGTAGCTTCGCTTATGACTTTTCCTCCGCATTCGTCCTTGAACTTACCGATAACTTTCTTGTTAGTATCGTTATATAAAAAGTGGTCTTTCTCGTAGTTAGAAAAATCGTACAAGTCTTTATCTTTTTCCATGCCGAGATAAACGTCTTTCGTATAAATAATCAAAAGCAGCGAGTCCGTGTCTGTATACATCAATCTTACTTTATCGCCATACGTCTTTTTTAATTGGTTGTAATAAAAGTCGTACATTAGAGTCTTCGATAAGTCTAAGATACTAACGCCGCAGTAAATCGGTTTATTTAAATACGTTTTCTTTTTGTACGATTCCACGAATGAGAGGCCGCATTCTTTAAACGCAGTAGTAGACTTGTAACAAGGTTTAGACACTATTTTTTCGTATTCTTTTACTTGATTGTTTCTCAGTAGCACACCATCTATTCTATTTCTGACATTTTCCATCGTTTTGCCGAATACAGAATTATTCATCAATTTGAAAAAGTCTTTTTCAAAATCCGACTTTGCTTTCGTTCTGAGTTGGGTGTTTTTATCGATGTACGATTTCATCCAAGGTTTTTGTTTAAATTGCAACGCCCGATGTACTTTCTTTAGTTTTAGACCTAGCCTCAAACACTGTTTCAAATTGATATAATGCAATACATATTTTTCTTTGCGATATAGCGTACCTGTTAATTTTTTTACCTTAGCACCATCTCCTATATCACTCGCCAACTCTCGTTGATACTCCGATAACCATTCTTCAGGTATGACTATATTATCTGCGGCTAAAGGATAATCGTTGTGTAAATCGTGTAGTTCGGCTGGATATTCCAGGTCAACTTCGAACATATATCCCGTTGGAGCCTTATCTTTTAACGCCATGATGCGACCGCGGGTAAATTGACCCGTACTGACCCATTTAAATCCTCCGTAGGGTAGTGGCCGACTCATGGCCCATCCGTAAAGGTTGTTGGCATCTAGATAGAGAATATACGAATCGGGTTTATCTTGCTCGTAATCTTTCAAGTACTTATTGTTGGCCTTGGCATAGCGACATGAGCCAACGCTCGATATTCCTCCTCTTTTTGCTTTTTCAAAAAATATATGTTTATCTATATCCGTCAAGAGCTCTAATTCTATTTTAGTGTGTCTCAGCAACGCGTCCCAACTTAATCCCGGTGCTGTGAAGTAGTTAGCTGGATCCAACTTGTAATTCATTCTACACATTTCTCTAAAATTCTCGAATACGCCGGCTAGTAATAGAGTATCCGCGGTTACGTACAAGTCGTGGTATTCGCCCATGTTTTTTATATTAAATGTCCGCCATACTCGTTGCGCGCGCGAGTAGTCTTCGTCCGTTATATGTTTATCTTTTAGAGCGCTGAAAAAATGGTGTTTAGCTGGAAGTTCAGTTTCGCTAAATCGTTCAAAGCTGTCCATATACTCGTACGGATATACACCCTTTTGTAATAAGAGGTCCGCGTTTTCTTCGCCATAACGTTTCAGGAGCAACCTAAAGGCGTCTCTCGGGCAAGACGTTACCAATTTGTCGAGACCGCTAGACATAAAATGAAACGAGTCTATAAATCTATATTGGCCGATCGAAAATGAAATGTATTTTTCTGAATTTTTGGGTATACACCAGATATCTCGTTGATACTTAGAAATACCCTGCATGATCAAGTGCGCGTCATAGTTTTCTAAGTTGTGAAAGACGACCGGTATTTTCGTTTCGTTGGGTTTTACTCGTAATTTAAGATTACAGTAAGCGTGTGCGGCTCCTCTGTACTTGCCGGTAGTGTGACAATGATCTCTTACTTTTCGAAATTTGTTAATTTTCTTTTGGCAGAACGTACATTTTTGGTCGATGTATCCTTTTTCGTTTTTGTACGTGTATTCTTCAAGTTCTTCTTTGCTTTTGGGTTCTACAGGTTCGTAACACTTGCAATTACACGAGTAATTTGGATAAATCGCTCTCTCGCAAATCCAGCACTCGTTAGAGTTTAGGTGTATCTTTTCTTCTTTTAGCGTATATATTATCGGCTTAATGCGAGCTAGTAATTCATTAATCTTAGGTTCGAGTTCTTGCAACGAGGTTATAAAATTGTCTATAGCGCGTTCACCTCTATAAGTCTTTCGCTTGATCCGCTTACCATCGCATCTAACTACAACGTAAGAATAACCGCAGGCTCTATGTTCGTGAGTTTTACCCTCAGTCTCTCTTTCTGGTGCTTCTGTAGCTACACTCGCAGAGGGTACCAAGATAGATTCAAAATCCGCGTATATGACATAGGGTGCATCTTGTAAATTCTTAAAGTTTTTAAACATTAATTTGCTTTTGTCCAAGTATTTATTCGCATTTTCATGTGGCATTTTAACGGTAGATAAAGCAGAGTCTATTCCTTCGCAATCTTGTATGTGCCTGTCTAATTTATCTTTCGAACTAAAATGCGTTAAACATCTTAAGCAAAATAGTTTACGATGCTGACTATTGGTAGCCCCATATAAGAATCTAGGTAAGTCACTTATCCAACAATAATGACCGTCATATAATAGCAAACTGATAGTTTCTCTATCGTATGGCCTTTTAGATAAATATAGCGGATATATCAAGCCCCTTTTATCTTGCGGATATGTTTTATTTTTGTTATCTTCGTCGTATCCCAACACGTTTATACTTATATCGTTTTGCCTTTCTATTCTCGTTATCTGATTTATAGGTGTGGGGAAGTCTATGTCCTTAAAGTTTAATCCATCATCGGTTTTATAAGTAGATGGATTATTTCCGCGAAATTGGTACTTTGGGTTTGTTGCTAATTGGTTTTTAACTCTATCGGTATATATACCTAGGGCGGCTCTTAAACACCATCTTATACACTCTTGATCTTCGTTTTTGATGTTGACGGTTGCGTGTTTGTTAGCTACATACTCGGGTAGTTTTACGTAAGAAGCGCCTACCAGAGGTTTAACTCTGTTTATGTTTATGTAAAACGCGACTATTTTATCTATAGTCCAACCACTTCCTTTATTCGTAAATTTATCTATCTGAGATAATATCGTTTCATATTGTTTCCCGATAATCGTAGCTATCTCGCTCTTGTTTAATACTCTATATTGGTAACTAAAATGAACAGCGGTTTGTGTTTTAGTCTCAGCACCTGATTTTTTTACATACTTTATTTTAATAGCGATCTGTAGTTTCATCGTTTTTATTTTTATTAATTCAGCTACGATTTTGTTTTTGATCATCGATGTATGGGTGTTGTAAAATTGCTCCGGATCGTCGATAAACAGATTCGGAATCAATTCCAAATTTAGATAACTGTTTTCAAATCTTCTAGTCTCTCGAAAGTCTGCTTCTCGAAAAGTATTTTTCTCCTTAAATCCTAGTATAGCTTCGATGTAATCCTTTTTTATCACTCGACCATTTCTACCCGTTGATACGACTCGTAAATTTTTATCGCGCACAAGTTGCGCTAACGAAGCTTTAGATCGTATTCTCAAATTTTTATACTTCCCTTCTTCTCTTTTTATAGCTAGAATATAATCTCGCCTGATATACGTATTACGGCGTCCTGTTGGAGATCCTAAAGATAATTTATACTTATCGATATATCTTTTTAAAGATATTTTGTTCCATCTATTGTATCCTCGAATCGTGGGTTGTGTTTCCATCTTTATAGTAACATAAGATAATATTTTTAAAAAAAATAAAAAATTATTTAATTTTTTTTTGCCATATGTTATTTTAGGAGCAATATCTTTTCCGTCCGGGCGCCCCGGATATTTCGTATGGTTGTGGGATATGGAAAAAACTTTTTATTTTCATGATTTCTCTATAATTTTGGTGTGTAGTACCCCAGCAAAATTTTGGGCGATTTTTGGGGCTATTTTGTTTCAAAAAAATTTGACGTATGTACCCCCAGCAAAATTAGAGAGAAAAGTGAAAAAACAAGAAATGACATAGAACCGGCAATTTGCATACTACTCATTGCGAGGTTTGAATTTTCTCCACAAGTTTTAACTCTAAGAAGCCGCCGATAATTGCAACATGTAGCGCCAGATCTAAGCTATCCATACATGTCAAAATTACTGAATTTGGTTGATATTTCATGCAATTATGAATGAATAAAGCAAGTCCATACCCCAGGGAATTTGACATGCATGGAGCAATAAATAGAAGGTAACATGTACACAGATGTTGGCCGGAAAGAAAATAAACATTGCGAGGTTTGAATTTTCTCCACAAGTTTTAACTCTAAGAAGCCGCCGATGATTGCAACATGTAGCGCCAGATCTAAGCTATCCATACATGTCAAAATTACTGAATTTGGTAGATATTTCATGCAATTATGAATGAATAAAGCAAGTCCATACCCCAGGGAATTTGACATGCATGGAGCAATAAATAGACGGTAACATGTACACAGATGTTGGCCGGAAAGAAAATAAACATTGCGAGGTTTGAATTTTCTCCACAAGTTTTAACTCTAAGAAGCCGCCGATGATTGCAACATGTAGCGCCAGATCTAAGCTATCCATACATGTCAAAATTACTGCATTTGGTTGATATTTCATGCAATTATGAATGAATAAAGCAAGTCCATACCCCAGGGAATTTGACATGCATGGAGCAATAAATAGAAGGTAACATGTACACAGATGTTGGCCGGAAAGAAAATAAACATTGCGAGGTTTGAATTTTCTCCACAAGTTTTAACTCTAAGAAGCCGCCGATAATTGCAACATGTAGCGCCAGATCTAAGCTATCCATACATGTCAAAATTACTGTATTTGGTTGATATTTCATGCAATTATGAATGAGTAAAGCAAGTCATACCCTAGGGAATTTGACATGCATGGAGCAATAAATAGACGGTAACATGTACATAGATGTTGGCCGGAAAGAAAATAAACATTGCGAGGTTTGAATGTTCTCGACAAGTGTTAGCTCTAAGAAGCCGCCGATAATTGCAACATGTAGCGCCAGATCTAAGCTATCCATACATGTCAAAATTACTGTATTTGGTTTATATTTCATGCAATTATGAATGAGTAAAGCAAGTCCATACCCCAGGGAATTTGACAGGCATGGAGCAATACATAAAAGGTAATCTGCACACAGATGGTGGCCGGGAAGAAAATAAACATTGCGAGGTTTGAATTTTCTCCACAAGTGTTAACTCTAAGTAGCCGCCGATAATTGCAACATGTAGCGCCAGATCTAAGCTATCCATACATGTCAAAATTACTGAATTTGGTTGATATTTCATGCAATTATGAATGAGTAAAGCAAGTCCATACCACAGGGAATTTGACATGCATGGAGCAATAAATAGACGGTAACATGTACACAGATGTTGGCCGGAAAGAAAATAAACATTGCGAGGTTTGAATTTTCTCCACAAGTTTTAACTCTAAGAAGCCGCCGATAATTGCAACATGTAGCGCCAGATCTAAGCTATCCATACATGTCAAAATTACTGAATTTGGTTGATATTTCATGCAATTATGAATGAGTAAAGCAAGTCCATACCCCAGGGAATTTGACATGCATGGAGCAATAAATAGACGGTAACATGTACACAGATGTTGGCCGGAAAGAAAATAAACATTGCGAGGTTTGAATTTTCTCCACAAGTTTTAACTCTAAGAAGCCGCCGATGATTGCAACATGTAGCGCCAGATCTAAGCTATCCATACATGTCAAAATTACTGCATTTGGTTGATATTTCATGCAATTATGAATGAATAAAGCAAGTCCATACCCCAGGGAATTTGACATGCATGGAGCAATAAATAGACGGTAACATGTACACAGATGTTGGCCGGAAAGAAAATAAACATTGCGAGGTTTGAATTTTCTCCACAAGTTTTAACTCTAAGAAGCCGCCGATGATTGCAACATGTAGCGCCAGATCTAAGCTATCCATACATGTCAAAATTACTGAATTTGGTTGATATTTCATGCAATTATGAATGAATAAAGCAAGTCCATACCCCAGGGAATTTGACATGCATGGAGCAATAAATAGACGGTAACATGTACACAGATGTTGGCCGGAAAGAAAATAAACATTGCGAGGTTTGAATTTTCTCCACAAGTTTTAACTCTAAGAAGCCGCCGATGATTGCAACATGTAGCGCCAGATCTAAGCTATCCATACATGTCAAAATTACTGCATTTGGTTGATATTTCATGCAATTATGAATGAATAAAGCAAGTCCATACCCCAGGGAATTTGACATGCATGGAGCAATAAATAGACGGTAATATGTACACAGATGTTGGCCAAAAAGAAAATAAACATTGCGAGGTTTGAATTTTCTCCACAAGTTTTAACTCTAAGAAGCCGCCGATAATTGCAACATGTAGCGCCAGATCTAAGCTATCCATACATGTCAAAATTACTGAATTTGGTTGATATTTCATGCAATTATGAATGAGTAAAGCAAGTCCATACCCCAGGGAATTTGACATGCATGGAGCAATAAATAGACGGTAACATGTACACAGATGTTGGCCGGAAAGAAAATAAACATTGCGAGGTTTGAATTTTCTCCACAAGTTTTAACTCTAAGAAGCCGCCGATGATTGCAACATGTAGCGCCAGATCTAAGCTATCCATACATGTCAAAATTACTGCATTTGGTTGATATTTCATGCAATTATGAATGAATAAAGCAAGTCCATACCCCAGGGAATTTGACATGCATGGAGCAATAAATAGACGGTAACATGTACACAGATGTTGGCCGGAAAGAAAATAAACATTGCGAGGTTTGAATTTTCTCCACAAGTTTTAACTCTAAGAAGCCGCCGATGATTGCAACATGTAGCGCCAGATCTAAGCTATCCATACATGTCAAAATTACTGAATTTGGTTGATATTTCATGCAATTATGAATGAGTAAAGCAAGTCCATACCCCAGGGAATTTGACATGCATGGAGCAATAAACAGACGGTAACATGTACACAGATGTTGGCCGGAAAGAAAATAAACATTGCGAGGTTTAAATTTTCTTCACAAGTTTTAACTCTAGGAAGCCGCCGATGATTGCAACATGTAGCGCCAGATCTAAGCTATCCATACATGTCAAAATTACTGTATTTGGTTTATATTTCATGCAATTATGAATGAGTAAAGCAAGTCATACCTAGGGAATTTGACATGCATGGAGCAATAAATAGACGGTAACATGTACACAGATGTTGGCCGGAAAGAAAATAAACATTGCGAGGTTTGAATTTTCTCCACAAGTGTTAACTCTAAGAAGCCGCCGATAATTGCAACATGTAGCGCCAGATCTAAGCTATCCATACATGTCAAAATTACTGAATTTGGTTGATATTTCATGCAATTATGAATGAGTAAAGCAAGTCCATACCCCAGGGAATTTGACTTGCATGGAGCAATAAATAGACGGTAACATGTACACAGATGTTGGCCGGAAAGAAAATAAACATTGCGAGGTTTGAATTTTCTCCACAAGTTTTAACTCTAAGAAGCCGCCGATGATTGCAACATGTAGCGCCAGATCTAAGCTATCCATACATGTCACAATTACTGCATTTGGTTGATATTTCATGCAATTATAAATGAATAAAGCAAGTCCATACCCCAGGGAATTTGACATGCATGGAGCAATAAATAGACGGTAACATGTACACAGATGTTGGCCGGAAAGAAAATAAACATTGCGAGGTTTGAATTTTCTCCACAAGTTTTAACTCTAAGAAGCCGCCGATGATTGCAACATGTAGCGCCAGATCTAAGCTATCCATACATGTCAAAATTACTGCATTTGGTTGATATTTCATGCAATTATGAATGAATAAAGCAAGTCCATACCCCAGGGAATTTGACATGCATGGAGCAATAAATAGACGGTAATATGTACACAGATGTTGGCCGGAAAGAAAATAAACATTGCGAGGTTTGAATTTTCTCCACAAGTTTTAACTCTAAGAAGCCGCCGATAATTGCAACATGTAGCGCCAGATCTAAGCTATCCATACATGTCAAAATTACTGAATTTGGTTGATATTTCATGCAATTATGAATGAGTAAAGCAAGTCCATACCCCAGGGAATTTGACATGCATGGAGCAATAAATAGACGGTAACATGTACGCAGATGTTGGCCGGAAAGAAAATAAACATTGCGAGGTTTGAATTTTCTCCACAAGTTTTAACTCTAAGAAGCCGCCGATAATTGCAACATGTAGCGCCAGATCTAAGCTATCCATACATGTCAAAATTACTGAATTTGGTTGATATTTCATGCAATTATGAATGAGTAAAGCAAGTCCATACCCCAGGGAATTTGACATGCATGGAGCAATAAATAGAAGGTAACATGTACACAGATGTTGGCCGGAAAGAAAATAAACATTGCGAGGTTTGAATTTTCTCCACAAGTTTTAACTCTAAGAAGCCGCCGATAATTGCAACATGTAGCGCCAGATCTAAGCTATCCATACATGTCAAAATTACTGTATTTGGTTGATATTTCATGCAATTATGAATGAGTAAAGCAAGTCATACCCTAGGGAATTTGACATGCATGGAGCAATAAATAGACGGTAACATGTACACAGATGTTGGCCGGAAAGAAAATAAACATTGCGAGGTTTGAATGTTCTCGACAAGTGTTAGCTCTAAGAAGCCGCCGATAATTGCAACATGTAGCGCCAGATCTAAGCTATCCATACATGTCAAAATTACTGTATTTGGTTTATATTTCATGCAATTATGAATGAGTAAAGCAAGTCCATACCCCAGGGAATTTGACAGGCATGGAGCAATACATAAAAGGTAATCTGCACACAGATGGTGGCCGGGAAGAAAATAAACATTGCGAGGTTTGAATTTTCTCCACAAGTGTTAACTCTAAGAAGCCGCCGATAATTGCAACATGTAGCGCCAGATCTAAGCTATCCATACATGTCAAAATTACTGAATTTGGTTGATATTTCATGCAATTATGAATGAGTAAAGCAAGTCCATACCACAGGGAATTTGACATGCATGGAGCAATAAATAGACGGTAACATGTACACAGATGTTGGCCGGAAAGAAAATAAACATTGCGAGGTTTGAATTTTCTCCACAAGTTTTAACTCTAAGAAGCCGCCGATAATTGCAACATGTAGCGCCAGATCTAAGCTATCCATACATGTCAAAATTACTGAATTTGGTTGATATTTCATGCAATTATGAATGAGTAAAGCAAGTCCATACCCCAGGGAATTTGACATGCATGGAGCAATAAATAGACGGTAACATGTACACAGATGTTGGCCGGAAAGAAAATAAACATTGCGAGGTTTGAATTTTCTCCACAAGTTTTAACTCTAAGAAGCCGCCGATGATTGCAACATGTAGCGCCAGATCTAAGCTATCCATACATGTCAAAATTACTGCATTTGGTTGATATTTCATGCAATTATGAATGAATAAAGCAAGTCCATACCCCAGGGAATTTGACATGCATGGAGCAATAAATAGACGGTAACATGTACACAGATGTTGGCCGGAAAGAAAATAAACATTGCGAGGTTTGAATTTTCTCCACAAGTTTTAACTCTAAGAAGCCGCCGATGATTGCAACATGTAGCGCCAGATCTAAGCTATCCATACATGTCAAAATTACTGCATTTGGTTGATATTTCATGCAATTATGAATGAATAAAGCAAGTCCATACCCCAGGGAATTTGACATGCATGGAGCAATAAATAGACGGTAACATGTACACAGATGTTGGCCGGAAAGAAAATAAACATTGCGAGGTTTGAATTTTCTCCACAAGTTTTAACTCTAAGAAGCCGCCGATGATTGCAACATGTAGCGCCAGATCTAAGCTATCCATACATGTCAAAATTACTGCATTTGGTTGATATTTCATGCAATTATGAATGAATAAAGCAAGTCCATACCCCAGGGAATTTGACATGCATGGAGCAATAAATAGACGGTAACATGTACACAGATGTTGGCCGGAAAGAAAATAAACATTGCGAGGTTTGAATTTTCTCCACAAGTTTTAACTCTAAGAAGCCGCCGATGATTGCAACATGTAGCGCCAGATCTAAGCTATCCATACATGTCAAAATTACTGCATTTGGTTGATATTTCATGCAATTATGAATGAATAAAGCAAGTCCATACCCCAGGGAATTTGACATGCATGGAGCAATAAATAGACGGTAACATGTACACAGATGTTGGCCGGAAAGAAAATAAACATTGCGAGGTTTGAATTTTCTCCACAAGTTTTAACTCTAAGAAGCCGCCGATGATTGCAACATGTAGCGCCAGATCTAAGCTATCCATACATGTCAAAATTACTGCATTTGGTTGATATTTCATGCAATTATGAATGAATAAAGCAAGTCCATACCCCAGGGAATTTGACATGCATGGAGCAATAAATAGACGGTAATATGTACACAGATGTTGGCCGGAAAGAAAATAAACATTGCGAGGTTTGAATTTTCTCCACAAGTTTTAACTCTAAGAAGCCGCCGATAATTGCAACATGTAGCGCCAGATCTAAGCTATCCATACATGTCAAAATTACTGAATTTGGTTGATATTTCATGCAATTATGAATGAGTAAAGCAAGTCCATACCCCAGGGAATTTGACATGCATGGAGCAATAAATAGACGGTAACATGTACGCAGATGTTGGCCGGAAAGAAAATAAACATTGCGAGGTTTGAATTTTCTCCACAAGTTTTAACTCTAAGAAGCCGCCGATAATTGCAACATGTAGCGCCAGATCTAAGCTATCCATACATGTCAAAATTACTGAATTTGGTTGATATTTCATGCAATTATGAATGAGTAAAGCAAGTCCATACCCCAGGGAATTTGACATGCATGGAGCAATAAATAGAAGGTAACATGTACACAGATGTTGGCCGGAAAGAAAATAAACATTGCGAGGTTTGAATTTTCTCCACAAGTTTTAACTCTAAGAAGCCGCCGATAATTGCAACATGTAGCGCCAGATCTAAGCTATCCATACATGTCAAAATTACTGTATTTGGTTGATATTTCATGCAATTATGAATGAGTAAAGCAAGTCATACCCTAGGGAATTTGACATGCATGGAGCAATAAATAGACGGTAACATGTACACAGATGTTGGCCGGAAAGAAAATAAACATTGCGAGGTTTGAATGTTCTCGACAAGTGTTAGCTCTAAGAAGCCGCCGATAATTGCAACATGTAGCGCCAGATCTAAGCTATCCATACATGTCAAAATTACTGTATTTGGTTTATATTTCATGCAATTATGAATGAGTAAAGCAAGTCCATACCCCAGGGAATTTGACAGGCATGGAGCAATACATAAAAGGTAATCTGCACACAGATGGTGGCCGGGAAGAAAATAAACATTGCGAGGTTTGAATTTTCTCCACAAGTGTTAACTCTAAGAAGCCGCCGATAATTGCAACATGTAGCGCCAGATCTAAGCTATCCATACATGTCAAAATTACTGAATTTGGTTGATATTTCATGCAATTATGAATGAGTAAAGCAAGTCCATACCACAGGGAATTTGACATGCATGGAGCAATAAATAGAAGGTAACATGTACACAGATGTTGGCCGGAAAGAAAATAAACATTGCGAGGTTTGAATTTTCTCCACAAGTTTTAACTCTAAGAAGCCGCCGATAATTGCAACATGTAGCGCCAGATCTAAGCTATCCATACATGTCAAAATTACTGTATTTGGTTGATATTTCATGCAATTATGAATGAGTAAAGCAAGTCATACCCTAGGGAATTTGACATGCATGGAGCAATAAATAGACGGTAACATGTACACAGATGTTGGCCGGAAAGAAAATAAACATTGCGAGGTTTGAATGTTCTCGACAAGTGTTAGCTCTAAGAAGCCGCCGATAATTGCAACATGTAGCGCCAGATCTAAGCTATCCATACATGTCAAAATTACTGTATTTGGTTTATATTTCATGCAATTATGAATGAGTAAAGCAAGTCCATACCCCAGGGAATTTGACAGGCATGGAGCAATACATAAAAGGTAATCTGCACACAGATGGTGGCCGGGAAGAAAATAAACATTGCGAGGTTTGAATTTTCTCCACAAGTGTTAACTCTAAGAAGCCGCCGATAATTGCAACATGTAGCGCCAGATCTAAGCTATCCATACATGTCAAAATTACTGAATTTGGTTGATATTTCATGCAATTATGAATGAGTAAAGCAAGTCCATACCACAGGGAATTTGACATGCATGGAGCAATAAATAGACGGTAACATGTACACAGATGTTGGCCGGAAAGAAAATAAACATTGCGAGGTTTGAATTTTCTCCACAAGTTTTAACTCTAAGAAGCCGCCGATAATTGCAACATGTAGCGCCAGATCTAAGCTATCCATACATGTCAAAATTACTGAATTTGGTTGATATTTCATGCAATTATGAATGAGTAAAGCAAGTCCATACCCCAGGGAATTTGACATGCATGGAGCAATAAATAGACGGTAACATGTACACAGATGTTGGCCGGAAAGAAAATAAACATTGCGAGGTTTGAATTTTCTCCACAAGTTTTAACTCTAAGAAGCCGCCGATGATTGCAACATGTAGCGCCAGATCTAAGCTATCCATACATGTCAAAATTACTGCATTTGGTTGATATTTCATGCAATTATGAATGAATAAAGCAAGTCCATACCCCAGGGAATTTGACATGCATGGAGCAATAAATAGACGGTAACATGTACACAGATGTTGGCCGGAAAGAAAATAAACATTGCGAGGTTTGAATTTTCTCCACAAGTTTTAACTCTAAGAAGCCGCCGATGATTGCAACATGTAGCGCCAGATCTAAGCTATCCATACATGTCAAAATTACTGCATTTGGTTGATATTTCATGCAATTATGAATGAATAAAGCAAGTCCATACCCCAGGGAATTTGACATGCATGGAGCAATAAATAGACGGTAACATGTACACAGATGTTGGCCGGAAAGAAAATAAACATTGCGAGGTTTGAATTTTCTCCACAAGTTTTAACTCTAAGAAGCCGCCGATGATTGCAACATGTAGCGCCAGATCTAAGCTATCCATACATGTCAAAATTACTGCATTTGGTTGATATTTCATGCAATTATGAATGAATAAAGCAAGTCCATACCCCAGGGAATTTGACATGCATGGAGCAATAAATAGACGGTAATATGTACACAGATGTTGGCCAAAAAGAAAATAAACATTGCGAGGTTTGAATTTTCTCCACAAGTTTTAACTCTAAGAAGCCGCCGATAATTGCAACATGTAGCGCCAGATCTAAGCTATCCATACATGTCAAAATTACTGAATTTGGTTGATATTTCATGCAATTATGAATGAGTAAAGCAAGTCCATACCCCAGGGAATTTGACATGCATGGAGCAATAAATAGACGGTAACATGTACACAGATGTTGGCCGGAAAGAAAATAAACATTGCGAGGTTTGAATTTTCTCCACAAGTTGTAACTCTAAGAAGCCGCCGATGATTGCAACATGTAGCGCCAGATCTAAGCTATCCATACATGTCAAAATTACTGCATTTGGTTGATATTTCATGCAATTATGAATGAATAAAGCAAGTCCATACCCCAGGGAATTTGACATGCATGGAGCAATAAATAGACGGTAACATGTACACAGATGTTGGCCGGAAAGAAAATAAACATTGCGAGGTTTGAATTTTCTCCACAAGTTTTAACTCTAAGAAGCCGCCGATGATTGCAACATGTAGCGCCAGATCTAAGCTATCCATACATGTCAAAATTACTGCATTTGGTTGATATTTCATGCAATTATGAATGAGTAAAGCAAGTCCATACCCCAAGGAATTTGACATGCATGGAGCAATAAATAGACGGTAACATGTACACAGATGTTGGCCGGAAAGAAAATAAACATTGCGAGGTTTGAATTTTCTCCACAAGTTTTAACTCTAAGAAGCCGCCGATGATTGCAACATGTAGCGCCAGATCTAAGCTATCCATACATGTCAAAATTACTGCATTTGGTTGATATTTCATGCAATTATGAATGAATAAAGCAAGTCCATACCCCAGGGAATTTGACATGCATGGAGCAATAAATAGACGGTAACATGTACACAGATCGTGGCAAGGAAGAAAATAAACATTGCGAGGTTTGAATTTTCTCAACAAGTGTTAACTCTAAGAAGCCGCCGATAATTGCAACATGTAGCGCCAGATCTAAGCTATCCATACATGTCAAAATTACTGAATTTGGTTGATATTTCATGCAATTATGAATGAATAAAGCAAGTCCATACCCCAGGGAATTTGACATGCATGGAGCAATAAATAGAAGGTAACATGTACACAGATGTTGGCCGGAAAGAAAATAAACATTGCGAGGTTTGAATTTTCTCCACAAGTTTTAACTCTAAGAAGCCGCCGATAATTGCAACATGTAGCGCCAGATCTAAGCTATCCATACATGTCAAAATTACTGTATTTGGTTGATATTTCATGCAATTATGAATGAGTAAAGCAAGTCCATACCCCAAGGAATTTGACATGCATGGAGCAATAAATAGACGGTAACATGTACACAGATGTTGGCCGGAAAGAAAATAAACATTGCGAGGTTTGAATTTTCTCCACAAGTTTTAACTCTAAGAAGCCGCCGATGATTGCAACATGTAGCGCCAGATCTAAGCTATCCATACATGTCAAAATTACTGCATTTGGTTGATATTTCATGCAATTATGAATGAATAAAGCAAGTCCATACCCCAGGGAATTTGACATGCATGGAGCAATAAATAGACGGTAACATGTACACAGATCGTGGCAAGGAAGAAAATAAACATTGCGAGGTTTGAATTTTCTCAACAAGTGTTAACTCTAAGAAGCCGCCGATAATTGCAACATGTAGCGCCAGATCTAAGCTATCCATACATGTCAAAATTACTGAATTTGGTTGATATTTCATGCAATTATGAATGAATAAAGCAAGTCCATACCCCAGGGAATTTGACATGCATGGAGCAATAAATAGAAGGTAACATGTACACAGATGTTGGCCGGAAAGAAAATAAACATTGCGAGGTTTGAATTTTCTCCACAAGTTTTAACTCTAAGAAGCCGCCGATAATTGCAACATGTAGCGCCAGATCTAAGCTATCCATACATGTCAAAATTACTGTATTTGGTTGATATTTCATGCAATTATGAATGAGTAAAGCAAGTCATACCCTAGGGAATTTGACATGCATGGAGCAATAAATAGACGGTAACATGTACACAGATGTTGGCCGGAAAGAAAATAAACATTGCGAGGTTTGAATGTTCTCGACAAGTGTTAGCTCTAAGAAGCCGCCGATAATTGCAACATGTAGCGCCAGATCTAAGCTATCCATACATGTCAAAATTACTGTATTTGGTTTATATTTCATGCAATTATGAATGAGTAAAGCAAGTCCATACCCCAGGGAATTTGACAGGCATGGAGCAATACATAAAAGGTAATCTGCACACAGATGGTGGCCGGGAAGAAAATAAACATTGCGAGGTTTGAATTTTCTCCACAAGTGTTAACTCTAAGAAGCCGCCGATAATTGCAACATGTAGCGCCAGATCTAAGCTATCCATACATGTCAAAATTACTGAATTTGGTTGATATTTCATGCAATTATGAATGAGTAAAGCAAGTCCATACCACAGGGAATTTGACATGCATGGAGCAATAAATAGACGGTAACATGTACACAGATGTTGGCCGGAAAGAAAATAAACATTGCGAGGTTTGAATTTTCTCCACAAGTTTTAACTCTAAGAAGCCGCCGATAATTGCAACATGTAGCGCCAGATCTAAGCTATCCATACATGTCAAAATTACTGAATTTGGTTGATATTTCATGCAATTATGAATGAGTAAAGCAAGTCCATACCCCAGGGAATTTGACATGCATGGAGCAATAAATAGACGGTAACATGTACACAGATGTTGGCCGGAAAGAAAATAAACATTGCGAGGTTTGAATTTTCTCCACAAGTTTTAACTCTAAGAAGCCGCCGATGATTGCAACATGTAGCGCCAGATCTAAGCTATCCATACATGTCAAAATTACTGCATTTGGTTGATATTTCATGCAATTATGAATGAATAAAGCAAGTCCATACCCCAGGGAATTTGACATGCATGGAGCAATAAATAGACGGTAACATGTACACAGATGTTGGCCGGAAAGAAAATAAACATTGCGAGGTTTGAATTTTCTCCACAAGTTTTAACTCTAAGAAGCCGCCGATGATTGCAACATGTAGCGCCAGATCTAAGCTATCCATACATGTCAAAATTACTGCATTTGGTTGATATTTCATGCAATTATGAATGAATAAAGCAAGTCCATACCCCAGGGAATTTGACATGCATGGAGCAATAAATAGACGGTAACATGTACACAGATGTTGGCCGGAAAGAAAATAAACATTGCGAGGTTTGAATTTTCTCCACAAGTTTTAACTCTAAGAAGCCGCCGATGATTGCAACATGTAGCGCCAGATCTAAGCTATCCATACATGTCAAAATTACTGCATTTGGTTGATATTTCATGCAATTATGAATGAATAAAGCAAGTCCATACCCCAGGGAATTTGACATGCATGGAGCAATAAATAGACGGTAATATGTACACAGATGTTGGCCAAAAAGAAAATAAACATTGCGAGGTTTGAATTTTCTCCACAAGTTTTAACTCTAAGAAGCCGCCGATAATTGCAACATGTAGCGCCAGATCTAAGCTATCCATACATGTCAAAATTACTGTATTTGGTTTATATTTCATGCAATTATGAATGAGTAAAGCAAGTCATACCCTAGGGAATTTGACATGCATGGAGCAATAAATAGACGGTAACATGTACACAGATGTTGGCCGGAAAGAAAATAAACATTGCGAGGTTTGAATTTTCTCCACAAGTTTTAACTCTAAGAAGCCGCCGATGATTGCAACATGTAGCGCCAGATCTAAGCTATCCATACATGTCAAAATTACTGCATTTGGTTGATATTTCATGCAATTATGAATGAATAAAGCAAGTCCATACCCCAGGGAATTTGACATGCATGGAGCAATAAATAGACGGTAACATGTACACAGATCGTGGCAAGGAAGAAAATAAACATTGCGAGGTTTGAATTTTCTCCACAAGTGTTAACTCTAAGAAGCCGCCGATAATTGCAACATGTAGCGCCAGATCTAAGCTATCCATACATGTCAAAATTACTGAATTTGGTTGATATTTCATGCAATTATGAATGAGTAAAGCAAGTCCATACCCCAAGGAATTTGACATGCATGGAGCAATAAATAGACGGTAACATGTACACAGATGTTGGCCGGAAAGAAAATAAACATTGCGAGGTTTGAATTTTCTCCACAAGTTTTAACTCTAAGAAGCCGCCGATGATTGCAACATGTAGCGCCAGATCTAAGCTATCCATACATGTCAAAATTACTGCATTTGGTTGATATTTCATGCAATTATGAATGAATAAAGCAAGTCCATACCCCAGGGAATTTGACATGCATGGAGCAATAAATATACGGTAACATGTACACAGATCGTGGCAAGGAAGAAAATAAACATTGCGAGGTTTGAATTTTCTCAACAAGTGTTAACTCTAAGAAGCCGCCGATAATTGCAACATGTAGCGCCAGATCTAAGCTATCCATACATGTCAAAATTACTGAATTTGGTTGATATTTCATGCAATTATGAATGAATAAAGCAAGTCCATACCCCAGGGAATTTGACATGCATGGAGCAATAAATAGAAGGTAACATGTACACAGATGTTGGCCGGAAAGAAAATAAACATTGCGAGGTTTGAATTTTCTCCACAAGTTTTAACTCTAAGAAGCCGCCGATAATTGCAACATGTAGCGCCAGATCTAAGCTATCCATACATGTCAAAATTACTGTATTTGGTTGATATTTCATGCAATTATGAATGAGTAAAGCAAGTCATACCCTAGGGAATTTGACATGCATGGAGCAATAAATAGACGGTAACATGTACACAGATGTTGGCCGGAAAGAAAATAAACATTGCGAGGTTTGAATGTTCTCGACAAGTGTTAGCTCTAAGAAGCCGCCGATAATTGCAACATGTAGCGCCAGATCTAAGCTATCCATACATGTCAAAATTACTGTATTTGGTTTATATTTCATGCAATTATGAATGAGTAAAGCAAGTCCATACCCCAGGGAATTTGACAGGCATGGAGCAATACATAAAAGGTAATCTGCACACAGATGGTGGCCGGGAAGAAAATAAACATTGCGAGGTTTGAATTTTCTCCACAAGTGTTAACTCTAAGAAGCCGCCGATAATTGCAACATGTAGCGCCAGATCTAAGCTATCCATACATGTCAAAATTACTGAATTTGGTTGATATTTCATGCAATTATGAATGAGTAAAGCAAGTCCATACCACAGGGAATTTGACATGCATGGAGCAATAAATAGACGGTAACATGTACACAGATGTTGGCCGGAAAGAAAATAAACATTGCGAGGTTTGAATTTTCTCCACAAGTTTTAACTCTAAGAAGCCGCCGATAATTGCAACATGTAGCGCCAGATCTAAGCTATCCATACATGTCAAAATTACTGAATTTGGTTGATATTTCATGCAATTATGAATGAGTAAAGCAAGTCCATACCCCAGGGAATTTGACATGCATGGAGCAATAAATAGACGGTAACATGTACACAGATGTTGGCCGGAAAGAAAATAAACATTGCGAGGTTTGAATTTTCTCCACAAGTTGTAACTCTAAGAAGCCGCCGATGATTGCAACATGTAGCGCCAGATCTAAGCTATCCATACATGTCAAAATTACTGCATTTGGTTGATATTTCATGCAATTATGAATGAATAAAGCAAGTCCATACCCCAGGGAATTTGACATGCATGGAGCAATAAATAGACGGTAACATGTACACAGATGTTGGCCGGAAAGAAAATAAACATTGCGAGGTTTGAATTTTCTCCACAAGTTTTAACTCTAAGAAGCCGCCGATGATTGCAACATGTAGCGCCAGATCTAAGCTATCCATACATGTCAAAATTACTGCATTTGGTTGATATTTCATGCAATTATGAATGAGTAAAGCAAGTCCATACCCCAAGGAATTTGACATGCATGGAGCAATAAATAGACGGTAACATGTACACAGATGTTGGCCGGAAAGAAAATAAACATTGCGAGGTTTGAATTTTCTCCACAAGTTTTAACTCTAAGAAGCCGCCGATGATTGCAACATGTAGCGCCAGATCTAAGCTATCCATACATGTCAAAATTACTGCATTTGGTTGATATTTCATGCAATTATGAATGAATAAAGCAAGTCCATACCCCAGGGAATTTGACATGCATGGAGCAATAAATAGACGGTAACATGTACACAGATCGTGGCAAGGAAGAAAATAAACATTGCGAGGTTTGAATTTTCTCAACAAGTGTTAACTCTAAGAAGCCGCCGATAATTGCAACATGTAGCGCCAGATCTAAGCTATCCATACATGTCAAAATTACTGAATTTGGTTGATATTTCATGCAATTATGAATGAATAAAGCAAGTCCATACCCCAGGGAATTTGACATGCATGGAGCAATAAATAGAAGGTAACATGTACACAGATGTTGGCCGGAAAGAAAATAAACATTGCGAGGTTTGAATTTTCTCCACAAGTTTTAACTCTAAGAAGCCGCCGATAATTGCAACATGTAGCGCCAGATCTAAGCTATCCATACATGTCAAAATTACTGTATTTGGTTGATATTTCATGCAATTATGAATGAGTAAAGCAAGTCATACCCTAGGGAATTTGACATGCATGGAGCAATAAATAGACGGTAACATGTACACAGATGTTGGCCGGAAAGAAAATAAACATTGCGAGGTTTGAATGTTCTCGACAAGTGTTAGCTCTAAGAAGCCGCCGATAATTGCAACATGTAGCGCCAGATCTAAGCTATCCATACATGTCAAAATTACTGTATTTGGTTTATATTTCATGCAATTATGAATGAGTAAAGCAAGTCCATACCCCAGGGAATTTGACAGGCATGGAGCAATACATAAAAGGTAATCTGCACACAGATGGTGGCCGGGAAGAAAATAAACATTGCGAGGTTTGAATTTTCTCCACAAGTGTTAACTCTAAGAAGCCGCCGATAATTGCAACATGTAGCGCCAGATCTAAGCTATCCATACATGTCAAAATTACTGAATTTGGTTGATATTTCATGCAATTATGAATGAGTAAAGCAAGTCCATACCACAGGGAATTTGACATGCATGGAGCAATAAATAGACGGTAACATGTACACAGATGTTGGCCGGAAAGAAAATAAACATTGCGAGGTTTGAATTTTCTCCACAAGTTTTAACTCTAAGAAGCCGCCGATAATTGCAACATGTAGCGCCAGATCTAAGCTATCCATACATGTCAAAATTACTGAATTTGGTTGATATTTCATGCAATTATGAATGAGTAAAGCAAGTCCATACCCCAGGGAATTTGACATGCATGGAGCAATAAATAGACGGTAACATGTACACAGATGTTGGCCGGAAAGAAAATAAACATTGCGAGGTTTGAATTTTCTCCACAAGTTTTAACTCTAAGAAGCCGCCGATAATTGCAACATGTAGCGCCAGATCTAAGCTATCCATACATGTCAAAATTACTGTATTTGGTTTATATTTCATGCAATTATGAATGAGTAAAGCAAGTCATACCCTAGGGAATTTGACATGCATGGAGCAATAAATAGACGGTAACATGTACACAGATGTTGGCCGGAAAGAAAATAAACATTGCGAGGTTTGAATTTTCTCCACAAGTTTTAACTCTAAGAAGCCGCCGATGATTGCAACATGTAGCGCCAGATCTAAGCTATCCATACATGTCAAAATTACTGCATTTGGTTGATATTTCATGCAATTATGAATGAATAAAGCAAGTCCATACCCCAGGGAATTTGACATGCATGGAGCAATAAATAGACGGTAACATGTACACAGATCGTGGCAAGGAAGAAAATAAACATTGCGAGGTTTGCATTTTCTCCACAAGTGTTAACTCTAAGAAGCCGCCGATAATTGCAACATGTAGCGCCAGATCTAAGCTATCCATACATGTCAAAATTACTGAATTTGGTTGATATTTCATGCAATTATGAATGAGTAAAGCAAGTCCATACCCCAAGGAATTTGACATGCATGGAGCAATAAATAGACGGTAACATGTACACAGATGTTGGCCGGAAAGAAAATAAACATTGCGAGGTTTGAATTTTCTCCACAAGTTTTAACTCTAAGAAGCCGCCGATGATTGCAACATGTAGCGCCAGATCTAAGCTATCCATACATGTCAAAATTACTGCATTTGGTTGATATTTCATGCAATTATGAATGAATAAAGGAAGTCCATACCCCAGGGAATTTGACATGCATGGAGCAATAAATAGACGGTAACATGTACACAGATCGTGGCAAGGAAGAAAATAAACATTGCGAGGTTTGAATTTTCTCAACAAGTGTTAACTCTAAGAAGCCGCCGATAATTGCAACATGTAGCGCCAGATCTAAGCTATCCATACATGTCAAAATTACTGAATTTGGTTGATATTTCATGCAATTATGAATGAGTAAAGCAAGTCCATACCCCAGGGAATTTGACATGCATGGAGCAATAAATAGACGGTAACATGTACACAGATGTTGGCCGGAAAGAAAATAAACATTGCGAGGTTTGAATTTTCTCCACAAGTTTTAACTCTAAGAAGCCGCCGATAATTGCAACATGTAGCGCCAGATCTAAGCTATCCATACATGTCAAAATTACTGAATTTGGTTGATATTTCATGCAATTATGAATGAGTAAAGCAAGTCCATACCCCAGGGAATTTGACATGCATGGAGCAATAAATAGACGGTAACATGTACACAGATGTTGGCCGGAAAGAAAATAAACATTGCGAGGTTTGAATTTTCTCCACAAGTTTTAACTCTAAGAAGCCGCCGATGATTGCAACATGTAGCGCCAGATCTAAGCTATCCATACATGTCAAAATTACTGTATTTGGTTGATATTTCATGCAATTATGAATGAGTAAAGCAAGTCATACCCTAGGGAATTTGACATGCATGGAGCAATAAATAGACGGTAACATGTACACAGATGTTGGCCGGAAAGAAAATAAACATTGCGAGGTTTGAATGTTCTCGACAAGTGTTAGCTCTAAGAAGCCGCCGATAATTGCAACATGTAGCGCCAGATCTAAGCTATCCATACATGTCAAAATTACTGTATTTGGTTTATATTTCATGCAATTATGAATGAGTAAAGCAAGTCCATACCCCAGGGAATTTGACAGGCATGGAGCAATACATAAAAGGTAATCTGCACACAGATGGTGGCCGGGAAGAAAATAAACATTGCGAGGTTTGAATTTTCTCCACAAGTGTTAACTCTAAGAAGCCGCCGATAATTGCAACATGTAGCGCCAGATCTAAGCTATCCATACATGTCAAAATTACTGAATTTGGTTGATATTTCATGCAATTATGAATGAGTAAAGCAAGTCCATACCACAGGGAATTTGACATGCATGGAGCAATAAATAGACGGTAACATGTACACAGATGTTGGCCGGAAAGAAAATAAACATTGCGAGGTTTGAATTTTCTCCACAAGTTTTAACTCTAAGAAGCCGCCGATAATTGCAACATGTAGCGCCAGATCTAAGCTATCCATACATGTCAAAATTACTGAATTTGGTTGATATTTCATGCAATTATGAATGAATAAAGCAAGTCCATACCCCAGGGAATTTGACATGCATGGAGCAATAAATAGACGGTAACATGTACACAGATGTTGGCCGGAAAGAAAATAAACATTGCGAGGTTTGAATTTTCTCCACAAGTTTTAACTCTAAGAAGCCGCCGATGATTGCAACATGTAGCGCCAGATCTAAGCTATCCATACATGTCAAAATTACTGCATTTGGTTGATATTTCATGCAATTATGAATGAATAAAGCAAGTCCATACCCCAGGGAATTTGACATGCATGGAGCAATAAATAGACGGTAATATGTACACAGATGTTGGCCGGAAAGAAAATAAACATTGCGAGGTTTGAATTTTCTCCACAAGTTTTAACTCTAAGAAGCCGCCGATAATTGCAACATGTAGCGCCAGATCTAAGCTATCCATACATGTCAAAATTACTGTATTTGGTTTATATTTCATGCAATTATGAATGAGTAAAGCAAGTCATACCCTAGGGAATTTGACATGCATGGAGCAATAAATAGACGGTAACATGTACACAGATGTTGGCCGGAAAGAAAATAAACATTGCGAGGTTTGAATTTTCTCCACAAGTTTTAACTCTAAGAAGCCGCCGATGATTGCAACATGTAGCGCCAGATCTAAGCTATCCATACATGTCAAAATTACTGCATTTGGTTGATATTTCATGCAATTATGAATGAATAAAGCAAGTCCATACCCCAGGGAATTTGACATGCATGGAGCAATAAATAGACGGTAACATGTACACAGATCGTGGCAAGGAAGAAAATAAACATTGCGAGGTTTGAATTTTCTCAACAAGTGTTAACTCTAAGAAGCCGCCGATAATTGCAACATGTAGCGCCAGATCTAAGCTATCCATACATGTCAAAATTACTGAATTTGGTTGATATTTCATGCAATTATGAATGAGTAAAGCAAGTCCATACCCCAGGGAATTTGACATGCATGGAGCAATAAATAGACGGTAACATGTACACAGATGTTGGCCGGAAAGAAAATAAACATTGCGAGGTTTGAATTTTCTCCACAAGTTTTAACTCTAAGAAGCCGCCGATAATTGCAACATGTAGCGCCAGATCTAAGCTATCCATACATGTCAAAATTACTGAATTTGGTTGATATTTCATGCAATTATGAATGAGTAAAGCAAGTCCATACCCCAGGGAATTTGACATGCATGGAGCAATAAATAGACGGTAACATGTACACAGATGTTGGCCGGAAAGAAAATAAACATTGCGAGGTTTGAATTTTCTCCACAAGTTTTAACTCTAAGAAGCCGCCGATGATTGCAACATGTAGCGCCAGATCTAAGCTATCCATACATGTCAAAATTACTGTATTTGGTTGATATTTCATGCAATTATGAATGAGTAAAGCAAGTCATACCCTAGGGAATTTGACATGCATGGAGCAATAAATAGACGGTAACATGTACACAGATGTTGGCCGGAAAGAAAATAAACATTGCGAGGTTTGAATGTTCTCGACAAGTGTTAGCTCTAAGAAGCCGCCGATAATTGCAACATGTAGCGCCAGATCTAAGCTATCCATACATGTCAAAATTACTGTATTTGGTTTATATTTCATGCAATTATGAATGAGTAAAGCAAGTCCATACCCCAGGGAATTTGACAGGCATGGAGCAATACATAAAAGGTAATCTGCACACAGAAGGTGGCCGGGAAGAAAATAAACATTGCGAGGTTTGAATTTTCTCCACAAGTGTTAACTCTAAGAAGCCGCCGATAATTGCAACATGTAGCGCCAGATCTAAGCTATCCATACATGTCAAAATTACTGAATTTGGTTGATATTTCATGCAATTATGAATGAGTAAAGCAAGTCCATACCACAGGGAATTTGACATGCATGGAGCAATAAATAGACGGTAACATGTACACAGATGTTGGCCGGAAAGAAAATAAACATTGCGAGGTTTGAATTTTCTCCACAAGTTTTAACTCTAAGAAGCCGCCGATAATTGCAACATGTAGCGCCAGATCTAAGCTATCCATACATGTCAAAATTACTGAATTTGGTTGATATTTCATGCAATTATGAATGAGTAAAGCAAGTCCATACCCCAGGGAATTTGACATGCATGGAGCAATAAATAGACGGTAACATGTACACAGATGTTGGCCGGAAAGAAAATAAACATTGCGAGGTTTGAATTTTCTCCACAAGTTTTAACTCTAAGAAGCCGCCGATAATTGCAACATGTAGCGCCAGATCTAAGCTATCCATACATGTCAAAATTACTGTATTTGGTTGATATTTCATGCAATTATGAATGAGTAAAGCAAGTCATACCCTAGGGAATTTGACATGCATGGAGCAATAAATAGACGGTAACATGTACACAGATGTTGGCCGGAAAGAAAATAAACATTGCGAGGTTTGAATTTTCTCCACAAGTTTTAACTCTAAGAAGCCGCCGATGATTGCAACATGTAGCGCCAGATCTAAGCTATCCATACATGTCAAAATTACTGCATTTGGTTGATATTTCATGCAATTATGAATGAATAAAGCAAGTCCATACCCCAGGGAATTTGACATGCATGGAGCAATAAATAGACGGTAACATGTACACAGATGTTGGCCGGAAAGAAAATAAACATTGCGAGGTTTGAATTTTCTCCACAAGTTTTAACTCTAAGAAGCCGCCGATGATTGCAACATGTAGCGCCAGATCTAAGCTATCCATACATGTCAAAATTACTGCATTTGGTTGATATTTCATGCAATTATGAATGAATAAAGCAAGTCCATACCCCAGGGAATTTGACATGCATGGAGCAATAAATAGACGGTAACATGTACACAGATGTTGGCCGGAAAGAAAATAAACATTGCGAGGTTTGAATTTTCTCCACAAGTTTTAACTCTAAGAAGCCGCCGATGATTGCAACATGTAGCGCCAGATCTAAGCTATCCATACATGTCAAAATTACTGCATTTGGTTGATATTTCATGCAATTATGAATGAATAAAGCAAGTCCATACCCCAGGGAATTTGACATGCATGGAGCAATAAATAGACGGTAATATGTACACAGATGTTGGCCGGAAAGAAAATAAACATTGCGAGGTTTGAATTTTCTCCACAAGTTTTAACTCTAAGAAGCCGCCGATAATTGCAACATGTAGCGCCAGATCTAAGCTATCCATACATGTCAAAATTACTGTATTTGGTTTATATTTCATGCAATTATGAATGAGTAAAGCAAGTCATACCCTATTGAATTTGACATGCATGGAGCAATAAATAGACGGTAACATGTACACAGATGTTGGCCGGAAAGAAAATAAACATTGCGAGGTTTGAATTTTCTCCACAAGTTTTAACTCTAAGAAGCCGCCGATGATTGCAACATGTAGCGCCAGATCTAAGCTATCCATACATGTCAAAATTACTGCATTTGGTTGATATTTCATGCAATTATGAATGAATAAAGCAAGTCCATACCCCAGGGAATTTGACATGCATGGAGCAATAAATAGACGGTAACATGTACACAGATCGTGGCAAGGAAGAAAATAAACATTGCGAGGTTTGCATTTTCTCCACAAGTGTTAACTCTAAGAAGCCGCCGATAATTGCAACATGTAGCGCCAGATCTAAGCTATCCATACATGTCAAAATTACTGAATTTGGTTGATATTTCATGCAATTATGAATGAGTAAAGCAAGTCCATACCCCAAGGAATTTGACATGCATGGAGCAATAAATAGACGGTAACATGTACACAGATGTTGGCCGGAAAGAAAATAAACATTGCGAGGTTTGAATTTTCTCCACAAGTTTTAACTCTAAGAAGCCGCCGATGATTGCAACATGTAGCGCCAGATCTAAGCTATCCATACATGTCAAAATTACTGCATTTGGTTGATATTTCATGCAATTATGAATGAATAAAGCAAGTCCATACCCCAGGGAATTTGACATGCATGGAGCAATAAATAGACGGTAACATGTACACAGATCGTGGCAAGGAAGAAAATAAACATTGCGAGGTTTGAATTTTCTCAACAAGTGTTAACTCTAAGAAGCCGCCGATAATTGCAACATGTAGCGCCAGATCTAAGCTATCCATACATGTCAAAATTACTGAATTTGGTTGATATTTCATGCAATTATGAATGAGTAAAGCAAGTCCATACCCCAGGGAATTTGACATGCATGGAGCAATAAATAGACGGTAACATGTACACAGATGTTGGCCGGAAAGAAAATAAACATTGCGAGGTTTGAATTTTCTCCACAAGTTTTAACTCTAAGAAGCCGCCGATAATTGCAACATGTAGCGCCAGATCTAAGCTATCCATACATGTCAAAATTACTGAATTTGGTTGATATTTCATGCAATTATGAATGAGTAAAGCAAGTCCATACCCCAGGGAATTTGACATGCATGGAGCAATAAATAGACGGTAACATGTACACAGATGTTGGCCGGAAAGAAAATAAACATTGCGAGGTTTGAATTTTCTCCACAAGTTTTAACTCTAAGAAGCCGCCGATGATTGCAACATGTAGCGCCAGATCTAAGCTATCCATACATGTCAAAATTACTGTATTTGGTTGATATTTCATGCAATTATGAATGAGTAAAGCAAGTCATACCCTAGGGAATTTGACATGCATGGAGCAATAAATAGACGGTAACATGTACACAGATGTTGGCCGGAAAGAAAATAAACATTGCGAGGTTTGAATGTTCTCGACAAGTGTTAGCTCTAAGAAGCCGCCGATAATTGCAACATGTAGCGCCAGATCTAAGCTATCCATACATGTCAAAATTACTGTATTTGGTTTATATTTCATGCAATTATGAATGAGTAAAGCAAGTCCATACCCCAGGGAATTTGACAGGCATGGAGCAATACATAAAAGGTAATCTGCACACAGATGGTGGCCGGGAAGAAAATAAACATTGCGAGGTTTGAATTTTCTCCACAAGTGTTAACTCTAAGAAGCCGCCGATAATTGCAACATGTAGCGCCAGATCTAAGCTATCCATACATGTCAAAATTACTGAATTTGGTTGATATTTCATGCAATTATGAATGAGTAAAGCAAGTCCATACCCCAGGGAATTTGACATGCATGGAGCAATAAATAGACGGTAACATGTACACAGATGTTGGCCGGAAAGAAAATAAACATTGCGAGGTTTGAATTTTCTCCACAAGTTTTAACTCTAAGAAGCCGCCGATGATTGCAACATGTAGCGCCAGATCTAAGCTATCCATACATGTCAAAATTACTGCATTTGGTTGATATTTCATGCAATTATGAATGAATAAAGCAAGTCCATACCCCAGGGAATTTGACATGCATGGAGCAATAAATAGACGGTAATATGTACACAGATGTTGGCCGGAAAGAAAATAAACATTGCGAGGTTTGAATTTTCTCCACAAGTTTTAACTCTAAGAAGCCGCCGATAATTGCAACATGTAGCGCCAGATCTAAGCTATCCATACATGTCAAAATTACTGTATTTGGTTTATATTTCATGCAATTATGAATGAGTAAAGCAAGTCATACCCTAGGGAATTTGACATGCATGGAGCAATAAATAGACGGTAACATGTACACAGATGTTGGCCGGAAAGAAAATAAACATTGCGAGGTTTGAATTTTCTCCACAAGTTTTAACTCTAAGAAGCCGCCGATGATTGCAACATGTAGCGCCAGATCTAAGCTATCCATACATGTCAAAATTACTGCATTTGGTTGATATTTCATGCAATTATGAATGAATAAAGCAAGTCCATACCCCAGGGAATTTGACATGCATGGAGCAATAAATAGACGGTAACATGTACACAGATCGTGGCAAGGAAGAAAATAAACATTGCGAGGTTTGAATTTTCTCAACAAGTGTTAACTCTAAGAAGCCGCCGATAATTGCAACATGTAGCGCCAGATCTAAGCTATCCATACATGTCAAAATTACTGAATTTGGTTGATATTTCATGCAATTATGAATGAGTAAAGCAAGTCCATACCCCAGGGAATTTGACATGCATGGAGCAATAAATAGACGGTAACATGTACACAGATGTTGGCCGGAAAGAAAATAAACATTGCGAGGTTTGAATTTTCTCCACAAGTTTTAACTCTAAGAAGCCGCCGATAATTGCAACATGTAGCGCCAGATCTAAGCTATCCATACATGTCAAAATTACTGAATTTGGTTGATATTTCATGCAATTATGAATGAGTAAAGCAAGTCCATACCCCAGGGAATTTGACATGCATGGAGCAATAAATAGACGGTAACATGTACACAGATGTTGGCCGGAAAGAAAATAAACATTGCGAGGTTTGAATTTTCTCCACAAGTTTTAACTCTAAGAAGCCGCCGATGATTGCAACATGTAGCGCCAGATCTAAGCTATCCATACATGTCAAAATTACTGTATTTGGTTGATATTTCATGCAATTATGAATGAGTAAAGCAAGTCATACCCTAGGGAATTTGACATGCATGGAGCAATAAATAGACGGTAACATGTACACAGATGTTGGCCGGAAAGAAAATAAACATTGCGAGGTTTGAATGTTCTCGACAAGTGTTAGCTCTAAGAAGCCGCCGATAATTGCAACATGTAGCGCCAGATCTAAGCTATCCATACATGTCAAAATTACTGTATTTGGTTTATATTTCATGCAATTATGAATGAGTAAAGCAAGTCCATACCCCAGGGAATTTGACAGGCATGGAGCAATACATAAAAGGTAATCTGCACACAGATGGTGGCCGGGAAGAAAATAAACATTGCGAGGTTTGAATTTTCTCCACAAGTGTTAACTCTAAGAAGCCGCCGATAATTGCAACATGTAGCGCCAGATCTAAGCTATCCATACATGTCAAAATTACTGAATTTGGTTGATATTTCATGCAATTATGAATGAGTAAAGCAAGTCCATACCACAGGGAATTTGACATGCATGGAGCAATAAATAGACGGTAACATGTACACAGATGTTGGCCGGAAAGAAAATAAACATTGCGAGGTTTGAATTTTCTCCACAAGTTTTAACTCTAAGAAGCCGCCGATAATTGCAACATGTAGCGCCAGATCTAAGCTATCCATACATGTCAAAATTACTGAATTTGGTTGATATTTCATGCAATTATGAATGAGTAAAGCAAGTCCATACCCCAGGGAATTTGACATGCATGGAGCAATAAATAGACGGTAACATGTACACAGATGTTGGCCGGAAAGAAAATAAACATTGCGAGGTTTGAATTTTCTCCACAAGTTTTAACTCTAAGAAGCCGCCGATGATTGCAACATGTAGCGCCAGATCTAAGCTATCCATACATGTCAAAATTACTGCATTTGGTTGATATTTCATGCAATTATGAATGAATAAAGCAAGTCCATACCCCAGGGAATTTGACATGCATGGAGCAATAAATAGACGGTAACATGTACACAGATGTTGGCCGGAAAGAAAATAAACATTGCGAGGTTTGAATTTTCTCCACAAGTTTTAACTCTAAGAAGCCGCCGATGATTGCAACATGTAGCGCCAGATCTAAGCTATCCATACATGTCAAAATTACTGCATTTGGTTGATATTTCATGCAATTATGAATGAATAAAGCAAGTCCATACCCCAGGGAATTTGACATGCATGGAGCAATAAATAGACGGTAACATGTACACAGATGTTGGCCGGAAAGAAAATAAACATTGCGAGGTTTGAATTTTCTCCACAAGTTTTAACTCTAAGAAGCCGCCGATGATTGCAACATGTAGCGCCAGATCTAAGCTATCCATACATGTCAAAATTACTGCATTTGGTTGATATTTCATGCAATTATGAATGAGTAAAGCAAGTCCATACCCCAGGGAATTTGACATGCATGGAGCAATAAATAGACGGTAATATGTACACAGATGTTGGCCGGAAAGAAAATAAACATTGCGAGGTTTGAATTTTCTCCACAAGTTTTAACTCTAAGAAGCCGCCGATAATTGCAACATGTAGCGCCAGATCTAAGCTATCCATACATGTCAAAATTACTGTATTTGGTTTATATTTCATGCAATTATGAATGAGTAAAGCAAGTCATACCCTAGGGAATTTGACATGCATGGAGCAATAAATAGACGGTAACATGTACACAGATGTTGGCCGGAAAGAAAATAAACATTGCGAGGTTTGAATTTTCTCCACAAGTTTTAACTCTAAGAAGCCGCCGATGATTGCAACATGTAGCGCTAGATCTAAGCTATCCATACATGTCAAAATTACTGCATTTGGTTGATATTTCATGCAATTATGAATGAATAAAGCAAGTCCATACCCCAGGGAATTTGACATGCATGGAGCAATAAATAGACGGTAAAATGTACACAGATCGTGGCAAGGAAGAAAATAAACATTGCGAGGTTTGAATTTTCTCCACAAGTGTTAACTCTAAGAAGCCGCCGATAATTGCAACATGTAGCGCCAGATCTAAGCTATCCATACATGTCAAAATTACTGAATTTGGTTGATATTTCATGCAATTATGAATGAGTAAAGCAAGTCCATACCCCAAGGAATTTGACATGCATGGAGCAATAAATAGACGGTAACATGTACACAGATGTTGGCCGGAAAGAAAATAAACATTGCGAGGTTTGAATTTTCTCCACAAGTTTTAACTCTAAGAAGCCGCCGATGATTGCAACATGTAGCGCCAGATCTAAGCTATCCATACATGTCAAAATTACTGTATTTGGTTTATATTTCATGCAATTATGAATGAGTAAAGCAAGTCATACCCTAGGGAATTTGACATGCATGGAGCAATAAATAGATGGTAACATGTACACAGATGTTGGCCGGAAAGAAAATAAACATTGCGAGGTTTGAATTTTCTCCACAAGTTTTAACTCTAAGAAGCCGCCGGTGATTGCAACATGTAGCGCCAGATCTAAGCTATCCATACATGTCAAAATTACTGCATTTGGTTGACATTTCATGCAATTATGAATGAATAAAGCAAGTCCATACCCCAGGGAATTTGACATGTATGGAGCAATAAATAGACGGTAACATGTACACAGATGTTGGCCGGAAAGAAAATAAACATTGCGAGGTTTGAATTTTCTCCACAAGTTTTAACTCTAAGAAGCCGCCGATGATTGCAACATGTAGCGCCAGATCTAAGCTATCCATACATGTCAAAATTACTGCATTTGGTTGATATTTCATGCAATTATGAATGAATAAAGCAAGTCCATACCCCAGGGAATTTGACATGCATGGAGCAATAAATAGACGGTAATATGTACACAGATGTTGGCCGGAAAGAAAATAAACATTGCGAGGTTTGAATTTTCTCCACAAGTTTTAACTCTAAGAAGCCGCCGATGATTGCAACATGTAGCGCCAGATCTAAGCTATCCATACATGTCAAAATTACTGTATTTGGTTTATATTTCATGCAATTATGAATGAGTAAAGCAAGTCATACCTAGGGAATTTGACATGCATGGAGCAATAAATAGACGGTAACATGTACACAGATGTTGGCCGGAAAGAAAATAAACATTGCGAGGTTTGAATGTTCTCGACAAGTGTTAACTCTAAGAAGCCGCCGATAATTGCAACATGTAGCGCCAGATCTAAGCTATCCATACATGTCAAAATTACTGTATTTGGTTGATATTTCATGCAATTATGAATGAGTAAAGCAAGTCCATACCCCAGGGAATTTGACAGGCATGGAGCAATACATAAAAGGTAATCTGCACACAGATGGTGGCCGGGAAGAAAATAAACATTGCGAGGTTTGAATTTTCTCCACAAGTGTTAACTCTAAGAAGCCGCCGATAATTGCAACATGTAGCGCCAGATCTAAGCTATCCATACATGTCAAAATTACTGAATTTGGTTGATATTTCATGCAATTATGAATGAGTAAAGCAAGTCCATACCACAGGGAATTTGACATGCATGGAGCAATAAATAGACGGTAACATGTACACAGATGTTGGCCGGAAAGAAAATAAACATTGCGAGGTTTGAATTTTCTCCACAAGTTTTAACTCTAAGAAGCCGCCGATAATTGCAACATGTAGCGCCAGATCTAAGCTATCCATACATGTCAAAATTACTGAATTTGGTTGATATTTCATGCAATTATGAATGAGTAAAGCAAGTCCATACCCCAGGGAATTTGACATGCATGGAGCAATAAATAGACGGTAACATGTACACAGATGTTGGCCGGAAAGAAAATAAACATTGCGAGGTTTGAATTTTCTCCACAAGTTTTAACTCTAAGAAGCCGCCGATGATTGCAACATGTAGCGCCAGATCTAAGCTATCCATACATGTCAAAATTACTGCATTTGGTTGATATTTCATGCAATTATGAATGAATAAAGCAAGTCCATACCCCAGGGAATTTGACATGCATGGAGCAATAAATAGACGGTAACATGTACACAGATGTTGGCCGGAAAGAAAATAAACATTGCGAGGTTTGAATTTTCTCCACAAGTTTTAACTCTAAGAAGCCGCCGATGATTGCAACATGTAGCGCCAGATCTAAGCTATCCATACATGTCAAAATTACTGCATTTGGTTGATATTTCATGCAATTATGAATGAATAAAGCAAGTCCATACCCCAGGGAATTTGACATGCATGGAGCAATAAATAGACGGTAACATGTACACAGATGTTGGCCGGAAAGAAAATAAACATTGCGAGGTTTGAATTTTCTCCACAAGTTTTAACTCTAAGAAGCCGCCGATGATTGCAACATGTAGCGCCAGATCTAAGCTATCCATACATGTCAAAATTACTGCATTTGGTTGATATTTCATGCAATTATGAATGAGTAAAGCAAGTCCATACCCCAGGGAATTTGACATGCATGGAGCAATAAATAGACGGTAATATGTACACAGATGTTGGCCGGAAAGAAAATAAACATTGCGAGGTTTGAATTTTCTCCACAAGTTTTAACTCTAAGAAGCCGCCGATAATTGCAACATGTAGCGCCAGATCTAAGCTATCCATACATGTCAAAATTACTGTATTTGGTTTATATTTCATGCAATTATGAATGAGTAAAGCAAGTCATACCCTAGGGAATTTGACATGCATGGAGCAATAAATAGACGGTAACATGTACACAGATGTTGGCCGGAAAGAAAATAAACATTGCGAGGTTTGAATTTTCTCCACAAGTTTTAACTCTAAGAAGCCGCCGATGATTGCAACATGTAGCGCCAGATCTAAGCTATCCATACATGTCAAAATTACTGCATTTGGTTGATATTTCATGCAATTATGAATGAATAAAGCAAGTCCATACCCCAGGGAATTTGACATGCATGGAGCAATAAATAGACGGTAAAATGTACACAGATCGTGGCAAGGAAGAAAATAAACATTGCGAGGTTTGAATTTTCTCCACAAGTGTTAACTCTAAGAAGCCGCCGATAATTGCAACATGTAGCGCCAGATCTAAGCTATCCATACATGTCAAAATTACTGAATTTGGTTGATATTTCATGCAATTATGAATGAGTAAAGCAAGTCCATACCCCAAGGAATTTGACATGCATGGAGCAATAAATAGACGGTAACATGTACACAGATGTTGGCCGGAAAGAAAATAAACATTGCGAGGTTTGAATTTTCTCCACAAGTTTTAACTCTAAGAAGCCGCCGATAATTGCAACATGTAGCGCCAGATCTAAGCTATCCATACATGTCAAAATTACTGAATTTGGTTGATATTTCATGCAATTATGAATGAGTAAAGCAAGTCCATACCCCAGGGAATTTGACATGCATGGAGCAATAAATAGACGGTAACATGTACACAGATGTTGGCCGGAAAGAAAATAAACATTGCGAGGTTTGAATTTTCTCCACAAGTTTTAACTCTAAGAAGCCGCCGATGATTGCAACATGTAGCGCCAGATCTAAGCTATCCATACATGTCAAAATTACTGTATTTGGTTTATATTTCATGCAATTATGAATGAGTAAAGCAAGTCATACCCTAGGGAATTTGACATGCATGGAGCAATAAATAGATGGTAACATGTACACAGATGTTGGCCGGAAAGAAAATAAACATTGCGAGGTTTGAATTTTCTCCACAAGTTTTAACTCTAAGAAGCCGCCGGTGATTGCAACATGTAGCGCCAGATCTAAGCTATCCATAC
Source organism: Hippasteria phrygiana (assembly GCA_037893225.1). Classification (NCBI taxonomy): domain Eukaryota; kingdom Metazoa; phylum Echinodermata; class Asteroidea; order Valvatida; family Goniasteridae; genus Hippasteria; species Hippasteria phrygiana. The sequence goes on from JAZGUH010000350.1 coordinate 143,740, forward strand.
ATGTCAAAATTACTGCATTTGGTTGACATTTCATGCAATTATGAATGAATAAAGCAAGTCCATACCCCAGGGAATTTGACATGCATGGAGCAATAAATAGACGGTAACATGTACACAGATGTTGGCCGGAAAGAAAATAAACATTGCGAGGTTTGAATTTTCTCCACAAGTTTTAACTCTAAGAAGCCGCCGATGATTGCAACATGTAGCGCCAGATCTAAGCTATCCATACATGTCAAAATTACTGCATTTGGTTGATATTTCATGCAATTATGAATGAATAAAGCAAGTCCATACCCCAGGGAATTTGACATGCATGGAGCAATAAATAGACGGTAATATGTACACAGATGTTGGCCGGAAAGAAAATAAACATTGCGAGGTTTGAATTTTCTCCACAAGTTTTAACTCTAAGAAGCCGCCGATGATTGCAACATGTAGCGCCAGATCTAAGCTATCCATACATGTCAAAATTACTGTATTTGGTTTATATTTCATGCAATTATGAATGAGTAAAGCAAGTCATACCTAGGGAATTTGACATGCATGGAGCAATAAATAGACGGTAACATGTACACAGATGTTGGCCGGAAAGAAAATAAACATTGCGAGGTTTGAATTTTCTCCACAAGTGTTAACTCTAAGAAGCCGCCGATAATTGCAACATGTAGCGCCAGATCTAAGCTATCCATACATGTCAAAATTACTGTATTTGGTTGATATTTCATGCAATTATGAATGAGTAAAGCAAGTCCATACCCCAGGGAATTTGACAGGCATGGAGCAATACATAAAAGGTAATCTGCACACAGATGGTGGCCGGGAAGAAAATAAACATTGCGAGGTTTGAATTTTCTCCACAAGTGTTAACTCTAAGAAGCCGCCGATAATTGCAACATGTAGCGCCAGATCTAAGCTATCCATACATGTCAAAATTACTGAATTTGGTTGATATTTCATGCAATTATGAATGAGTAAAGCAAGTCCATACCCCAGGGAATTTGACATGCATGGAGCAATAAATAGACGGTAACATGTACACAGATGTTGGCCGGAAAGAAAATAAACATTGCGAGGTTTGAATTTTTTCCACAAGTTTTAACTCTAGGAAGCCGCCGATGATTGCAACATGTAGCGCCAGATCTAAGCTATCCATACATGTCAAAATTACTGTATTTGGTTTATATTTCATGCAATTATGAATGAGTAAAGCAAGTCATACCCAGGGAATTTGACATGCATGGAGCAATAAATAGACGGTAACATGTACACAGATCGTGGCAAGGAAGAAAATAAACATTGCGAGGTTTGAATTTTCTCCACAAGTGTTAACTCTAAGAAGCCGCCGATAATTGCAACATGTAGCGCCAGATCTAAGCTATCCATACATGTCAAAATTACTGAATTTGGTTGATATTTCATGCAATTATGAATGAGTAAAGCAAGTCCATACCCCAGGGAATTTGACTTGCATGGAGCAATAAATAGACGGTAACATGTACACAGATGTTGGCCGGAAAGAAAATAAACATTGCGAGGTTTGAATTTTCTCCACAAGTTTTATCTCTAAGAAGCCGCCGATAATTGCAACATGTAGCGCCAGATCTAAGCTATCCATACATGTCAAAATTACTGAATTTGGTTGATATTTCATGCAATTATGAATGAGTAAAGCAAGTCCATACCCCAGGGAATTTGACATGCATGGAGCAATAAATAGACGGTAACATGTACACAGATGTTGGCCGGAAAGAAAATAAACATTGCGAGGTTTAAATTTTCTCCACAAGTTTTAACTCTAGGAAGCCGCCGATGATTGCAACATGTAGCGCCAGATCTAAGCTATCCATACATGTCAAAATTACTGTATTTGGTTTATATTTCATGCAATTATGAATGAGTAAAGCAAGTCATACCTAGGGAATTTGACATGCATGGAGCAATAAATAGAAGGTAACATGTACACAGATGTTGGCCGGAAAGAAAATAAACATTGCGAGGTTTGAATTTTCTCCACAAGTGTTAACTCTAAGAAGCCGCCGATAATTGCAACACGTAGCGCCAGATCTAAGCTATCCATACATGTCAAAATTACTGAATTTGGTTGATATTTCATGCAATTATGAATGAGTAAAGCAAGTCCATACCCCAGGGAATTTGACTTGCATGGAGCAATAAATAGACGGTAACATGTACACAGATGTTGGCCGGAAAGAAAATAAACATTGCGAGGTTTGAATTTTCTCCACAAGTTTTAACTCTAAGAAGCCGCCGATAATTGCAACATGTAGCGCCAGATCTAAGCTATCCATACATGTCAAAATTACTGTATTTGGTTTATATTTCATGCAATTATGAATGAGTAAAGCAAGTCCATACCCCAGGGAATTTGACAGGCATGGAGCAATACATAAAAGGTAATCTGCACACAGATGGTGGCCGGGAAGAAAATAAACATTGCGAGGTTTGAATTTTCTCCACAAGTGTTAACTCTAAGAAGCCGCCGATAATTGCAACATGTAGCGCCAGATCTAAGCTATCCATACATGTCAAAATTACTGAATTTGGTTGATATTTCATGCAATTATGAATGAGTAAAGCAAGTCCATACCCCAGGGAATTTGACATGCATGGAGCAATAAATAGACGGTAACATGTACACAGATGTTGGCCGGAAAGAAAATAAACATTGCGAGGTTTGAATTTTTTCCACAAGTTTTAACTCTAGGAAGCCGCCGATGATTGCAACATGTAGCGCCAGATCTAAGCTATCCATACATGTCAAAATTACTGTATTTGGTTGATATTTCATGCAATTATGAATGAGTAAAGCAAGTCATACCCAGGGAATTTGACATGCATGGAGCAATAAATAGACGGTAACATGTACACAGATCGTGGCAAGGAAGAAAATAAACATTGCGAGGTTTGAATTTTCTCCACAAGTGTTAACTCTAAGAAGCCGCCGATAATTGCAACATGTAGCGCCAGATCTAAGCTATCCATACATGTCAAAATTACTGAATTTGGTTGATATTTCATGCAATTATGAATGAGTAAAGCAAGTCCATACCCCAGGGAATTTGACATGCATGGAGCAATAAATAGACGGTAACATGTACACAGATGTTGGCCGGAAAGAAAATAAACATTGCGAGGTTTAAATTTTCTCCACAAGTTTTAACTCTAGGAAGCCGCCGATGATTGCAACATGTAGCGCCAGATCTAAGCTATCCATACATGTCAAAATTACTGTATTTGGTTTATATTTCATGCAATTATGAATGAGTAAAGCAAGTCATACCTAGGGAATTTGACATGCATGGAGCAATAAATAGAAGGTAACATGTACACAGATGTTGGCCGGAAAGAAAATAAACATTGCGAGGTTTGAATTTTCTCCACAAGTGTTAACTCTAAGAAGCCGCCGATAATTGCAACACGTAGCGCCAGATCTAAGCTATCCATACATGTCAAAATTACTGAATTTGGTTGATATTTCATGCAATTATGAATGAGTAAAGCAAGTCCATACCCCAGGGAATTTGACTTGCATGGAGCAATAAATAGACGGTAACATGTACACAGATGTTGGCCGGAAAGAAAATAAACATTGCGAGGTTTGAATTTTCTCCACAAGTTTTAACTCTAAGAAGCCGCCGATAATTGCAACATGTAGCGCCAGATCTAAGCTATCCATACATGTCAAAATTACTGTATTTGGTTTATATTTCATGCAATTATGAATGAGTAAAGCAAGTCCATACCCCAGGGAATTTGACAGGCATGGAGCAATACATAAAAGGTAATCTGCACACAGATGGTGGCCGGGAAGAAAATAAACATTGCGAGGTTTGAATTTTCTCCACAAGTGTTAACTCTAAGAAGCCGCCGATAATTGCAACATGTAGCGCCAGATCTAAGCTATCCATACATGTCAAAATTACTGAATTTGGTTGATATTTCATGCAATTATGAATGAGTAAAGCAAGTCCATACCCCAGGGAATTTGACATGCATGGAGCAATAAATAGACGGTAACATGTACACAGATGTTGGCCGGAAAGAAAATAAACATTGCGAGGTTTGAATTTTTTCCACAAGTTTTAACTCTAGGAAGCCGCCGATGATTGCAACATGTAGCGCCAGATCTAAGCTATCCATACATGTCAAAATTACTGTATTTGGTTGATATTTCATGCAATTATGAATGAGTAAAGCAAGTCATACCCAGGGAATTTGACATGCATGGAGCAATAAATAGACGGTAACATGTACACAGATCGTGGCAAGGAAGAAAATAAACATTGCGAGGTTTGAATTTTCTCCACAAGTGTTAACTCTAAGAAGCCGCCGATAATTGCAACATGTAGCGCCAGATCTAAGCTATCCATACATGTCAAAATTACTGAATTTGGTTGATATTTCATGCAATTATGAATGAGTAAAGCAAGTCCATACCCCAGGGAATTTGACTTGCATGGAGCAATAAATAGACGGTAACATGTACACAGATGTTGGCCGGAAAGAAAATAAACATTGCGAGGTTTGAATTTTCTCCACAAGTTTTAACTCTAAGAAGCCGCCGATAATTGCAACATGTAGCGCCAGATCTAAGCTATCCATACATGTCAAAATTACTGAATTTGGTTGATATTTCATGCAATTATGAATGAGTAAAGCAAGTCCATACCCCAGGGAATTTGACATGCATGGAGCAATAAATAGAAGGTAACATGTACACAGATGTTGGCCGGAAAGAAAATAAACATTGCGAGGTTTGAATTTTCTCCACAAGTTTTAACTCTAAGAAGCCGCCGATAATTGCAACATGTAGCGCCAGATCTAAGCTATCCATACATGTCAAAATTACTGTATTTGGTTTATATTTCATGCAATTATGAATGAGTAAAGCAAGTCATACCCCAGGGAATTTGACATGCATGGAGCAATAAATAGACGGTAACATGTACACAGATGTTGGCCGGAAAGAAAATAAACATTGCGAGGTTTGAATTTTCTCCACAAGTGTTAACTCTAAGAAGCCGCCGATAATTGCAACATGTAGCGCCAGATCTAAGCTATCCATACATGTCAAAATTACTGCATTTGGTTGATATTTCATGCAATTATGAATGAGTAAAGCAAGTCCATACCCCAGGGAATTTGACATGCATGGAGCAATAAATAGACGGTAACATGTACACAGATGTTGGCCGGAAAGAAAATAAACATTGCGAGGTTTGAATTTTTTCCACAAGTTTTAACTCTAGGAAGCCGCCGATGATTGCAACATGTAGCGCCAGATCTAAGCTATCCATACATGTCAAAATTACTGTATTTGGTTTATATTTCATGCAATTATGAATGAGTAAAGCAAGTCATACCCAGGGAATTTGACATGCATGGAGCAATAAATAGACGGTAACATGTACACAGATCGTGGCAAGGAAGAAAATAAACATTGCGAGGTTTGAATTTTCTCCACAAGTGTTAACTCTAAGAAGCCGCCGATAATTGCAACATGTAGCGCCAGATCTAAGCTATCCATACATGTCAAAATTACTGAATTTGGTTGATATTTCATGCAATTATGAATGAGTAAAGCAAGTCCATACCCCAGGGAATTTGACTTGCATGGAGCAATAAATAGACGGTAACATGTACACAGATGTTGGCCGGAAAGAAAATAAACATTGCGAGGTTTGAATTTTCTCCACAAGTTTTAACTCTAAGAAGCCGCCGATAATTGCAACATGTAGCGCCAGATCTAAGCTATCCATACATGTCAAAATTACTGAATTTGGTTGATATTTCATGCAATTATGAATGAGTAAAGCAAGTCCATACCCCAGGGAATTTGACATGCATGGAGCAATAAATAGACGGTAACATGTACACAGATGTTGGCCGGAAAGAAAATAAACATTGCGAGGTTTAAATTTTCTCCACAAGTTTTAACTCTAGGAAGCCGCCGATGATTGCAACATGTAGCGCCAGATCTAAGCTATCCATACATGTCAAAATTACTGTATTTGGTTTATATTTCATGCAATTATGAATGAGTAAAGCAAGTCATACCTAGGGAATTTGACATGCATGGAGCAATAAATAGACGGTAACATGTACACAGATGTTGGCCGGAAAGAAAATAAACATTGCGAGGTTTGAATTTTCTCCACAAGTTTTAACTCTAAGAAGCCGCCGATAATTGCAACATGTAGCGCCAGATCTAAGCTATCCATACATGTCAAAATTACTGCATTTGGTTGATATTTCATGCAATTATGAATGAGTAAAGCAAGTCCATACCCCAGGGAATTTGACATGCATGGAGCAATAAATAGACGGTAACATGTACACAGATGTTGGCCGGAAAGAAAATAAACATTGCGAGGTTTGAATTTTTTCCACAAGTTTTAACTCTAGGAAGCCGCCGATGATTGCAACATGTAGCGCCAGATCTAAGCTATCCATACATGTCAAAATTACTGTATTTGGTTTATATTTCATGCAATTATGAATGAGTAAAGCAAGTCATACCCAGGGAATTTGACATGCATGGAGCAATAAATAGACGGTAACATGTACACAGATCGTGGCAAGGAAGAAAATAAACATTGCGAGGTTTGAATTTTCTCCACAAGTGTTAACTCTAAGAAGCCGCCGATAATTGCAACATGTAGCGCCAGATCTAAGCTATCCATACATGTCAAAATTACTGAATTTGGTTGATATTTCATGCAATTATGAATGAGTAAAGCAAGTCCATACCCCAGGGAATTTGACTTGCATGGAGCAATAAATAGACGGTAACATGTACACAGATGTTGGCCGGAAAGAAAATAAACATTGCGAGGTTTGAATTTTCTCCACAAGTTTTAACTCTAAGAAGCCGCCGATAATTGCAACATGTAGCGCCAGATCTAAGCTATCCATACATGTCAAAATTACTGAATTTGGTTGATATTTCATGCAATTATGAATGAGTAAAGCAAGTCCATACCCCAGGGAATTTGACATGCATGGAGCAATAAATAGACGGTAACATGTACACAGATGTTGGCCGGAAAGAAAATAAACATTGCGAGGTTTAAATTTTCTCCACAAGTTTTAACTCTAGGAAGCCGCCGATGATTGCAACATGTAGCGCCAGATCTAAGCTATCCATACATGTCAAAATTACTGTATTTGGTTTATATTTCATGCAATTATGAATGAGTAAAGCAAGTCATACCTAGGGAATTTGACATGCATGGAGCAATAAATAGACGGTAACATGTACACAGATGTTGGCCGGAAAGAAAATAAACATTGCGAGGTTTGAATTTTCTCCACAAGTGTTAACTCTAAGAAGCCGCCGATAATTGCAACACGTAGCGCCAGATCTAAGCTATCCATACATGTCAAAATTACTGAATTTGGTTGATATTTCATGCAATTATGAATGAGTAAAGCAAGTCCATACCCCAGGGAATTTGACTTGCATGGAGCAATAAATAGACGGTAACATGTACACAGATGTTGGCCGGAAAGAAAATAAACATTGCGAGGTTTGAATTTTCTCCACAAGTTTTAACTCTAAGAAGCCGCCGATAATTGCAACATGTAGCGCCAGATCTAAGCTATCCATACATGTCAAAATTACTGAATTTGGTTGATATTTCATGCAATTATGAATGAGTAAAGCAAGTCCATACCCCAGGGAATTTGACATGCATGGAGCAATAAATAGAAGGTAACATGTACACAGATGTTGGCCGGAAAGAAAATAAACATTGCGAGGTTTGAATTTTCTCCACAAGTTTTAACTCTAAGAAGCCGCCGATAATTGCAACATGTAGCGCCAGATCTAAGCTATCCATACATGTCAAAATTACTGTATTTGGTTTATATTTCATGCAATTATGAATGAGTAAAGCAAGTCATACCCCAGGGAATTTGACATGCATGGAGCAATAAATAGACGGTAACATGTACACAGATGTTGGCCGGAAAGAAAATAAACATTGCGAGGTTTGAATTTTCTCCACAAGTGTTAACTCTAAGAAGCCGCCGATAATTGCAACATGTAGCGCCAGATCTAAGCTATCCATACATGTCAAAATTACTGCATTTGGTTGATATTTCATGCAATTATGAATGAGTAAAGCAAGTCCATACCCCAGGGAATTTGACATGCATGGAGCAATAAATAGACGGTAACATGTACACAGATGTTGGCCGGAAAGAAAATAAACATTGCGAGGTTTGAATTTTTTCCACAAGTTTTAACTCTAGGAAGCCGCCGATGATTGCAACATGTAGCGCCAGATCTAAGCTATCCATACATGTCAAAATTACTGTATTTGGTTTATATTTCATGCAATTATGAATGAGTAAAGCAAGTCATACCCAGGGAATTTGACATGCATGGAGCAATAAATAGACGGTAACATGTACACAGATCGTGGCAAGGAAGAAAATAAACATTGCGAGGTTTGAATTTTCTCCACAAGTGTTAACTCTAAGAAGCCGCCGATAATTGCAACATGTAGCGCCAGATCTAAGCTATCCATACATGTCAAAATTACTGAATTTGGTTGATATTTCATGCAATTATGAATGAGTAAAGCAAGTCCATACCCCAGGGAATTTGACTTGCATGGAGCAATAAATAGACGGTAACATGTACACAGATGTTGGCCGGAAAGAAAATAAACATTGCGAGGTTTGAATTTTCTCCACAAGTTTTAACTCTAAGAAGCCGCCGATAATTGCAACATGTAGCGCCAGATCTAAGCTATCCATACATGTCAAAATTACTGAATTTGGTTGATATTTCATGCAATTATGAATGAGTAAAGCAAGTCCATACCCCAGGGAATTTGACATGCATGGAGCAATAAATAGACGGTAACATGTACACAGATGTTGGCCGGAAAGAAAATAAACATTGCGAGGTTTAAATTTTCTCCACAAGTTTTAACTCTAGGAAGCCGCCGATGATTGCAACATGTAGCGCCAGATCTAAGCTATCCATACATGTCAAAATTACTGTATTTGGTTTATATTTCATGCAATTATGAATGAGTAAAGCAAGTCATACCTAGGGAATTTGACATGCATGGAGCAATAAATAGACGGTAACATGTACACAGATGTTGGCCGGAAAGAAAATAAACATTGCGAGGTTTGAATTTTCTCCACAAGTGTTAACTCTAAGAAGCCGCCGATAATTGCAACACGTAGCGCCAGATCTAAGCTATCCATACATGTCAAAATTACTGAATTTGGTTGATATTTCATGCAATTATGAATGAGTAAAGCAAGTCCATACCCCAGGGAATTTGACTTGCATGGAGCAATAAATAGACGGTAACATGTACACAGATGTTGGCCGGAAAGAAAATAAACATTGCGAGGTTTGAATTTTCTCCACAAGTTTTAACTCTAAGAAGCCGCCGATAATTGCAACATGTAGCGCCAGATCTAAGCTATCCATACATGTCAAAATTACTGAATTTGGTTGATATTTCATGCAATTATGAATGAGTAAAGCAAGTCCATACCCCAGGGAATTTGACATGCATGGAGCAATAAATAGACGGTAACATGTACACAGATGTTGGCCGGAAAGAAAATAAACATTGCGAGGTTTAAATTTTCTCCACAAGTTTTAACTCTAGGAAGCCGCCGATGATTGCAACATGTAGCGCCAGATCTAAGCTATCCATACATGTCAAAATTACTGTATTTGGTTTATATTTCATGCAATTATGAATGAGTAAAGCAAGTCATACCTAGGGAATTTGACATGCATGGAGCAATAAATAGAAGGTAACATGTAAACAGATGTTGGCCGGAAAGAAAATAAACATTGCGAGGTTTGAATTTTCTCCACAAGTGTTAACTCTAAGAAGCCGCCGATAATTGCAACACGTAGCGCCAGATCTAAGCTATCCATACATGTCAAAATTACTGAATTTGGTTGATATTTCATGCAATTATGAATGAGTAAAGCAAGTCCATACCCCAGGGAATTTGACTTGCATGGAGCAATAAATAGACGGTAACATGTACACAGATGTTGGCCGGAAAGAAAATAAACATTGCGAGGTTTGAATTTTCTCCACAAGTTTTAACTCTAAGAAGCCGCCGATAATTGCAACATGTAGCGCCAGATCTAAGCTATCCATACATGTCAAAATTACTGTATTTGGTTTATATTTCATGCAATTATGAATGAGTAAAGCAAGTCCATACCCCAGGGAATTTGACAGGCATGGAGCAATACATAAAAGGTAATCTGCACACAGATGGTGGCCGGGAAGAAAATAAACATTGCGAGGTTTGAATTTTCTCCACAAGTGTTAACTCTAAGAAGCCGCCGATAATTGCAACATGTAGCGCCAGATCTAAGCTATCCATACATGTCAAAATTACTGAATTTGGTTGATATTTCATGCAATTATGAATGAGTAAAGCAAGTCCATACCCCAGGGAATTTGACATGCATGGAGCAATAAATAGACGGTAACATGTACACAGATGTTGGCCGGAAAGAAAATAAACATTGCGAGGTTTGAATTTTTTCCACAAGTTTTAACTCTAGGAAGCCGCCGATGATTGCAACATGTAGCGCCAGATCTAAGCTATCCATACATGTCAAAATTACTGTATTTGGTTGATATTTCATGCAATTATGAATGAGTAAAGCAAGTCATACCCAGGGAATTTGACATGCATGGAGCAATAAATAGACGGTAACATGTACACAGATCGTGGCAAGGAAGAAAATAAACATTGCGAGGTTTGAATTTTCTCCACAAGTGTTAACTCTAAGAAGCCGCCGATAATTGCAACATGTAGCGCCAGATCTAAGCTATCCATACATGTCAAAATTACTGAATTTGGTTGATATTTCATGCAATTATGAATGAGTAAAGCAAGTCCATACCCCAGGGAATTTGACTTGCATGGAGCAATAAATAGACGGTAACATGTACACCGATGTTGGCCGGAAAGAAAATAAACATTGCGAGGTTTGAATTTTCTCCACAAGTTTTAACTCTAAGAAGCCGCCGATAATTGCAACATGTAGCGCCAGATCTAAGCTATCCATACATGTCAAAATTACTGAATTTGGTTGATATTTCATGCAATTATGAATGAGTAAAGCAAGTCCATACCCCAGGGAATTTGACATGCAATTAGCAATAAATAGAAGGTAACATGTACACAGATGTTGGCCGGAAAGAAAATAAACATTGCGAGGTTTGAATTTTCTCCACAAGTTTTAACTCTAAGAAGCCGCCGATAATTGCAACATGTAGCGCCAGATCTAAGCTATCCATACATGTCAAAATTACTGTATTTGGTTTATATTTCATGCAATTATGAATGAGTAAAGCAAGTCATACCCTAGGGAATTTGACATGCATGGAGCAATAAATAGACGGTAACATGTACACAGATGTTGGCCGGAAAGAAAATAAACATTGCGAGGTTTGAATTTTCTCCACAAGTGTTAACTCTAAGAAGCCGCCGATAATTGCAACATGTAGCGCCAGATCTAAGCTATCCATACATGTCAAAATTACTGCATTTGGTTGATATTTCATGCAATTATGAATGAGTAAAGCAAGTCCATACCCCAGGGAATTTGACATGCATGGAGCAATAAATAGACGGTAACATGTACACAGATGTTGGCCGGAAAGAAAATAAACATTGCGAGGTTTGAATTTTTTCCACAAGTTTTAACTCTAGGAAGCCGCCGATGATTGCAACATGTAGCGCCAGATCTAAGCTATCCATACATGTCAAAATTACTGTATTTGGTTTATATTTCATGCAATTATGAATGAGTAAAGCAAGTCATACCCAGGGAATTTGACATGCATGGAGCAATAAATAGACGGTAACATGTACACAGATCGTGGCAAGGAAGAAAATAAACATTGCGAGGTTTGAATTTTCTCCACAAGTGTTAACTCTAAGAAGCCGCCGATAATTGCAACATGTAGCGCCAGATCTAAGCTATCCATACATGCCAAAATTACTGAATTTGGTTGATATTTCATGCAATTATGAATGAGTAAAGCAAGTCCATACCCCAGGGAATTTGACTTGCATGGAGCAATAAATAGACGGTAACATGTACACAGATGTTGGCCGGAAAGAAAATAAACATTGCGAGGTTTGAATTTTCTCCACAAGTTTTAACTCTAAGAAGCCGCCGATAATTGCAACATGTAGCGCCAGATCTAAGCTATCCATACATGTCAAAATTACTGAATTTGGTTGATATTTCATGCAATTATGAATGAGTAAAGCAAGTCCATACCCCAGGGAATTTGACATGCATGGAGCAATAAATAGACGGTAACATGTACACAGATGTTGGCCGGAAAGAAAATAAACATTGCGAGGTTTAAATTTTCTCCACAAGTTTTAACTCTAGGAAGCCGCCGATGATTGCAACATGTAGCGCCAGATCTAAGCTATCCATACATGTCAAAATTACTGTATTTGGTTTATATTTCATGCAATTATGAATGAGTAAAGCAAGTCATACCTAGGGAATTTGACATGCATGGAGCAATAAATAGACGGTAACATGTACACAGATGTTGGCCGGAAAGAAAATAAACATTGCGAGGTTTGAATTTTCTCCTCAAGTGTTAACTCTAAGAAGCCGCCGATAATTGCAACACGTAGCGCCAGATCTAAGCTATCCATACATGTCAAAATTACTGAATTTGGTTGATATTTCATGCAATTATGAATGAGTAAAGCAAGTCCATACCCCAGGGAATTTGACTTGCATGGAGCAATACATAGACGGTAACATGTACACAGATGTTGGCCGGAAAGAAAATAAACATTGCGAGGTTTGAATTTTCTCCACAAGTTTTAACTCTAAGAAGCCGCCGATAATTGCAACATGTAGCGCCAGATCTAAGCTATCCATACATGTCAAAATTACTGAATTTGGTTGATATTTCATGCAATTATGAATGAATAAAGCAAGTCCATACCCCAGGGAATTTGACATGCATGGAGCAATAAATAGAAGGTAACATGTACACAGATGTTGGCCGGAAAGAAAATAAACATTGCGAGGTTTGAATTTTCTCCACAAGTTTTAACTCTAGGAAGCCGCCGATGATTGCAACATGTAGCGCCAGATCTAAGCTATCCATACATGTCAAAATTACTGTATTTGGTTGATATTTCATGCAATTATGAATGAGTAAAGCAAGTCATACCCAGGGAATTTGACATGCATGGAGCAATAAATAGACGGTAACATGTACACAGATCGTGGCAAGGAAGAAAATAAACATTGCGAGGTTTGAATTTTCTCCACAAGTGTTAACTCTAAGAAGCCGCCGATAATTGCAACATGTAGCGCCAGATCTAAGCTATCCATACATGTCAAAATTACTGAATTTGGTTGATATTTCATGCAATTATGAATGAGTAAAGCAAGTCCATACCCCAGGGAATTTGACTTGCATGGAGCAATAAATAGACGGTAACATGTACACAGATGTTGGCCGGAAAGAAAATAAACATTGCGAGGTTTGAATTTTCTCCACAAGTTTTAACTCTAAGAAGCCGCCGATAATTGCAACATGTAGCGCCAGATCTAAGCTATCCATACATGTCAAAATTACTGAATTTGGTTGATATTTCATGCAATTATGAATGAGTAAAGCAAGTCCATACCCCAGGGAATTTGACATGCATGGAGCAATAAATAGAAGGTAACATGTACACAGATGTTGGCCGGAAAGAAAATAAACATTGCGAGGTTTGAATTTTCTCCACAAGTTTTAACTCTAAGAAGCCGCCGATAATTGCAACATGTAGCGCCAGATCTAAGCTATCCATACATGTCAAAATTACTGTATTTGGTTTATATTTCATGCAATTATGAATGAGTAAAGCAAGTCATACCCTAGGGAATTTGACATGCATGGAGCAATAAATAGACGGTAACATGTACACAGATGTTGGCCGGAAAGAAAATAAACATTGCGAGGTTTGAATTTTCTCCACAAGTGTTAACTCTAAGAAGCCGCCGATAATTGCAACATGTAGCGCCAGATCTAAGCTATCCATACATGTCAAAATTACTGCATTTGGTTGATATTTCATGCAATTATGAATGAATAAAGCAAGTCCATACCCCAGGGAATTTGACATGCATGGAGCAATAAATAGACGGTAACATGTACACAGATCGTGGCAAGGAAGAAAATAAACATTGCGAGGTTTGAATTTTCTCCACAAGTTTTAACTCTAAGAAGCCGCCGATGATTGCAACATGTAGCACCAGATCTAAGCTATCCATACATGTCAAAATTACTGTATTTGGTTGATATTTCATGCAATTATGAATGAGTAAAGCAAGTCATACCCAGGGAATTTGACATGCATGGAGCAATAAATAGACGGTAACATGTACACCGATGTTGGCCGGAAAGAAAATAAACATTGCGAGGTTTGAATTTTCTCCACAAGTTTTAACTCTAAGAAGCCGCCGATAATTGCAACATGTAGCGCCAGATCTAAGCTATCCATACATGTCAAAATTACTGAATTTGGTTGATATTTCATGCAATTATGAATGAGTAAAGCAAGTCCATACCCCAGGGAATTTGACATGCAATTAGCAATAAATAGAAGGTAACATGTACACAGATGTTGGCCGGAAAGAAAATAAACATTGCGAGGTTTGAATTTTCTCCACAAGTTTTAACTCTAAGAAGCCGCCGATAATTGCAACATGTAGCGCCAGATCTAAGCTATCCATACATGTCAAAATTACTGTATTTGGTTTATATTTCATGCAATTATGAATGAGTAAAGCAAGTCATACCCTAGGGAATTTGACATGCATGGAGCAATAAATAGACGGTAACATGTACACAGATGTTGGCCGGAAAGAAAATAAACATTGCGAGGTTTGAATTTTCTCCACAAGTGTTAACTCTAAGAAGCCGCCGATAATTGCAACATGTAGCGCCAGATCTAAGCTATCCATACATGTCAAAATTACTGCATTTGGTTGATATTTCATGCAATTATGAATGAGTAAAGCAAGTCCATACCCCAGGGAATTTGACATGCATGGAGCAATAAATAGACGGTAACATGTACACAGATGTTGGCCGGAAAGAAAATAAACATTGCGAGGTTTGAATTTTTTCCACAAGTTTTAACTCTAGGAAGCCGCCGATGATTGCAACATGTAGCGCCAGATCTAAGCTATCCATACATGTCAAAATTACTGTATTTGGTTTATATTTCATGCAATTATGAATGAGTAAAGCAAGTCATACCCAGGGAATTTGACATGCATGGAGCAATAAATAGAAGGTAACATGTACACAGATGTTGGCCGGAAAGAAAATAAACATTGCGAGGTTTGAATTTTCTCCACAAGTGTTAACTCTAAGAAGCCGCCGATAATTGCAACATGTAGCGCCAGATCTAAGCTATCCATACATGTCAAAATTACTGCATTTGGTTGATATTTCATGCAATTATGAATGAATAAAGCAAGTCCATACCCCAGGGAATTTGACATGCATGGAGCAATAAATAGACGGTAACATGTACACAGATCGTGGCAAGGAAGAAAATAAACATTGCGAGGTTTGAATTTTCTCCACAAGTTTTAACTCTAAGAAGCCGCCGATGATTGCAACATGTAGCGCCAGATCTAAGCTATCCATACATGTCAAAATTACTGAATTTGGTTGATATTTCATGCAATTATGAATGAGTAAAGCAAGTCCATACCCCAGGGAATTTGACATGCATGGAGCAATAAATAGACGGTAACATGTACACAGATGTTGGCCGGAAAGAAAATAAACATTGCGAGGTTTGAATTTTCTCCACAAGTTTTAACTCTAAGAAGCCGCCGATGATTGCAACATGTAGCGCCAGATCTAAGCTATCCATACATGTCAAAATTACTGAATTTGGTTGATATTTCATGCAATTATGAATGAGTAAAGCAAGTCCATACCCCTGGGAATTTGACTTGCATGGAGCAATAAATAGACGGTAACATGTACACAGATGTTGGCCGGAAAGAAAATAAACATTGCGAGGTTTGAATTTTCTCCACAAGTTTTAACTCTAAGAAGCCGCCGATAATTGCAACATGTAGCGCCAGATCTAAGCTATCCATACATGTCAAAATTACTGAATTTGGTTGATATTTCATGCAATTATGAATGAATAAAGCAAGTCCATACCCCAGGGAATTTGACATGCATGGAGCAATAAATAGAAGGTAACATGTACACAGATGTTGGCCGGAAAGAAAATAAACATTGCGAGGTTTGAATTTTCTCCACAAGTTTTAACTCTAGGAAGCCGCCGATGATTGCAACATGTAGCGCCAGATCTAAGCTATCCATACATGTCAAAATTACTGTATTTGGTTGATATTTCATGCAATTATGAATGAGTAAAGCAAGTCATACCCAGGGAATTTGACATGCATGGAGCAATAAATAGACGGTAACATGTACACAGATCGTGGCAAGGAAGAAAATAAACATTGCGAGGTTTGAATTTTCTCCACAAGTGTTAACTCTAAGAAGCCGCCGATAATTGCAACATGTAGCGCCAGATCTAAGCTATCCATACATGTCAAAATTACTGAATTTGGTTGATATTTCATGCAATTATGAATGAGTAAAGCAAGTCCATACCCCAGGGAATTTGACTTGCATGGAGCAATAAATAGACGGTAACATGTACACAGATGTTGGCCGGAAAGAAAATAAACATTGCGAGGTTTGAATTTTCTCCACAAGTTTTAACTCTAAGAAGCCGCCGATAATTGCAACATGTAGCGCCAGATCTAAGCTATCCATACATGTCAAAATTACTGAATTTGGTTGATATTTCATGCAATTATGAATGAGTAAAGCAAGTCCATACCCCAGGGAATTTGACATGCATGGAGCAATAAATAGAAGGTAACATGTACACAGATGTTGGCCGGAAAGAAAATAAACATTGCGAGGTTTGAATTTTCTCCACAAGTTTTAACTCTAAGAAGCCGCCGATAATTGCAACATGTAGCGCCAGATCTAAGCTATCCATACATGTCAAAATTACTGTATTTGGTTTATATTTCATGCAATTATGAATGAGTAAAGCAAGTCATACCCTAGGGAATTTGACATGCATGGAGCAATAAATAGACGGTAACATGTACACAGATGTTGGCCGGAAAGAAAATAAACATTGCGAGGTTTGAATTTTCTCCACAAGTGTTAACTCTAAGAAGCCGCCGATAATTGCAACATGTAGCGCCAGATCTAAGCTATCCATACATGTCAAAATTACTGCATTTGGTTGATATTTCATGCAATTATGAATGAATAAAGCAAGTCCATACCCCAGGGAATTTGACATGCATGGAGCAATAAATAGACGGTAACATGTACACAGATCGTGGCAAGGAAGAAAATAAACATTGCGAGGTTTGAATTTTCTCCACAAGTTTTAACTCTAAGAAGCCGCCGATGATTGCAACATGTAGCGCCAGATCTAAGCTATCCATACATGTCAAAATTACTGAATTTGGTTGATATTTCATGCAATTATGAATGAGTAAAGCAAGTCCATACCCCAGGGAATTTGACATGCATGGAGCAATAAATAGACGGTAACATGTACACAGATGTTGGCCGGAAAGAAAATAAACATTGCGAGGTTTGAATTTTCTCCACAAGTTTTAACTCTAAGAAGCCGCCGATGATTGCAACATGTAGCGCCAGATCTAAGCTATCCATACATGTCAAAATTACTGAATTTGGTTGATATTTCATGCAATTATGAATGAGTAAAGCAAGTCCATACCCCTGGGAATTTGACTTGCATGGAGCAATAAATAGACGGTAACATGTACACAGATGTTGGCCGGAAAGAAAATAAACATTGCGAGGTTTGAATTTTCTCCACAAGTTTTAACTCTAAGAAGCCGCCGATAATTGCAACATGTAGCGCCAGATCTAAGCTATCCATACATGTCAAAATTACTGAATTTGGTTGATATTTCATGCAATTATGAATGAATAAAGCAAGTCCATACCCCAGGGAATTTGACATGCATGGAGCAATAAATAGAAGGTAACATGTACACAGATGTTGGCCGGAAAGAAAATAAACATTGCGAGGTTTGAATTTTCTCCACAAGTTTTAACTCTAGGAAGCCGCCGATGATTGCAACATGTAGCGCCAGATCTAAGCTATCCATACATGTCAAAATTACTGTATTTGGTTGATATTTCATGCAATTATGAATGAGTAAAGCAAGTCATACCCAGGGAATTTGACATGCATGGAGCAATAAATAGACGGTAACATGTACACAGATCGTGGCAAGGAAGAAAATAAACATTGCGAGGTTTGAATTTTCTCCACAAGTGTTAACTCTAAGAAGCCGCCGATAATTGCAACATGTAGCGCCAGATCTAAGCTATCCATACATGTCAAAATTACTGAATTTGGTTGATATTTCATGCAATTATGAATGAGTAAAGCAAGTCCATACCCCAGGGAATTTGACTTGCATGGAGCAATAAATAGACGGTAACATGTACACAGATGTTGGCCGGAAAGAAAATAAACATTGCGAGGTTTGAATTTTCTCCACAAGTTTTAACTCTAAGAAGCCGCCGATAATTGCAACATGTAGCGCCAGATCTAAGCTATCCATACATGTCAAAATTACTGAATTTGGTTGATATTTCATGCAATTATGAATGAGTAAAGCAAGTCCATACCCCAGGGAATTTGACATGCATGGAGCAATAAATAGAAGGTAACATGTACACAGATGTTGGCCGGAAAGAAAATAAACATTGCGAGGTTTGAATTTTCTCCACAAGTTTTAACTCTAAGAAGCCGCCGATAATTGCAACATGTAGCGCCAGATCTAAGCTATCCATACATGTCAAAATTACTGTATTTGGTTTATATTTCATGCAATTATGAATGAGTAAAGCAAGTCATACCCTAGGGAATTTGACATGCATGGAGCAATAAATAGACGGTAACATGTACACAGATGTTGGCCGGAAAGAAAATAAACATTGCGAGGTTTGAATTTTCTCCACAAGTGTTAACTCTAAGAAGCCGCCGATAATTGCAACATGTAGCGCCAGATCTAAGCTATCCATACATGTCAAAATTACTGCATTTGGTTGATATTTCATGCAATTATGAATGAATAAAGCAAGTCCATACCCCAGGGAATTTGACATGCATGGAGCAATAAATAGACGGTAACATGTACACAGATCGTGGCAAGGAAGAAAATAAACATTGCGAGGTTTGAATTTTCTCCACAAGTTTTAACTCTAAGAAGCCGCCGATGATTGCAACATGTAGCGCCAGATCTAAGCTATCCATACATGTCAAAATTACTGAATTTGGTTGATATGTCATGCAATTATGAATGAGTAAAGCAAGTCCATACCCCAGGGAATTTGACATGCATGGAGCAATAAATAGACGGTAACATGTACACAGATGTTGGCCGGAAAGAAAATAAACATTGCGAGGTTTGAATTTTTTCCACAAGTTTTAACTCTAGGAAGCCGCCGATGATTGCAACATGTAGCGCCAGATCTAAGCTATCCATACATGTCAAAATTACTGTATTTGGTTTATATTTCATGCAATTATGAATGAGTAAAGCAAGTCCATACCCCAGGGAATTTGACTTGCATGGAGCAATAAATAGACGGTAACATGTACACAGATGTTGGCCGGAAAGAAAATAAACATTGCGAGGTTTGAATTTTCTCCACAAGTTTTAACTCTAAGAAGCCGCCGATAATTGCAACATGTAGCGCCAGATCTAAGCTATCCATACATGTCAAAATTACTGAATTTGGTTGATATTTCATGCAATTATGAATGAGTAAAGCAAGTCCATACCCCAGGGAATTTGACATGCATGGAGCAATAAATAGAAGGTAACATGTACACAAATGTTGGCCGGAAAGAAAATAAACATTGCGAGGTTTGAATTTTCTCCACAAGTTTTAACTCTAAGAAGCCGCCGATAATTGCAACATGTAGCGCCAGATCTAAGCTATCCATACATGTCAAAATTACTGTATTTGGTTGATATTTCATGCAATTATGAATGAGTAAAGCAAGTCATACCCAGGGAATTTGACATGCATGGAGCAATAAATAGACGGTAACATGTACACAGATCGTGGCAAGGAAGAAAATAAACATTGCGAGGTTTGAATTTTCTCCACAAGTGTTAACTCTAAGAAGCCGCCGATAATTGCAACATGTAGCGCCAGATCTAAGCTATCCATACATGTCAAAATTACTGAATTTGGTTGATATTTCATGCAATTATGAATGAGTAAAGCAAGTCCATACCCCAGGGAATTTGACTTGCATGGAGCAATAAATAGACGGTAACATGTACACAGATGTTGGCCGGAAAGAAAATAAACATTGCGAGGTTTGAATTTTCTCCACAAGTTTTAACTCTAAGAAGCCGCCGATAATTGCAACATGTAGCGCCAGATCTAAGCTATCCATACATGTCAAAATTACTGAATTTGGTTGATATTTCATGCAATTATGAATGAGTAAAGCAAGTCCATACCCCAGGGAATTTGACATGCATGGAGCAATAAATAGAAGGTAACATGTACACAGATGTTGGCCGGAAAGAAAATAAACATTGCGAGGTTTGAATTTTCTCCACAAGTTTTAACTCTAAGAAGCCGCCGATAATTGCAACATGTAGCGCCAGATCTAAGCTATCCATACATGTCAAAATTACTGTATTTGGTTTATATTTCATGCAATTATGAATGAGTAAAGCAAGTCATACCCTAGGGAATTTGACATGCATGGAGCAATAAATAGACGGTAACATGTACACAGATGTTGGCCGGAAAGAAAATAAACATTGCGAGGTTTGAATTTTCTCCACAAGTGTTAACTCTAAGAAGCCGCCGATAATTGCAACATGTAGCGCCAGATCTAAGCTATCCATACATGTCAAAATTACTGCATTTGGTTGATATTTCATGCAATTATGAATGAATAAAGCAAGTCCATACCCCAGGGAATTTGACATGCATGGAGCAATAAATAGACGGTAACATGTACACAGATCGTGGCAAGGAAGAAAATAAACATTGCGAGGTTTGAATTTTCTCCACAAGTTTTAACTCTAAGAAGCCGCCGATGATTGCAACATGTAGCGCCAGATCTAAGCTATCCATACATGTCAAAATTACTGAATTTGGTTGATATGTCATGCAATTATGAATGAGTAAAGCAAGTCCATACCCCAGGGAATTTGACATGCATGGAGCAATAAATAGACGGTAACATGTACACAGATGTTGGCCGGAAAGAAAATAAACATTGCGAGGTTTGAATTTTTTCCACAAGTTTTAACTCTAGGAAGCCGCCGATGATTGCAACATGTAGCGCCAGATCTAAGCTATCCATACATGTCAAAATTACTGTATTTGGTTTATATTTCATGCAATTATGAATGAGTAAAGCAAGTCCATACCCCAGGGAATTTGACTTGCATGGAGCAATAAATAGACGGTAACATGTACACAGATGTTGGCCGGAAAGAAAATAAACATTGCGAGGTTTGAATTTTCTCCACAAGTTTTAACTCTAAGAAGCCGCCGATAATTGCAACATGTAGCGCCAGATCTAAGCTATCCATACATGTCAAAATTACTGAATTTGGTTGATATTTCATGCAATTATGAATGAGTAAAGCAAGTCCATACCCCAGGGAATTTGACATGCATGGAGCAATAAATAGAAGGTAACATGTACACAAATGTTGGCCGGAAAGAAAATAAACATTGCGAGGTTTGAATTTTCTCCACAAGTTTTAACTCTAAGAAGCCGCCGATAATTGCAACATGTAGCGCCAGATCTAAGCTATCCATACATGTCAAAATTACTGTATTTGGTTTATATTTCATGCAATTATGAATGAGTAAAGCAAGTCATACCCTAGGGAATTTGACATGCATGGAGCAATAAATAGACGGTAACATGTACACAGATGTTGGCCGGAAAGAAAATAAACATTGCGAGGTTTGAATTTTCTCCACAAGTGTTAACTCTAAGAAGCCGCCGATAATTGCAACATGTAGCGCCAGATCTAAGCTATCCATACATGTCAAAATTACTGCATTTGGTTGATATTTCATGCAATTATGAATGAATAAAGCAAGTCCATACCCCAGGGAATTTGACATGCATGGAGCAATAAATAGACGGTAACATGTACACAGATCGTGGCAAGGAAGAAAATAAACATTGCGAGGTTTGAATTTTCTCCACAAGTTTTAACTCTAAGAAGCCGCCGATGATTGCAACATGTAGCGCCAGATCTAAGCTATCCATACATGTCAAAATTACTGAATTTGGTTGATATTTCATGCAATTATGAATGAGTAAAGCAAGTCCATACCCCAGGGAATTTGACATGCATGGAGCAATAAATAGACGGTAACATGTACACAGATGTTGGCCGGAAAGAAAATAAACATTGCGAGGTTTGAATTTTTTCCACAAGTTTTAACTCTAGGAAGCCGCCGATGATTGCAACATGTAGCGCCAGATCTAAGCTATCCATACATGTCAAAATTACTGTATTTGGTTTATATTTCATGCAATTATGAATGAGTAAAGCAAGTCATACCCTAGGGAATTTGACATGCATGGAGCAATAAATAGACGGTAACATGTACACAGATGTTGGCCGGAAAGAAAATAAACATTGCGAGGTTTGAATTTTCTCCACAAGTGTTAACTCTAAGAAGCCGCCGATAATTGCAACATGTAGCGCCAGATCTAAGCTATCCATACATGTCAAAATTACTGCATTTGGTTGATATTTCATGCAATTATGAATGAATAAAGCAAGTCCATACCCCAGGGAATTTGACATGCATGGAGCAATAAATAGACGGTAACATGTACACAGATCGTGGCAAGGAAGAAAATAAACATTGCGAGGTTTGAATTTTCTCCACAAGTTTTAACTCTAAGAAGCCGCCGATGATTGCAACATGTAGCGCCAGATCTAAGCTATCCATACATGTCAAAATTACTGAATTTGGTTGATATGTCATGCAATTATGAATGAGTAAAGCAAGTCCATACCCCAGGGAATTTGACATGCATGGAGCAATAAATAGACGGTAACATGTACACAGATGTTGGCCGGAAAGAAAATAAACATTGCGAGGTTTGAATTTTTTCCACAAGTTTTAACTCTAGGAAGCCGCCGATGATTGCAACATGTAGCGCCAGATCTAAGCTATCCATACATGTCAAAATTACTGTATTTGGTTTATATTTCATGCAATTATGAATGAGTAAAGCAAGTCCATACCCCAGGGAATTTGACTTGCATGGAGCAATAAATAGACGGTAACATGTACACAGATGTTGGCCGGAAAGAAAATAAACATTGCGAGGTTTGAATTTTCTCCACAAGTTTTAACTCTAAGAAGCCGCCGATAATTGCAACATGTAGCGCCAGATCTAAGCTATCCATACATGTCAAAATTACTGAATTTGGTTGATATTTCATGCAATTATGAATGAGTAAAGCAAGTCCATACCCCAGGGAATTTGACATGCATGGAGCAATAAATAGAAGGTAACATGTACACAAATGTTGGCCGGAAAGAAAATAAACATTGCGAGGTTTGAATTTTCTCCACAAGTTTTAACTCTAAGAAGCCGCCGATAATTGCAACATGTAGCGCCAGATCTAAGCTATCCATACATGTCAAAATTACTGTATTTGGTTTATATTTCATGCAATTATGAATGAGTAAAGCAAGTCATACCCTAGGGAATTTGACATGCATGGAGCAATAAATAGACGGTAACATGTACACAGATGTTGGCCGGAAAGAAAATAAACATTGCGAGGTTTGAATTTTCTCCACAAGTGTTAACTCTAAGAAGCCGCCGATAATTGCAACATGTAGCGCCAGATCTAAGCTATCCATACATGTCAAAATTACTGCATTTGGTTGATATTTCATGCAATTATGAATGAATAAAGCAAGTCCATACCCCAGGGAATTTGACATGCATGGAGCAATAAATAGACGGTAACATGTACACAGATCGTGGCAAGGAAGAAAATAAACATTGCGAGGTTTGAATTTTCTCCACAAGTTTTAACTCTAAGAAGCCGCCGATGATTGCAACATGTAGCGCCAGATCTAAGCTATCCATACATGTCAAAATTACTGAATTTGGTTGATATTTCATGCAATTATGAATGAGTAAAGCAAGTCCATACCCCAGGGAATTTGACATGCATGGAGCAATAAATAGACGGTAACATGTACACAGATGTTGGCCGGAAAGAAAATAAACATTGCGAGGTTTGAATTTTTTCCACAAGTTTTAACTCTAGGAAGCCGCCGATGATTGCAACATGTAGCGCCAGATCTAAGCTATCCATACATGTCAAAATTACTGTATTTGGTTTATATTTCATGCAATTATGAATGAGTAAAGCAAGTCCATACCCCAGGGAATTTGACTTGCATGGAGCAATAAATAGACGGTAACATGTACACAGATGTTGGCCGGAAAGAAAATAAACATTGCGAGGTTTGAATTTTCTCCACAAGTTTTAACTCTAAGAAGCCGCCGATAATTGCAACATGTAGCGCCAGATCTAAGCTATCCATACATGTCAAAATTACTCAATTTGGTTGATATTTCATGCAATTATGAATGAGTAAAGCAAGTCCATACCCCAGGGAATTTGACATGCATGGAGCAATAAATAGAAGGTAACATGTACACAGATGTTGGCCGGAAAGAAAATAAACATTGCGAGGTTTGAATTTTCTCCACAAGTTTTAACTCTAAGAAGCCGCCGATAATTGCAACATGTAGCGCCAGATCTAAGCTATCCATACATGTCAAAATTACTGTATTTGGTTTATATTTCATGCAATTATGAATGAGTAAAGCAAGTCATACCCTAGGGAATTTGATATGCATGGAGCAATAAATAGACGGTAACATGTACACAGATGTTGGCCGGAAAGAAAATAAACATTGCGAGGTTTGAATTTTCTCCACAAGTGTTAACTCTAAGAAGCCGCCGATAATTGCAACATGTAGCGCCAGATCTAAGCTATCCATACATGTCAAAATTACTGTATTTGGTTTATATTTCATGCAATTATGAATGAGTAAAGCAAGTCATACCCTAGGGAATTTGACATGCATGGAGCAATAAATAGACGGTAACATGTACACAGATGTTGGCCGGAAAGAAAATAAACATTGCGAGGTTTGAATTTTCTCCACAAGTGTTAACTCTAAGAAGCCGCCGATAATTGCAACATGTAGCGCCAGATCTAAGCTATCCATACATGTCAAAATTACTGCATTTGGTTGATATTTCATGCAATTATGAATGAATAAAGCAAGTCCATACCCCAGGGAATTTGACATGCATGGAGCAATAAATAGACGGTAACATGTACACAGATCGTGGCAAGGAAGAAAATAAACATTGCGAGGTTTGAATTTTCTCCACAAGTTTTAACTCTAAGAAGCCGCCGATGATTGCAACATGTAGCGCCAGATCTAAGCTATCCATACATGTCAAAATTACTGAATTTGGTTGATATTTCATGCAATTATGAATGAGTAAAGCAAGTCCATACCCCAGGGAATTTGACATGCATGGAGCAATAAATAGACGGTAACATGTACACAGATGTTGGCCGGAAAGAAAATAAACATTGCGAGGTTTGAATTTTTTCCACAAGTTTTAACTCTAGGAAGCCGCCGATGATTGCAACATGTAGCGCCAGATCTAAGCTATCCATACATGTCAAAATTACTGTATTTGGTTTATATTTCATGCAATTATGAATGAGTAAAGCAAGTCCATACCCCAGGGAATTTGACTTGCATGGAGCAATAAATAGACGGTAACATGTACACAGATGTTGGCCGGAAAGAAAATAAACATTGCGAGGTTTGAATTTTCTCCACAAGTTTTAACTCTAAGAAGCCGCCGATAATTGCAACATGTAGCGCCAGATCTAAGCTATCCATACATGTCAAAATTACTGAATTTGGTTGATATTTCATGCAATTATGAATGAGTAAAGCAAGTCCATACCCCAGGGAATTTGACATGCATGGAGCAATAAATAGAAGGTAACATGTACACAGATGTTGGCCGGAAAGAAAATAAACATTGCGAGGTTTGAATTTTCTCCACAAGTTTTAACTCTAAGAAGCCGCCGATAATTGCAACATGTAGCGCCAGATCTAAGCTATCCATACATGTCAAAATTACTGTATTTGGTTTATATTTCATGCAATTATGAATGAGTAAAGCAAGTCATACCCTAGGGAATTTGATATGCATGGAGCAATAAATAGACGGTAACATGTACACAGATGTTGGCCGGAAAGAAAATAAACATTGCGAGGTTTGAATTTTCTCCACAAGTGTTAACTCTAAGAAGCCGCCGATAATTGCAACATGTAGCGCCAGATCTAAGCTATCCATACATGTCAAAATTACTGCATTTGGTTGATATTTCATGCAATTATGAATGAATAAAGCAAGTCCATACCCCAGGGAATTTGACATGCATGGAGCAATAAATAGACGGTAACATGTACACATATCGTGGCAAGGAAGAAAATAAACATTGCGAGGTTTGAATTTTCTCCACAAGTTTTAACTCTAAGAAGCCGCCGATGATTGCAACATGTAGCGCCAGATCTAAGCTATCCATACATGTCAAAATTACTGAATTTGGTTGATATTTCATGCAATTATGAATGAGTAAAGCAAGTCCATACCCCAGGGAATTTGACATGCATGGAGCAATAAATAGACGGTAACATGTACACAGATGTTGGCCGGAAAGAAAATAAACATTGCGAGGTTTGAATTTTTTCCACAAGTTTTATCTCTAGGAAGCCGCCGATGATTGCAACATGTAGCGCCAGATCTAAGCTATCCATACATGTCAAAATTACTGTATTTGGTTTATATTTCATGCAATTATGAATGAG
The DNA here is from genome assembly GCA_037893225.1 of Hippasteria phrygiana. Taxonomy (NCBI): domain Eukaryota; kingdom Metazoa; phylum Echinodermata; class Asteroidea; order Valvatida; family Goniasteridae; genus Hippasteria; species Hippasteria phrygiana. The sequence continues at coordinate 170,875 of JAZGUH010000350.1, forward strand.
TAAAGCAAGTCCATACCCCAGGGAATTTGACTTGCATGGAGCAATAAATAGACGGTAACATGTACACAGATGTTGGCCGGAAAGAAAATAAACATTGCGAGGTTTGAATTTTCTCCACAAGTTTTAACTCTAAGAAGCCGCCGATAATTGCAACATGTAGCGCCAGATCTAAGCTATCCATACATGTCAAAATTACTCAATTTGGTTGATATTTCATGCAATTATGAATGAGTAAAGCAAGTCCATACCCCAGGGAATTTGACATGCATGGAGCAATAAATAGAAGGTAACATGTACACAGATGTTGGCCGGAAAGAAAATAAACATTGCGAGGTTTGAATTTTCTCCACAAGTTTTAACTCTAAGAAGCCGCCGATAATTGCAACATGTAGCGCCAGATCTAAGCTATCCATACATGTCAAAATTACTGTATTTGGTTTATATTTCATGCAATTATGAATGAGTAAAGCAAGTCATACCCTAGGGAATTTGACATGCATGGAGCAATAAATAGACGGTAACATGTACACAGATGTTGGCCGGAAAGAAAATAAACATTGCGAGGTTTGAATTTTCTCCACAAGTGTTAACTCTAAGAAGCCGCCGATAATTGCAACATGTAGCGCCAGATCTAAGCTATCCATACATGTCAAAATTACTGCATTTGGTTGATATTTCATGCAATTATGAATGAATAAAGCAAGTCCATACCCCAGGGAATTTGACATGCATGGAGCAATAAATAGACGGTAACATGTACACAGATCGTGGCAAGGAAGAAAATAAACATTGCGAGGTTTGAATTTTCTCCACAAGTTTTAACTCTAAGAAGCCGCCGATGAATGCAACATGTAGCGCCAGATCTAAGCTATCCATACATGTCAAAATTACTGAATTTGGTTGATATTTCATGCAATTATGAATGAGTAAAGCAAGTCCATACCCCAGGGAATTTGACATGCATGGAGCAATAAATAGAAGGTAACATGTACACAGATGTTGGCCGGAAAGAAAATAAACATTGCGAGGTTTGAATTTTCTCCACAAGTTTTAACTCTAAGAAGCCGCCGATAATTGCAACATGTAGCGCCGGATCTAAGCTATCCATACATGTCAAAATTACTGTATTTGGTTTATATTTCATGCAATTATGAATGAGTAAAGCAAGTCATACCCTAGGGAATTTGACATGCATGGAGCAATAAATAGACGGTAACATGTACACAGATGTTGGCCGGAAAGAAAATAAACATTGCGAGGTTTGAATTTTCTCCACAAGTGTTAACTCTAAGAAGCCGCCGATAATTGCAACATGTAGCGCCAGATCTAAGCTATCCATACATGTCAAAATTACTGCATTTGGTTGATATTTCATGCAATTATGAATGAATAAAGCAAGTCCATACCCCAGGGAATTTGACATGCATGGAGCAATAAATAGACGGTAACATGTACACAGATCGTGGCAAGGAAGAAAATAAACATTGCGAGGTTTGAATTTTCTCCACAAGTTTTAACTCTAAGAAGCCGCCGATGATTGCAACATGTAGCGCCAGATCTAAGCTATCCATACATGTCAAAATTACTGAATTTGGTTGATATTTCATGCAATTATGAATGAGTAAAGCAAGTCCATACCCCAGGGAATTTGACATGCATGGAGCAATAAATAGACGGTAACATGTACACAGATGTTGGCCGGAAAGAAAATAAACATTGCGAGGTTTGAATTTTTTCCACAAGTTTTAACTCTAGGAAGCCGCCGATGATTGCAACATGTAGCGCCAGATCTAAGCTATCCATACATGTCAAAATTACTGTATTTGGTTTATATTTCATGCAATTATGAATGAGTAAAGCAAGTCATACCCAGGGAATTTGACATGCATGGAGCAATAAATAGACGGTAACATGTACACAGATGTTGGCCGGAAAGAAAATAAACATTGCGAGGTTTGAATTTTCTCCACAAGTTTTAACTCTAAGAAGCCGCCGATAATTGCAACATGTAGCGCCAGATCTAAGCTATCCATACATGTCAAAATTACTGAATTTGGTTGATATTTCATGCAATTATGAATGAGTAAAGCAAGTCCATACCCCAGGGAATTTGACATGCATGGAGCAATAAATAGAAGGTAACATGTACACAGATGTTGGCCGGAAAGAAAATAAACATTGCGAGGTTTGAATTTTCTCCACAAGTTTTAACTCTAAGAAGCCGCCGATAATTGCAACATGTAGCGCCGGATCTAAGCTATCCATACATGTCAAAATTACTGTATTTGGTTTATATTTCATGCAATTATGAATGAGTAAAGCAAGTCATACCCTAGGGAATTTGACATGCATGGAGCAATAAATAGACGGTAACATGTACACAGATGTTGGCCGGAAAGAAAATAAACATTGCGAGGTTTGAATTTTCTCCACAAGTGTTAACTCTAAGAAGCCGCCGATAATTGCAACATGTAGCGCCAGATCTAAGCTATCCATACATGTCAAAATTACTGCATTTGGTTGATATTTCATGCAATTATGAATGAATAAAGCAAGTCCATACCCCAGGGAATTTGACATGCATGGAGCAATAAATAGACGGTAACATGTACACAGATCGTGGCAAGGAAGAAAATAAACATTGCGAGGTTTGAATTTTCTCCACAAGTTTTAACTCTAAGAAGCCGCCGATGATTGCAACATGTAGCGCCAGATCTAAGCTATCCATACATGTCAAAATTACTGCATTTGGTTGATATTTCATGCAATTATGAATGAGTAAAGCAAGTCCATACCCCAGGGAATTTGACATGCATGGAGCAATAAATAGACGGTAACATGTACACAGATGTTGGCCGGAAAGAATATAAACATTGCGAGGTTTGAATTTTTTCCACAAGTTTTAACTCTAGGAAGCCGCCGATGATTGCAACATGTAGCGCCAGATCTAAGCTATCCATACATGTCAAAATTACTGTATTTGGTTTATATTTCATGCAATTATGAATGAGTAAAGCAAGTCATACCCAGGGAATTTGACATGCATGGAGCAATAAATAGACGGTAACATGTACACAGATCGTGGCAAGGAAGAAAATAAACATTGCGAGGTTTGAATTTTCTCCACAAGTGTTAACTCTAAGAAGCCGCCGATAATTGCAACATGTAGCGCCAGATCTAAGCTATCCATACATGTCAACATTACTGAATTTGGTTGATATTTCATGCAATTATGAATGAGTAAAGCAAGTCCATACCCCAGGGAATTTGACATGCATGGAGCAATAAATAGAAGGTAACATGTACACAGATGTTGGCCGGAAAGAAAATAAACATTGCGAGGTTTGAATTTTCTCCACAAGTTTTAACTCTAAGAAGCCGCCGATAATTGCAACATGTAGCGCCAGATCTAAGCTATCCATACATGTCAAAATTACTGTATTTGGTTTATATTTCATGCAATTATGAATGAGTAAAGCAAGTCATACCCTAGGGAATTTGATATGCATGGAGCAATAAATAGACGGTAACATGTACACAGATGTTGGCCGGAAAGAAAATAAACATTGCGAGGTTTGAATTTTCTCCACAAGTGTTAACTCTAAGAAGCCGCCGATAATTGCAACATGTAGCGCCAGATCTAAGCTATCCATACATGTCAAAATTACTGCATTTGGTTGATATTTCATGCAATTATGAATGAGTAAAGCAAGTCCATACCCCAGGGAATTTGACATGCATGGAGCAATAAATAGACGGTAACATGTACACAGATGTTGGCCGGAAAGAAAATAAACATTGCGAGGTTTGAATTTTTTCCACAAGTTTTAACTCTAGGAAGCCGCCGATGATTGCAACATGTAGCGCCAGATCTAAGCTATCCATACATGTCAAAATTACTGTATTTGGTTTATATTTCATGCAATTATGAATGAGTAAAGCAAGTCCATACCCCAGGGAATTTGACTTGCATGGAGCAATAAATAGACGGTAACATGTACACAGATGTTGGCCGGAAAGAAAATAAACATTGCGAGGTTTGAATTTTCTCCACAAGTTTTAACTCTAAGAAGCCGCCGATAATTGCAACATGTAGCGCCAGATCTAAGCTATCCATACATGTCAAAATTACTCAATTTGGTTGATATTTCATGCAATTATGAATGAGTAAAGCAAGTCCATACCCCAGGGAATTTGACATGCATGGAGCAATAAATAGAAGGTAACATGTACACAGATGTTGGCCGGAAAGAAAATAAACATTGCGAGGTTTGAATTTTCTCCACAAGTTTTAACTCTAAGAAGCCGCCGATAATTGCAACATGTAGCGCCAGATCTAAGCTATCCATACATGTCAAAATTACTGTATTTGGTTTATATTTCATGCAATTATGAATGAGTAAAGCAAGTCATACCCAGGGAATTTGACATGCATGGAGCAATAAATAGACGGTAACATGTACACAGATGTTGGCCGGAAAGAAAATAAACATTGCGAGGTTTGAATTTTCTCCACAAGTTTTAACTCTAAGAAGCCGCCGATAATTGCAACATGTAGCGCCAGATCTAAGCTATCCATACATGTCAAAATTACTGAATTTGGTTGATATTTCATGCAATTATGAATGAGTAAAGCAAGTCCATACCCCAGGGAATTTGACATGCATGGAGCAATAAATAGAAGGTAACATGTACACAGATGTTGGCCGGAAAGAAAATAAACATTGCGAGGTTTGAATTTTCTCCACAAGTTTTAACTCTAAGAAGCCGCCGATAATTGCAACATGTAGCGCCGGATCTAAGCTATCCATACATGTCAAAATTACTGTATTTGGTTTATATTTCATGCAATTATGAATGAGTAAAGCAAGTCATACCCTAGGGAATTTGACATGCATGGAGCAATAAATAGACGGTAACATGTACACAGATGTTGGCCGGAAAGAAAATAAACATTGCGAGGTTTGAATTTTCTCCACAAGTGTTAACTCTAAGAAGCCGCCGATAATTGCAACATGTAGCGCCAGATCTAAGCTATCCATACATGTCAAAATTACTGCATTTGGTTGATATTTCATGCAATTATGAATGAATAAAGCAAGTCCATACCCCAGGGAATTTGACATGCATGGAGCAATAAATAGACGGTAACATGTACACAGATCGTGGCAAGGAAGAAAATAAACATTGCGAGGTTTGAATTTTCTCCACAAGTTTTAACTCTAAGAAGCCGCCGATGATTGCAACATGTAGCGCCAGATCTAAGCTATCCATACATGTCAAAATTACTGAATTTGGTTGATATTTCATGCAATTATGAATGAGTAAAGCAAGTCCATACCCCAGGGAATTTGACATGCATGGAGCAATAAATAGACGGTAACATGTACACAGATGTTGGCCGGAAAGAATATAAACATTGCGAGGTTTGAATTTTTTCCACAAGTTTTAACTCTAGGAAGCCGCCGATGATTGCAACATGTAGCGCCAGATCTAAGCTATCCATACATGTCAAAATTACTGTATTTGGTTTATATTTCATGCAATTATGAATGAGTAAAGCAAGTCATACCCAGGGAATTTGACATGCATGGAGCAATAAATAGACGGTAACATGTACACAGATCGTGGCAAGGAAGAAAATAAACATTGCGAGGTTTGAATTTTCTCCACAAGTGTTAACTCTAAGAAGCCGCCGATAATTGCAACATGTAGCGCCAGATCTAAGCTATCCATACATGTCAAAATTACTGAATTTGGTTGATATTTCATGCAATTATGAATGAGTAAAGCAAGTCCATACCCCAGGGAATTTGACTTGCATGGAGCAATAAATAGACGGTAACATGTACACAGATGTTGGCCGGAAAGAAAATAAACATTGCGAGGTTTGAATTTTCTCCACAAGTTTTAACTCTAAGAAGCCGCCGATAATTGCAACATGTAGCGCCAGATCTAAGCTATCCATACATGTCAAAATTACTGAATTTGGTTGATATTTCATGCAATTATGAATGAGTAAAGCAAGTCCATACCCCAGGGAATTTGACATGCATGGAGCAATAAATAGAAGGTAACATGTACACAGATGTTGGCCGGAAAGAGAATAAACATTGCGAGGTTTGAATTTTCTCCACAAGTTTTAACTCTAAGAAGCCGCCGATAATTGCAACATGTAGCGCCAGATCTAAGCTATCCATACATGTCAAAATTACTGTATTTGGTTTATATTTCATGCAATTATGAATGAGTAAAGCAAGTCATACCCTAGGGAATTTGACATGCATGGAGCAATAAATAGACGGTAACATGTACACAGATGTTGGCCGGAAAGAAAATAAACATTGCGAGGTTTGAATTTTCTCCACAAGTGTTAACTCTAAGAAGCCGCCGATAATTGCAACATGTAGCGCCAGATCTAAGCTATCCATACATGTCAAAATTACTGAATTTGGTTGATATTTCATGCAATTATGAATGAGTAAAGCAAGTCCATACCCCAGGGAATTTGACTTGCATGGAGCAATAAATAGACGGTAACATGTACACAGATGTTGGCCGGAAAGAAAATAAACATTGCGAGGTTTGAATTTTCTCCACAAGTTTTAACTCTAAGAAGCCGCCGATAATTGCAACATGTAGCGCCAGATCTAAGCTATCCATACATGTCAAAATTACTGAATTTGGTTGATATTTCATGCAATTATGAATGAGTAAAGCAAGTCCATACCCCAGGGAATTTGACATGCATGGAGCAATAAATAGACGGTAACATGTACACAGATCGTGGCAAGGAAGAAAATAAACATTGCGAGGTTTGAATTTTCTCCACAAGTTTTAACTCTAAGAAGCCGCCGATGATTGCAACATGTAGCGCCAGATCTAAGCTATCCATACATGTCAAAATTACTGAATTTGGTTGATATTTCATGCAATTATGAATGAGTAAAGCAAGTCCATACCCCAGGGAATTTGACATGCATGGAGCAATAAATAGACGGTAACATGTACACAGATGTTGGCCGGAAAGAAAATAAACATTGCGAGGTTTGAATTTTTTCCACAAGTTTTAACTCTAGGAAGCCGCCGATGATTGCAACATGTAGCGCCAGATCTAAGCTATCCATACATGTCAAAATTACTGTATTTGGTTTATATTTCATGCAATTATGAATGAGTAAAGCAAGTCCATACCCCAGGGAATTTGACTTGCATGGAGCAATAAATAGACGGTAACATGTACACAGATGTTGGCCGGAAAGAAAATAAACATTGCGAGGTTTGAATTTTCTCCACAAGTTTTAACTCTAAGAAGCCGCCGATAATTGCAACATGTAGCGCCAGATCTAAGCTATCCATACATGTCAACATTACTGAATTTGGTTGATATTTCATGCAATTATGAATGAGTAAAGCAAGTCCATACCCCAGGGAATTTGACATGCATGGAGCAATAAATAGAAGGTAACATGTACACAGATGTTGGCCGGAAAGAAAATAAACATTGCGAGGTTTGAATTTTCTCCACAAGTTTTAACTCTAAGAAGCCGCCGATAATTGCAACATGTAGCGCCAGATCTAAGCTATCCATACATGTCAAAATTACTGTATTTGGTTTATATTTCATGCAATTATGAATGAGTAAAGCAAGTCATACCCTAGGGAATTTGATATGCATGGAGCAATAAATAGACGGTAACATGTACACAGATGTTGGCCGGAAAGAAAATAAACATTGCGAGGTTTGAATTTTCTCCACAAGTGTTAACTCTAAGAAGCCGCCGATAATTGCAACATGTAGCGCCAGATCTAAGCTATCCATACATGTCAAAATTACTGCATTTGGTTGATATTTCATGCAATTATGAATGAATAAAGCAAGTCCATACCCCAGGGAATTTGACATGCATGGAGCAATAAATAGACGGTAACATGTACACATATCGTGGCAAGGAAGAAAATAAACATTGCGAGGTTTGAATTTTCTCCACAAGTTTTAACTCTAAGAAGCCGCCGATGATTGCAACATGTAGCGCCAGATCTAAGCTATCCATACATGTCAAAATTACTGAATTTGGTTGATATTTCATGCAATTATGAATGAGTAAAGCAAGTCCATACCCCAGGGAATTTGACTTGCATGGAGCAATAAATAGACGGTAACATGTACACAGATGTTGGCCGGAAAGAAAATAAACATTGCGAGGTTTGAATTTTCTCCACAAGTTTTAACTCTAAGAAGCCGCCGATAATTGCAACATGTAGCGCCAGATCTAAGCTATCCATACATGTCAAAATTACTCAATTTGGTTGATATTTCATGCAATTATGAATGAGTAAAGCAAGTCCATACCCCAGGGAATTTGACATGCATGGAGCAATAAATAGAAGGTAACATGTACACAGATGTTGGCCGGAAAGAAAATAAACATTGCGAGGTTTGAATTTTCTCCACAAGTTTTAACTCTAAGAAGCCGCCGATAATTGCAACATGTAGCGCCAGATCTAAGCTATCCATACATGTCAAAATTACTGTATTTGGTTTATATTTCATGCAATTATGAATGAGTAAAGCAAGTCATACCCTAGGGAATTTGACATGCATGGAGCAATAAATAGACGGTAACATGTACACAGATGTTGGCCGGAAAGAAAATAAACATTGCGAGGTTTGAATTTTCTCCACAAGTGTTAACTCTAAGAAGCCGCCGATAATTGCAACATGTAGCGCCAGATCTAAGCTATCCATACATGTCAAAATTACTGCATTTGGTTGATATTTCATGCAATTATGAATGAATAAAGCAAGTCCATACCCCAGGGAATTTGACATGCATGGAGCAATAAATAGACGGTAACATGTACACAGATCGTGGCAAGGAAGAAAATAAACATTGCGAGGTTTGAATTTTCTCCACAAGTTTTAACTCTAAGAAGCCGCCGATGAATGCAACATGTAGCGCCAGATCTAAGCTATCCATACATGTCAAAATTACTGAATTTGGTTGATATTTCATGCAATTATGAATGAGTAAAGCAAGTCCATACCCCAGGGAATTTGACATGCATGGAGCAATAAATAGAAGGTAACATGTACACAGATGTTGGCCGGAAAGAAAATAAACATTGCGAGGTTTGAATTTTCTCCACAAGTTTTAACTCTAAGAAGCCGCCGATAATTGCAACATGTAGCGCCGGATCTAAGCTATCCATACATGTCAAAATTACTGTATTTGGTTTATATTTCATGCAATTATGAATGAGTAAAGCAAGTCATACCCTAGGGAATTTGACATGCATGGAGCAATAAATAGACGGTAACATGTACACAGATGTTGGCCGGAAAGAAAATAAACATTGCGAGGTTTGAATTTTCTCCACAAGTTTTAACTCTAAGAAGCCGCCGATAATTGCAACATGTAGCGCCAGATCTAAGCTATCCATACATGTCAAAATTACTGTATTTGGTTTATATTTCATGCAATTATGAATGAGTAAAGCAAGTCATACCCTAGGGAATTTGACATGCATGGAGCAATAAATAGACGGTAACATGTACACAGATGTTGGCCGGAAAGAAAATAAACATTGCGAGGTTTGAATTTTCTCCACAAGTGTTAACTCTAAGAAGCCGCCGATAATTGCAACATGTAGCGCCAGATCTAAGCTATCCATACATGTCAAAATTACTGCATTTGGTTGATATTTCATGCAATTATGAATGAATAAAGCAAGTCCATACCCCAGGGAATTTGACATGCATGGAGCAATAAATAGACGGTAACATGTACACAGATCGTGGCAAGGAAGAAAATAAACATTGCGAGGTTTGAATTTTCTCCACAAGTTTTAACTCTAAGAAGCCGCCGATGATTGCAACATGTAGCGCCAGATCTAAGCTATCCATACATGTCAAAATTACTGAATTTGGTTGATATTTCATGCAATTATGAATGAGTAAAGCAAGTCCATACCCCAGGGAATTTGACATGCATGGAGCAATAAATAGACGGTAACATGTACACAGATGTTGGCCGGAAAGAATATAAACATTGCGAGGTTTGAATTTTTTCCACAAGTTTTAACTCTAGGAAGCCGCCGATGATTGCAACATGTAGCGCCAGATCTAAGCTATCCATACATGTCAAAATTACTGTATTTGGTTTATATTTCATGCAATTATGAATGAGTAAAGCAAGTCATACCCAGGGAATTTGACATGCATGGAGCAATAAATAGACGGTAACATGTACACAGATCGTGGCAAGGAAGAAAATAAACATTGCGAGGTTTGAATTTTCTCCACAAGTGTTAACTCTAAGAAGCCGCCGATAATTGCAACATGTAGCGCCAGATCTAAGCTATCCATACATGTCAAAATTACTGCATTTGGTTGATATTTCATGCAATTATGAATGAATAAAGCAAGTCCATACCCCAGGGAATTTGACATGCATGGAGCAATAAATAGACGGTAACATGTACACATATCGTGGCAAGGAAGAAAATAAACATTGCGAGGTTTGAATTTTCTCCACAAGTTTTAACTCTAAGAAGCCGCCGATGATTGCAACATGTAGCGCCAGATCTAAGCTATCCATACATGTCAAAATTACTGAATTTGGTTGATATTTCATGCAATTATGAATGAGTAAAGCAAGTCCATACCCCAGGGAATTTGACATGCATGGAGCAATAAATAGACGGTAACATGTACACAGATGTTGGCCGGAAAGAAAATAAACATTGCGAGGTTTGAATTTTTTCCACAAGTTTTAACTCTAGGAAGCCGCCGATGATTGCAACATGTAGCGCCAGATCTAAGCTATCCATACATGTCAAAATTACTGTATTTGGTTTATATTTCATGCAATTATGAATGAGTAAAGCAAGTCCATACCCCAGGGAATTTGACTTGCATGGAGCAATAAATAGACGGTAACATGTACACAGATGTTGGCCGGAAAGAAAATAAACATTGCGAGGTTTGAATTTTCTCCACAAGTTTTAACTCTAAGAAGCCGCCGATAATTGCAACATGTAGCGCCAGATCTAAGCTATCCATACATGTCAAAATTACTCAATTTGGTTGATATTTCATGCAATTATGAATGAGTAAAGCAAGTCCATACCCCAGGGAATTTGACATGCATGGAGCAATAAATAGAAGGTAACATGTACACAGATGTTGGCCGGAAAGAAAATAAACATTGCGAGGTTTGAATTTTCTCCACAAGTTTTAACTCTAAGAAGCCGCCGATAATTGCAACATGTAGCGCCAGATCTAAGCTATCCATACATGTCAAAATTACTGTATTTGGTTTATATTTCATGCAATTATGAATGAGTAAAGCAAGTCATACCCCAGGGAATTTGACATGCATGGAGCAATAAATAGACGGTAACATGTACACAGATGTTGGCCGGAAAGAAAATAAACATTGCGAGGTTTGAATTTTCTCCACAAGTGTTAACTCTAAGAAGCCGCCGATAATTGCAACATGTAGCGCCAGATCTAAGCTATCCATACATGTCAAAATTACTGCATTTGGTTGATATTTCATGCAATTATGAATGAATAAAGCAAGTCCATACCCCAGGGAATTTGACATGCATGGAGCAATAAATAGACGGTAACATGTACACAGATCGTGGCAAGGAAGAAAATAAACATTGCGAGGTTTGAATTTTCTCCACAAGTTTTAACTCTAAGAAGCCGCCGATGAATGCAACATGTAGCGCCAGATCTAAGCTATCCATACATGTCAAAATTACTGAATTTGGTTGATATTTCATGCAATTATGAATGAGTAAAGCAAGTCCATACCCCAGGGAATTTGACATGCATGGAGCAATAAATAGAAGGTAACATGTACACAGATGTTGGCCGGAAAGAAAATAAACATTGCGAGGTTTGAATTTTCTCCACAAGTTTTAACTCTAAGAAGCCGCCGATAATTGCAACATGTAGCGCCGGATCTAAGCTATCCATACATGTCAAAATTACTGTATTTGGTTTATATTTCATGCAATTATGAATGAGTAAAGCAAGTCATACCCTAGGGAATTTGACATGCATGGAGCAATAAATAGACGGTAACATGTACACAGATGTTGGCCGGAAAGAAAATAAACATTGCGAGGTTTGAATTTTCTCCACAAGTGTTAACTCTAAGAAGCCGCCGATAATTGCAACATGTAGCGCCAGATCTAAGCTATCCATACATGTCAAAATTACTGCATTTGGTTGATATTTCATGCAATTATGAATGAATAAAGCAAGTCCATACCCCAGGGAATTTGACATGCATGGAGCAATAAATAGACGGTAACATGTACACAGATCGTGGCAAGGAAGAAAATAAACATTGCGAGGTTTGAATTTTCTCCACAAGTTTTAACTCTAAGAAGCCGCCGATGATTGCAACATGTAGCGCCAGATCTAAGCTATCCATACATGTCAAAATTACTGAATTTGGTTGATATTTCATGCAATTATGAATGAGTAAAGCAAGTCCATACCCCAGGGAATTTGACATGCATGGAGCAATAAATAGACGGTAACATGTACACAGATGTTGGCCGGAAAGAAAATAAACATTGCGAGGTTTGAATTTTTTCCACAAGTTTTAACTCTAGGAAGCCGCCGATGATTGCAACATGTAGCGCCAGATCTAAGCTATCCATACATGTCAAAATTACTGTATTTGGTTTATATTTCATGCAATTATGAATGAGTAAAGCAAGTCATACCCAGGGAATTTGACATGCATGGAGCAATAAATAGACGGTAACATGTACACAGATGTTGGCCGGAAAGAAAATAAACATTGCGAGGTTTGAATTTTCTCCACAAGTTTTAACTCTAAGAAGCCGCCGATAATTGCAACATGTAGCGCCAGATCTAAGCTATCCATACATGTCAAAATTACTGAATTTGGTTGATATTTCATGCAATTATGAATGAGTAAAGCAAGTCCATACCCCAGGGAATTTGACATGCATGGAGCAATAAATAGAAGGTAACATGTACACAGATGTTGGCCGGAAAGAAAATAAACATTGCGAGGTTTGAATTTTCTCCACAAGTTTTAACTCTAAGAAGCCGCCGATAATTGCAACATGTAGCGCCGGATCTAAGCTATCCATACATGTCAAAATTACTGTATTTGGTTTATATTTCATGCAATTATGAATGAGTAAAGCAAGTCATACCCTAGGGAATTTGACATGCATGGAGCAATAAATAGACGGTAACATGTACACAGATGTTGGCCGGAAAGAAAATAAACATTGCGAGGTTTGAATTTTCTCGAAGAGTTCTAACGCTGTG